>CM077673.1:207777977-208362977 GCA_039707655.1 Elymus sibiricus | reverse complement strand
GTGGGTATTCTTTCTTGATGAAAGGTCGCAGGTACAAAAGATCTTCAAGAACTTCGCTCGCAAAGCACAAAATCAGTTTGAGGTGAATATCAAGAAGGTTTGGAGCGATAACGGATCGGAGTTCAAGAACACCCATGTAGATACCTTTCTTGACGAAGGTGTTTCACATGAGTACTCGGCTACGTACACGCCTCAACAAAATGGAGTTGTTGAGAGAAGAACCGGACTCTTATTGAGATGGCAAGAACGATGCTTGACGAATACAAGACGCCAAGACACTTTTGGGCAGAAGCCGTGGAAACAACATGTCATGCTACAAACCGACTCTACTTGCACAAGCTTCTCGGTAAAACGGCATACGAGCTACTCACCGGTAACAAAACCCAAGTTGGATACTTTCGGGTATTCGGCTCAAAGTGGTACATTCTTGATAAGCATCGTCATACTAAATTTGCTCCTAAATCTCATGAAGGATTCCTACTTGGTTACGGATCGAACTCTCACACTTACCGTGTCTACAACAACTTCACTCGAAAAGTTGAAGAGACGGTAGATGTGAAGTTTGATGAGTCTAATGGTTCGTAAGTCGAACAATTGCCAAATAATGTAGGAGATAAGGATCCTTCGGAAGCTATCCAAGACTTGTCCATCGGCAATATTCGTCCCATGGAGGTGAAGGAAAGTACTTCGTCAACTCAAGTGGAAGCCCCTACTTCACGTCAAGGTGATCCTCAACACGACATGGAGGCCTCCACAAGCGGTACACGACAAGATGAAGAGGAGGAAGTACATCATGAAGATCCACCACAACCTCCTTCACCACCACCTCAAGGAAACGACACCTTCAACAACAACGAAGATGGAGGAGATGATGATGCTGAAGAAGCTCCACCATCCAACTAGCCGAAGCTACCCCGAGTTCGAGCAAGAGTGACCAAAAACCATCCTCTAAACCAAATCTTCGGTGACATACAAACCGGGAGAATCACTCGCTCTAAAACTCGCTTAGCTAATTTTTGTGAGCATTATTCTTTCATCTCTAGCATTGAACCCTTGAAGGTTGAACAATCTCTTGAAGACCCAGATTGGGTGAACGCCATGCATGAAGAGCTTCACAACTTCGAGAGGAACGAAGTGTGGACACTCGTGGAGAAGCCCAAGGGCGAGCACAACATCATCGGAACCAAAAAGGTGTTTCGAAACAAGCAAGATGAAGACGGTCAAGTTATACGCAACAAGGCGCGTCTCGTAGCCCAAGGATATACGCAAGTCGAAGGTATGGACTATGGTGAGACCTATGCTCCCGTCGCTAGACTTGAAGCTATTCGCATTCTTCTTGCTTATGCTAATCACCATGATATCACGCTTTATCAAATGGACATAAAAAGTGCCTTTTCAAATGGTGAGATTGAAGAAGAGGTCTATGTTAAACAACCCCCTGGTTTTGTGAATCCTAAGAAACCTAATCATGTCTACAAGCTTCGTAAAGCTCATTACGGTCTTAAGCAAGCCCCACGTGCTTGTTATAAATGCTTAACGAAGTTTCTCATTGAAAAGGGTTTTGAAATTGGTAAAATTGACACAACCTTATTCACTAAGAGAGTTAATGGTGAATTATTTGTGTGCCAAATCTATGTGGATGATATTATCTTTATATCTACTAACCCACAATTTAGTGAAAGATTTGGAAGGTTGATGTCCGAGAAGTATGAGATGTCCATGATGTGTGAGCTGAAATTTTTCCTTGGTTTGCAAATCAAGCAAACAAAAGAAGGAACTTTCATCTCTCAAACCAAGTATACCAAGGACTTGATCAATAAGTTCAACATGCAAGAGTGTAGAGGTATGAAAACTCCTATGCCTACTAGTGGACATGTTGACCTTACCAAGGAGGATGAACCGGTTGATCAAAAGGTTTATCGATCTATGATTGGTTCATTTTTATATCTATGTGCCTCCCGTCCCGATATTATGCTTAGTGTTTGCATGTGTGCTAGATATCAAGCTGCACCTAAAGAGTGTCATCTTTTGGCCGTGAAACGTATTGTGAGATATCTGATACAAACACCAAACTTTGGCATTTGGTATCCCAAGGGATCTTCTTTTAACCTTGTTGGATATTCCGATTCGGACTATGCCGTTGACAAGGTTGATAGAAAATCCACCTCGGGTACATGTCAATTTCTTGGGGGGTCTCTTGTGTCTTGGTCCTCCAAGAAACAAAACTCGGTATCTCTATCTACCGCCGAAGCTGAGTATATTGCCGCCGGATCGTGTTGTGCACAATTACTATGGATGACACAAACGCTTAAGGATTATGGGATCCATGTGAAAAATCTTCCATTACTTTGTGACAATGAAAGTGCTATTAAGATTGGACATAATCCCGTGCAACATTCTCGGACTAAGCATATTCAAGTTTGACATCATTTCATTCGTGATCATGTTGCCAAAGGAGATATTAATCTTAAGCATGTTTGTACCAACAAGCAATTGGCCGATATCTTTACTAAGCCACTTGATGAGAAAGTGTTTTGTTATTTGAGGAGTGAGTTGAACATCATTGATGCTTCAAACTTGAGCTAAGCTCACTTGGATGCATGCAAGGGGATGAGCTTACTTAACCATTCCATGCTATCATTACCTAACCCTTTTGTAGGTACTTGGAAGAACAACACTCCACAAGATTGCTATCAACTCATATCTTAAGCAATCTTGTCATGGCCAAGTATCCACAACCCCTCTTGATGATGGAAGGAAGAGGACAACAAAAACATATCCTTGACACATATTTGAATTTCACAATTGGTATCATGTCATATCATGTTCTTCCTTGCATGACTAACCTATGTAGGTGATAAGTGAACCAAAACAAGAAGGATTGCTCCCAACTCAAGATAAACTTCATCAACCTCGAGCATCCTCATCAAGTTCACCTACAAGCCACGTTATCAACATCACTCAAAGGTATGTACTCATATCCTTGATATAGCTTTACTCCAAGTCATGAGATAAAGCAACTCAAGTGATATGAAAACATCAAAATGCTTAATCGAAAAATGGAAATCCCATTTCGAGCTTAACGATGAGTATGACCTGTGATCATGTATTCTTGCTTGACTCCTTAAGTCAATATACTCTAACATAGGTGACCTAGTCACCGCCCATCATCTAGTTATAAGAATTGAATGGAGAATCTTTTGTTTTGTTGATATTGACATTTCCATTCAACTCCAACCTAGATGAATATTCATTGCAAATTCTTCTGAAAATTCATTACAAATCTTTCTGAGAATTCATTGAAAATCTTTGTGATCTGTGTGAGACTTTCTGAAAAACTGCATTTGACAAAATAGCGAAAAACAATTTTGCCAAGTTTCTGTTTCACAACTCGGAGCCTCCGATCAATGAATCTCGGTCTCACCGATGAAGCAGTTACGCTGCACAACCACTCATCGGTGCTACCGACACCTTTTGCCTCGGAGCCACCGACCCTATGCATTTTGTCTGTTTTGGTCTTATGATTAGATCAATGATTCCAATGATGTAGGGGGAGAAACATCAAGAGGTATAATCAAAATATTCAAGGATCCCTACATCAGAGGAGGAGAAATCTCAGATCTTAAGGGGGAGAAAATTGTTTTCGAGGAACCCTTGTCTCAAATGCTCTCAATGACCCTCAATCTCTAGGATCCCTTCCCACTCAATGATCCCAGTTATCTGACCCTTTGTGTGACCCTTTTTGGAAATTAATGCCAAAGGGGGAGAAATATCAAAGCTTCAATAGCTTTTATTCATATAGAAGGGGGGGATATTCATACCGAAGGGGGAGATACAATGCTTAAAGGGGAGAAATATTTAAGCACTCATGCTTCAGGAGGAGAGATAATCATGAAAAGAAGAAGTGTACATTTAACAAGAATAAAGGGGGAGAATTATCAAGGATCCCTTAACTCAGAAACACTTCTTCAGGAGAAGAGAGCAGAATAAATCTGGTTGAATTTACTTCTTATCTATTTTAGAATTTTCTCAGCCTTACCTACTCCCAATATCAAAATGCTAAGATTCAGGAGGAGAGGATGACCTACAATTTCACATCTAAGGGAGAAAGTTCTAAACGTTCTTGGAGACATATCAATCTTAAGGAACACTATCCTCTATATGTTCTCCACATCTTGGTACTATTGATCTCTATTGCCTTTTGGATTGGTAGAATACTCTTGTGTTTCCTAACATTGTTTTCTCAAGTGTGTTTCTACTACTAGAATGCTCAAGAACTCAAGGTAAGTATATGCATCATATCCTTGATCAATATGATATCTTGCTTCTTGCACATATTGTTTGCAAGAGTGAAGTCTTGAACAAGGATGTAACTCATTCATATATATTTGATGCGTATAGCCAAGATACACATGACTCATTTTATCCTCTCTACTATATGTGCGTCTATGCATTCCAAGGCAACTATCCTTTAAAGGGATTGCACACATTTAGGGGGAACAAGTCTTTGTCATGTGTCTCTCAAAGTCTTCATTATATCGATGCATATCTTTATTTGAAGCTTTGATTGTATGTTGTCATCAATTAGCAAAAAGGGGGAGATTGAAAGCACAATATGCTCCCTTGGTGGTTTTGATAATTCATGACAACATACATTGTCTCTTGGACTAATACTTTTATCTAGTGTATTTCAGATAAAGTCCACATAGAAGGTTGGCTAAGGATTGTGAAGAGCATCCCCAAGAAGAAGAAGGAGACAGAATTGGATTGGCAAAGCTTCAAGCAAGATGACTCTACATTTTACTTTGTGAGAAATCACCTTGAGTCCATAGGAAAGCCAATACTATTAAAAGGGGGTAAGGTACTGTTGGTGAACAATATGCTCCACGTGCACAAGTGATAGTCACCAAAAACACCCACAAGCTCTTCAACAAAAGTCTGTCCAAGCCTATCATGAAAATCGGTGCTACCAATATTTCCCACTCGGTCCCACCGATTCCCACCTCAGACAGACCCATGCCAAACCTTAGATCTTCGGTGCAACCGATTCCGCTTCGGTGCCACCGAGTTCAGCTTGCCAACTTTCTGTTACCTCGATTCTTAAAATTGGAATTTCCGAGATTTTGGATCGGCGTCACTGAGTTGTGGAAACAGACCATTGGTCACCTTATCGGTACTGCCGAGATCTTTGTATCGGTCTCACCGAGATTCAAAAGTTGCTACCTTTGGAGCAACTCGGTACCACCGAGTTTTATACTTCGGTGTCACCGAGTTGGTCACTTTAGGTGTAACGGTTGGATTTTTGGAGATGCCTATATATACCCCTCCGCCACCACTCACTCGTAAGAGAAGCACTCAGAACAGATCCCCACTTATCCCATCAGATTTTCTGAGAGAGAGCCACCTACTCATGTGTTGAGATCAAGCCATTCCACTCCATCCATATGAATCTTGATCTCTAGCCTCCCCAAGTTGCTTTACACCCAATCAATCTCTTCCACCAAAGCCAAATCTATGAGAGAGTGATTGTGTGTTGAGGAGTCTATCATCTTGAAGCACAAGAGCAAGGAGTTCATCGACATTATCGAGCCTATTACCTTTTGGAGGGTGGTGCCTCCTAGATTGGTTAGGTGTCGCTTGGGAGCCTCCTACTTCGTGTTGTGGAGTTGAACCAAGGAGTTTGTACGGGCAAGGAGATCGCCTACTTCGTGAAGATCTACCCATAGTGAGGCTAGTCCTTCGTGGACGGAAGCCGTGATGGAATAGTCAAGGTTGCTACTTCGTGGACCCTTATGGATGGAGCCCTCTGTGGACTCTCGCGATCGTTACCCTCCATGGGTTGAAGACTCCATAAACGTGGATGTACGAGAGCGCCACCTATCGGAACCACGGGAAAAATCCTTGCGTCTCCAAATTGCGTTTGATCATCCTACCTCTACTCTCTCTTATATGTGCTTGTCTTACTTTCCGCTGCCATACTTGTTGACTAGCATGTGTAGGGTGCATTAGACTTGTTATAATTGCTAAAACTGCCCACCAATTAACTCGGGAAAAGGTTAGGTTTTAATCTTGCAAGTAGTCTATTCATCCCCCTCTAGACACACACTTCTAGTGATCCTACAGTTAGTCCCAAAAAATGATATAAAATAGCATATGAATGCACATAAAGTATCCAAGATTGTTAATATAATAGATGAAACAATCAAAAATTATAGATACGGTAGAGACGTATCAGCATCCCCAAGCTTACTTCCTGCTCGCCCTCGAGTAGGTAAATGGTAAAAACTGATTTTTGGATGTTCAATGCTACGTAGCATTTGTATCATGTAATTTCTTGCCGGTATAAATATTAAGAAATGATGAAGTATCTGATATCAACATAAGAATATCCATGAATATAAGAAGCATAATCATTAGTTTTTCAAAATATACGATCCTTCCCGAATGTTATCCCAACTCATACTAGCATGGCATGACTCTGTCTTCACCGTATAAGTATACATCATGAGCACCCCGGTGTTAAACCAGGCAATTGGATCCTACTTCTAACGCACTTCAGCATTTTCAACTTCACGCAATAGCTGAGCGTGAGCTATGGATATAGCACTATAGGTGGAATAGAATGTGGTGGTAGAGATCAAAGGGAAGTCGAAAAGGAAGAAAGTCTCGCATCAACTAGGCGGATTAACGAGCTATGTATATGCCCATCAATTGATATCAATGCGAGGAGTAGGGATTGCCATGCAACACATGCACTAAGAGCTATAAGTGTATGAAAGCTCAATGGAAACAAAGTGGGTGTGCATCCAACTAGCTTGCTCATGAAGACCTCGGGCATTTGAGGAAGCCCGTCATCGGAATATACAAGCCAAGTTCTATAATGAAAAATTCCCACTAGTATATGAAGTGACAACTCAGGAGACTCTCTATATGAAGAACATGGTTCTACTTTTAAGCACAACTGTGGTAAAAAGATAGTAGCATTGCCCCTTCTCTCTTTTCTCTCATTTATTTATTTCTCTCCTTTTTCTTTTCTTTTCTCTTTTTTTTCTTCTCTTTTTTTCTTTCTCGTTTTTTTCATCCGGAGTCTCATCCCGACTTGTGGGGGAATCATAGTATCCATCATCCTTTCCTCATTGGGACAATGCTCTAATCATGATGATGATCACACTTTTATCTACTTACAACATGATAAAACTATGCAAGATGAATCTATATGAATGCCTCTGGCTGTGTACCAGGATGTGCAATGATCTAGCATAACATGTATAATAATTATGAATGTTTGCTTTGCCACAAATATGAGGTCAGCTCTATATGATCATGCTAAGTAATATGATGATGAACACACAAGTCATGTGATGGAACGGTGGAAGTGTTGCATGTCAATATATCTCGGAATGGCTATGGAAATGCCACAATAGGTAGGTATGGTGGCTGTTTTGAGGAATATATAAGGAGGCTTATGTGTGATAGAGTGTATCATATCACGGGGTTTGGATGCACCGACGAAGTTTGCACCAACTCTCGAGGTGAGAAAGGTCAATGCACGGTACCGAAGAGGCTAGCAAATTGCGGAAATGTAGGAGTGCGTATAATCAATGGACTCACATTAGTCATAAAGAACTCATATAATTATTGTGCAAGTCTATTAGCCCTTGAAGCAAAGTACTACTCTCATGCCCTAGGGAATTGGTTGGTAGGAGTTAAGCATCGCGCGCATCCGATTATAATAGCACTCAAGGATTCCATTTCAGACATAAAAATGCTCAGACCTCATCACCATGCCATGACCAATATTTAGATGATAAGTTCATAATAAACTTTTACTGATGTTTCTACTAACCAATGATCATGAACCAATATTCTTTCATATTACTACATCAATATAATCAAACCATAAGTTTCATATTTAGTGATCTACATGAGAGTTTTTGTTACATCCCCCTTGAATACCTATCCTTTTTCGACTAGTCATATAACACATGCATATTTCCATTTTTAAGTGAATTATGAGAGTGCAATCATTTCTATAAAATATAACCACCGCCGTGCTCTAAAAGATATAAGTGAAGCACTAGAGCAACTTCCTAGCTCAAAAGATATAAGTGAAGCACATATAGTATTCTAAAAAATCATGATAAATATGTGCCCTTCTCAAAAAGGTGTTTCCAGAAAACAATGATTGTGGAAAACTAAAAAGTAAACAAACTATAATACGCAACTCTCCAAGCAAAACTAATATCATGTGATGAATAAAAATGTAGCTCCAAGTGATATACCGATGGGTTGTAGACGAAAGGGCGGATACCATCCGGGGCATCCCCAAGCTTAAACGCTTGGGTCTTCCTTGAATATTACCTTGGGGTGCCTTGGTAATCCCAAATCTTAGGGTCTTGCCGCTCCTTATTCCTTTTTCCATCGTTGTCTCACCCAAAACTTGAAAACTTCAGCACACAAAACTCAACAGAAACCTCATGAGATCCGTTAGTATAATAGGTAAATCATAAACTTTATGTACTGTCATAAACACATTCATAATTATTCTTGCATAATACCTACTGTAGTTAAACTCTCCCATGATATATATGCCCCGATACAACTCAACAAATCACCAAAACAAGCAAACTATTCAACAAAAACAGAATTTGTCTAAAACAAAACAATTTGTAATGATCTGAACCAACACCATACTTCTATAACTCAAATAATTCTTAAAATTTTGGAAAACCTGATATATTTATATAGTAATACAATGTACAAATTTCGACAATTTATCACGTTCCAGTTAAATAAATAAATTCAAATACTGGGCGTAAAAGTTTCTGTTTTTGCACATGATAAATTCTACTATCATCCAAATCATCCCAAAGTCCATAATGCGGGAACATGAAAAGAGAACAAAATCATTAATGAGGAGGCATAGTGAACAAGTTGTTGATTCAAAAGAATGACACTAAATCTCACCTCGGGTATTTGTAACATATCACGAAGCAACATGAAGAACATTCGGAAATTAGAAGTTCTCTCGACTATTCGTTCGTGTGGGTATTGGGATCAATATGGATGTCGACGGTTCCGCTATTGGTCATGTCTATACTTCACCGAACCTTAAGGTTCACACACTTAAGGGTCATCTATTTGCTAAGTACAAGACATGGAATCCGAGAGATTGTTTCCGTAAAAGTTTCGGAGATGACAAAAAAAGTTCCAGAGAGAAAACCAAAAATGTTTTGGAGTCACCAGAATTGTTTTGGAGATTAAACATCAAACTGAAAATGTTTCGGAATGCATGCAAAATTATTTTAGGGGGTGCCAGAAATGTTATGGACCTTCGGGGATTTTTCTATATTAAACGCTTGCGGGGAAATCTTTTTCCAGTCTAAGGTGAGAAGATCCCATGAATAATGGGACGACGATGTCATGGTAGGTGATGTCACCCGTACTCTAAAGTGGTGGGTGATGTCACCCGTACCCTAAATTAGTGGGTGATGTCACTCGTACCCTAAAGTAGTGGGTAATGTCATGGTGGAAGATATCAGCCGCACCCTAAAGTAGTGGGTGATTTCATGAGGAGGTGATGTCACATGTACCCTATAGTACTGGGTGATGTCACCCGTACCCTAAAGTAATGGGTGCTATCATGGGGAGGTGTTTTGGTCTTTTCCCCTAGTCTCTAGCCCTTGCCTCCCACTATAAATAGAGGTGGAGAGAGAACTATCCATTTCATCTCAAGGTCTCTCTAAACACATGCCATGTGATGATCTCACTCTCTATCTCTCTCCCCACGAAATTGTTTCATATGCAGAAAGGTTGTCTAGTCTTCGGTAGGGCCTAGTTCCGCACGTCGAAGCCCTGCCGGGTAGTCGCGACCAGATGTGTGCAACCCAGTAGAGGGGTCATAGTTTCGATCTTAGTTCGAGTTACATGCCAAGGTTATGTCTTGGATTCTGTACGACGGCCTCCCGAAGGGCTGTCCGAGAGCCTCCCGAAGGGCTATCCAAGGGACCGCCCAAGGGTCTGTCTGAGGGACCGCCCGAGGGGCTGTCCGAGGCAGAACATCCTCACGGGTGGGAGGTTGTAAAATCTTAGCTGAGGGGATCTACATTGATGATCTTCACCCACTCTACTTCTGATGTGCTAGGAGTTGGTAACGATCAGATCAAACATCGTATGCGTCTTCATAGTGGTCCTGGGCTTGTGCGTATGTTGGTATTTTTTTGTTTTCTACCGCGTTACTGTATAGTGGCATCATGAGCTGTGCTATTCGTAGACGCATGTTACGATCTAGAATACATGATATGTATGAGTATTGCACAATATAATTTTTTAGTATACGAGTTCTGTGGCTGGAAATTATTTGTGCGACAGTAGATGAAATCTATCACCGGAAGTTCTTGTTGCTTACCTTGAATTTGTGTAGTACTGATCTTGACGACATGGTGGAATCTTACAAAGTTCTGGCAATCTGCAAACCTTCCATGCTGCTCTTGAGTATGTTGGTTGATAGATCAATGAAGTTCTTTAGTTCTTTGGATTCCACAATAGTTAAGAAAGATGGATGTTTCACAGACTAAAGGGCAATGCAGATATGATCTTTATGGGGTTCTTGCGTATGACGAAGTTTAGTATGGGCTCGAGATTTTTATCTCGTGTTTCATACACCCTGCAAATTTAATCTAGCGACTTGAATAATCATACTTGATGATGAACGTTGGTAGTTTTGGTTTCATTGAAACCTTAGAAGCCACGTAAAATAAATCTTGTCTGAACCGATTAGAGGCGTCTAACTTAGTTTTGTAGGATGTGCATATGATGTGGTATAGTCTCCGTCATATTTAATGAGATTTGGTATGACAAAGCCATATAATGTAAAGTAATTAACATGACCTCCGTGTCATGATTCGGCATGATGGCTGGAGCCATATGATTATCACTTTAATGACCCGCATGTCAACCTTGTTGTAATGCCTTAATTTTATTAGCTATACTGATATCAATATTATTTGATGCATCGTCAAGAAGGTGATAAGTTCTGTGAAGGAGGATATCAACGCAATGACGAAGATGAAGAAATCAGAAGAACACCCTCCTAAGCTCGGAACATGCGCATCGAAACATGAACAAGAGTCACATAGGGACGTGATCAACAAGTTGGCCTACTGATTGAGATTTCCCTCATGAGATGATGATTCTACGACATTGAATTGAAATATGGATCTTGAATCATTCACAATCAATTATGAGAGATATTGATTTGAGTGGGAGTGCACTTTAGAATTAAAATAGTTTAATTCTAACTGTAATTAATTATTGAACATAGTCTAAGTATTGTTTTCAAATTAGTTAAAGAAGATTGGCTCGTGTTTCCACCTTCCCTGTTGAAATTGAGTAAGCTGTAAATTATGTGGCTAAAACTTTACGATTGGTAACTAATGTGAGGATTATCCTCAAGAGTGCCGAGAAAAACTTTGTCCTATTGCAAAGTTCTCGTATTCTCCCACTGATATTAGTGGATGATGTGACTCTCATCCTTCAATCCAAAACCAAGAATTCCTCTACGATCAAGTGCAATATGTTTGCTTCCATGAGACCTGAACTTCGTAAGTACTGTATAGTTATGTGATATTCATTGAACTGAAAATTAGTTTTCAGATACAATTAAATGCAGAAAGATATGAGATATCCAAAGCAATGTTTGTTTGCAAGTAATAGTGAAGTGTTTACTATGCATAGATTGATACGATGGGATCGAGAAGAACACCAGTCATGTGATGATGGTGCATATAGCAACAACTTAAAGAGAAAGGACAAGTGCAAAGGGTGTTAATGAGACTTACACGCCTAGGATGTCCGGGGCTAATGCCACTATTAAAGGTAGGTGCTTCTTCTATTATTAGGAAAAATATTGGAAGTAAAACTATTAGAAGTGTGAAGGCAAAAGAAATAAGACTGGAAGGTCCAACTCGTGTACGAAGGTCATACATGTTATCGATGTATAAGGGGCTAGTCAAACAAGTAATTCTCGGGAATCATGGCTAAACTATTAGTCACTAATTCTTGATTATTGTGATTAGAAGTTAATCACAAGGACACCCGGTCAATTGCATTATATTGCAACTTGACGCAAGAACTACTACGGCCTAACAGACTAGCTAGTAACGAGGTTTTGGATACATGTTGGGAACATAGTAAAAGTTACTATACTTTCCATCGGCGTATTATCTCTGTATTTATTTTCGTAATTCATTTTTCAGTATTATACACTCTAGACCATTGCAGAAAGTTTTGTCGCGAGAAGGTTGTTCATAAGAGAACAATTGTTGTTCGATGTTATGAATAATAGAAGGGGCCATGCTTCCATCATGAATGGGATGTACATTACGAATATCGATGATAATAGAATACATCCATAGCAATGACACTAAATGTCTCAACACTAAAAGAATACCACATATGTGTGGCCCTGCATTTTGGTCACATTGGAGAAGCCAAGAAATTCCACATTGATGGATTTTCAAGTCATTTGATTACGAATCATGTGACACTTGCAACTTTCGTCTAAAGTAAAGTAACCAAAATACCGTTCACATGCCATAAGGAACAAGCAACGAACTTACTAGTAATCATACATTTTGATGTGTGTAGTCCAATAAGTGTTGTTGCTACTAGTGAATTTTATCTATCTTCAGTAATGACTCAAATAGATATGTGAATATTTGCTTAATAAGACATAAATATGGATCCTTTTAAATAGTTCAAAAGGTTTTTAGAATGAAGTTGGAATTATTGTAACACAAAAATTATGTTTCTGCAATTAGATTGCGGAAAGGAATATTTGAGTTACAAGTTTAGCAAATGTGTGATGAGTTGTGAAAAAGGTTTCATAACTTACACCTCCCAGAACACAACTATGAGTGGAACATCTGTGAAGATGTAATCAAACAATATATGACATGGTAAGATCAAAGCGACGTAAATCAATTTGCCATTATTCCTTTTAAAGTAATGCTTTAGAAACTGTAACTTTTACACTAAAAGGGCGCCATCAGATATGTTGAAATAACGCCATGGTGTGGTATGCCAAACCATGTTGTGTCTTTCCTTAACATTTGGAATATGGGGCTTGTGTAAAATGCTTATAAACCTATTCCGACTCATACGAATACTACTTTGTAGGTTATGCCCAATGTTGGGTATTCAACCATCCCTATGTCAAGGCAAAATGTTTGCCACATAGAGCGGTACGATTTTTGAAGAAAATGTTTCTTGCAAAAGAGTGAGTGGGAGGGCATCAAAACTCGACGAGATAACATTATCGTTGTCATCAAGTGAAAGGAAATAAACCTTGGATGTAATTCTAGAGTTTCCTACTATGACTAATACAAAAGCCTCTACATGAGATGTATGGACTTCGGTCAAACTTGTAGTTGAACCAGGTAGGAAAAAGTCGTGCAAACCTCTCAGGTGCGAAAACAAGATATTGTTGTTAAATAACATTGTACGTACAATATACAAGGAAGCATTGGTGGGCCCTGACTTCAGAATTGGCTAAATGCCAAAATAATCCAAGATAGTATCCATATAAATGATTCAAAATTGCATCTTGATAAACCATTTGGAAGACTTAAAGTCTAATGAATATTAATGGAACTATAAATAGATACGGATAAAAATATTGTATCTAGAAATCTCGACTTGGTGCTTATAACAAATTCGAGGAGTTGACTATGACGAGATTGTCTCGCCGTAGAAATGCTTAAAGTTGGTTTCGGTTATACTAGCAATTAATACATAATTTAATTATGATATATGACAGATGGACGGGAAATGGATTTCCAAGAGAAGCAAATACAACAAATGACATGTATGTGATATAGTCAAACATATTTTGTCAATCCAGTGGATGTTGGTGATTGCGCAAAGTTTAGAGTTCCAGTAATGGAAGAAACCGAGCATAATGGAGTTGGAATATTTGTTTTGATAATATGATCAAAGAGTTCGATTTCATCAAGGATAACAAAAATGCTTGTGTTTACAAGAAAGTAAGTGGGAGCATAATACTATTTTGGAAACTTTGTGTGCATGGCACATTGTTGATTACAAATAATATAAATTTCTTGACACAAATTAGTACTTTGGTGAAAATAGTTTTCTAACGAAAGTACAAAGGCTTAGGTAGCGTCTGTATTAGGCATAATAACCTATAGAGATAGAATTGCCTAATAGGGCTAAGCCACAATACATACGGACAAAATGCTAAAATGATTTAACATGGAACGCCAAGAAGAGGTTCTTACCGAAGTCATCTGGAAAGAGTATTTTTTAGCAAGATTTGGTGTCCTAAAAACATCGATGATCAAAGTACATGACCGAGGATGCACACACTCTTGTGTTTGGATCAATCATGTACTCCATGGTCTGTAGATCAAACCAGATATGTCTAGTACTCCAAACTAGTTTCGAGTAAGATACCATAGTGATCAAAGTGTTGATTGTAGGAGAATAGTGAAAATGTCATTGACTACTATAGTAGCACTCATGACATGCTTTCTTGCAAGCGGAGATTATGAAGAGTTCACCGTAAGGAGTTACATCGACCGAGGATCCACACACTCTTGTGTTTGGATAAATCATGAATTGGTATGTAGATCAAACCAAATATGTCCAGTCCTCCAAACTTGTTGCGAGTAAGGTACCATAGAGCTCAAAGTGTTGATCGTAGGACATCAGTGAAAATGTCGTTGAGTACTATAGTAGCACTGATGACATGTTTTCTCGCAAGCAGAGATTATAAAGAGTTCGTTGTAAGGAGTTACATCGATACAACCTCATTGTAAATAGTTGCATCGATACAATCTTGATCAATGCTGAAAGGGATTTTTGATTAAGGGTTTTGTCTAATACACGCAATGGTGGCACAATAAGATGGAGTTGTTCAAAACAAGTTACTATGGCATATTCTATAACAAAGGCTAGGTATGTTGCCACTTAGTAAGTGACAAAAGAGAGTATTAGATTATATAGATCATTCATGAACTTAGAATAGTTCCAAGATGGCTTTGGTCAATAGAAAACTGATACGTCTCCAACGTATCTATAATTTTTGATGGTTTCATGCTATTATTTTATCAATCTTGTATGCTTTATATGTCATATTGTATCATTTTTGGGAACTAACCTATTAACTCAGTGCCTAATGCGAGTTCCTATTTTCTGCTTGCTTTTGGTTTTACAAAAAATCAATACCAAACGAAGTCCAAACATGAACAAAAAAATTCATTATTTTTTCTAGACCAAAAGAAGACCTGGAAGCTTCAGAGGGAGACCAGACACTACACAAGGGAGCGACAAGGCCAAGGGGTGCGCCCTATGCCCTTGTGGCTCCCCTGCGTCATCTCTTCATTCTATAAATTCCTGAATATTCCAAAAACCCTGGGGTAGCATACAAAACACCTTTTCCACCACCGCAAGTCTCTGTTCCGCCGCGATCCCATGTGGAGGCCTTTTCTGGTAGCTACCGGAAGGGAATCCATCACGACGGCCATCTTCATCAACCTTGCTGCCTCCCACATGATGTGTGAGTAGTTCCTATAACACCTATGGGTCCATAGCTATAGCTAGATGGCTCGGCATGTCTCTCTCTTTTGATCTTTGGTACAATGATCTCTTCAGAAAACTATTCGATGTAACTTTTGCGGTATGGTTGTTGGGATCCGATGAATTGCAATTTTATGTTCAAATTATTTATTGAAAGTAATTGATCTAATCTGAGATTTATTATGTGTGATTTAATATAGCTATGTATGCTTTCCAATCCATAAGTTTGCTTTGGCCAAGTAGGTAAGTAGGTCAACAGAGGGAGTGGTGCATAGTAGTAGCTTCAATCTTGTGGTGTCCTCACCACGTGACATAAGGGATAGCGAGGCACGTATTAGCATTGTTGCTACTAAGGATAAAACGATGGGGTCTGAACAATTTGGTCTTACTTGGTCTACATTATGTCATCTTTCTTAAAGCATTACTATGTTTGTCATGAACCTAATACCATAGATGCATAAGGGATAACGGTCGATTGGTGGAGTAATAGTGGTAGATGCAAAATCGTTTCGGTCTACTTATCACAGACGCAATGCCTATATATAGATCATGCCATGAATGATGACATAATTTTTTTTACTTTTCTGTCAATTGTCCAACAGTAATTTGTGCACCCACCGCTACTATGTCCATGAGAGATATGCCTATGCTAAACACTATGGCCCCTGGGTCCATCTTTATATTTTATATATCAAAAACACATAAAAATATTTGATGTTATTTATTTACTTTTTATTAGTATTTATTTATCCTATTCTATCATTATTTAATCCTAGCAATTAACGAGCATAAGGGGTTTGACAAGTCTCTTGCCCGCGTTGGGTGAAAGTATTTTGTCTTGTGTGTATGCATGAACTATTGATCGTGTGTTGGATAACTTCCTATTGGTTCAATAACCTTGGTTCTTAACTGAGAGAAATGCCTATCGCTACTATACTACATCATGGCTTCCTCTTCGAGGGAAAACCCAACGCATCTACAAGTAGCACAAGGAATTTTTGGTGTCATTGCCGAGGAAGATATCAAACATACTGAAGTTTCCTTCACACACATTATAATTTACTTGTTCTACTTTTTACTTGCTTTTATTTTCAGTGTACAAAAAAATAAAAAATACCAAATGTATCTTGTGTGCTATCTTGCTTGAATCGCCGTCATGTCTACTCAGGAGAATACTAAATTATTTCCTTTCTTACTAAGAGATAAAACTAAATTTTCGTTGAATTATGTGATATGAAAACAAAAAAGATGTGGATAATGGCATCGTGAAGTTGAAATTATTTCCTTTCTTACTAAGAGATAAAACTAAATTTTGGTTTTCATCCTTGCCTCACAATAGTATTGATTCATGGAGTAAGTGTAAGGATACTTTCATTGCTAAATATTTTCCTCCTGCCAATATAATATCTCTTAGAAATAACATGGGCAAGAACATGTTGCACAATCTTGGGAAATAATGAAATTAATTATTAAGAATTGTCCTACACATGGATTGAATTTATGGATGATTATACAAAACTTCTATGCTAGATTAAACTTTACTTCGAGAAACCTTGTAGACTCAGCTGTAAGTGGAATAATTATGGAGGTCACATTAGGAGAAGCCACGAAGGTTCTTGACAATATAATCACAAACTACTCCCAATGGCACACCGAGCGAGCTCCAACTAGTACAAAGGTAAATTCTGTTGAAGAAGATTCTACTTTGAGTGACAAAATGGATGCTATCATGAATATGCTTGTTAGCAAAAATGCTCAAATTGAGCCAAATGATGTTCCACTATCCATTTTGATTGCCAAAATTATAATGCTATTGATGTGAATTTTTTTCGCTAGAAATAATTTAAACAACAATTTTTATAGAGGGAATTTCAACAATTCTAGACTATTTCCCGGCAATCCCTCTAATAATTATGGTAATTCCTATAGAAATTCATATAAAAATAATAACAGGATACCTACTGAACTAGATAACAATATTAAAGAATTTATTAGTTCTCAAAAGACTTTCAATGCTATGGTAGAATAAAAATTAAGCAAAGTGGATGATTTGTCTAGAAACATGGATATACTTGTTCATGATGTGGATCCTCTAAAAATTAAATTGTTGCCACCTAAAAGGACATATCTGAATCCCTAAAAGCTATCCAAGTCTCCATAAGAGAAGGTAAAGAGAGAACCGAGCGGATGAGAGCTAAGCGTGAGTTTCTAGAAAAGACGTTCACATCCAGTATCCATGATAATAATGATGAAGATATTAAAATGATTGGTGTGACACCTATTGAATCTATATTTTAGTAATATAAAACTTCATGATAAAGGACTGGAGATGAGTCGACCTTAAATAGAAGGCGTCCCAATTGTTTGGAGGGTGGTGATATTTATGCTAAAAATGATAAAAGTGTGTTTGAAGAGGTCAGGACTTTACGTAGTGATGTGCCCAATACTTTGGCATGTAAAAATATATTTTGATAATTTTTCTTTAATTTAATGCATTTCTTTATTACAATCCATGATCAATTCACCTAATGCTTATGAAGAAAACAAATATTTTAATAGACATATCGTAGGAGCTGTTATCAAATCTCATGAAGAAAAACTTGAAGTAGAAGTGTTGGGGATATTCCCCACGGTTATAACCCGGCTGAAGGTTTGACTCGGCCTAGAGCCGTAAAGCTATATGGGTCGCCCCATTCTCCGGGTTAAGATAATATGACAAGGAGGAATCTAGGGCTCACTAACGAGACCCGGCAGGAGGGCGACTTGATAGGAGCCCAATATGCCTGCTCGCAGAGAAGGAACCAAAAGCCCAAAATAAGACCTGGTCGAAGGCTGGCTCATGGAGGGACCACGAAGGGCCGGCTCATGGAGAATACTCAAGAGGGATTCTCAACTTGGAAGACAAAGAAGACCTACAAGATTTAGAGTAGGACTCCAATTAAGGGAAGCAAGACCCGGACTAGTTGTAGTCCTACTAGGACTCTACATGTAAGCCTGCCCCTTCAACCTATATAAGGAGGGGCAAGGCGCCCCTAGAGGGACAAGTTAAGTCAGGATAGATAGATAAGTCTTAGACGAGATCAAACTAGAAGCTCTCGAGACTAGAGGTAGCGATCTAGCACCCTTGTAATCGAGATCATCATCATCATCAATAACACCAAAGCAGGCCATACGATTTTACCTCCCTCGGAGGGGTAGAACCTGGGTAAAACTCACGTCTCTCAATTCCGACCAACCCCGTTCAAGTCACCACGTAGTTGCGATGGCCTCACAAATAAGTTCTCTCACGAGGACATCTGCCGTGACAAAACCACGACAGTTGGTGCCTACCGTGGGACCAGCACACGGTGGTGTTGAGTTCTTGAAGGGAGCCCTTCGGGGATCGAGAAGTTTGGAATCGGTCGGACGAAGAAGAGCTGGCGTGGAATAGTATCGCAGGATAACCAGGCCGGGGACAACCTTTTGCTGAGCCGACAAATTCATCGTTTGGTGATCAGATTCGTTATTAACTATGGATCCGGGAGTACGAAGTTTGAGATGAGAATTAGGGTTCCATCGTGTGCGCCGCCGCACGACAAAAGCGATCCGTCGATTTGAAGCCTGGTCGATTCCTATTGGGCTGCCCTACGAAGTCGCCAAGTTCGGCAGGATTTTTCGCTGTAGCAAACGTACAACAGTAGTCCATCGAGGCCGATAGGAAGTTGATTTGCCTGACCATCGCTAGTGGCCAAGTCAATCTGCTGATCCATGTAATGACTTAAATCCCAAGACGATCAGGAGTGGCAGCGAGTCATGTGAGATTTGACCGATCACTACTCCTACTACTCATCACCTGGAGGAAACGAAAAACGATGTGCTACGTTGTCAAACCAAGTAGTAGTAGTACTACTACATCTCACGTGAAGGAAGTCATGGTCAAGTACTAATTGCAAGTGTTGCTACTAGTACTTGCACGGTTTATCAAGAAAAAGAAAAGAGAAGTTTCAAGACTAGCAAGACGCTCCACGTGATGGCCAAGAAAAAAAATTATGCTGACTTGGCACTGCATGCACATTACGTGGAGAAGTTAAAAGAAAAGAAAAGACCACGACATGGAGATGGAGGTGGACGCAGAAATGGATTCGCCAAGCCAGTCACAACCTGGAAGCGGACATGGACATAGACTCAGGACTCCACCGCCGTGGCCTCGACTCATCGGCGCGCCTCCGGCACCGCGGCCTCGTCTCGCCGGCTTCGCCTTGTCAGCTTGCCTCCGCCGCTGCAGCTTCGCCTCACTGCTCGGCAGCCGCCGCATCGATGACTCTCCCATTGCTCAAGCCGGCCGCCCTGGTTCCCGTCGACGTCAACGGCGACTACAACGACACCACGTATGCCTACATCGCGGAGGACAGCAAGCACATCTGGGTCCTTGCGATGGACGGCGAGCTCGCGATGAACGATAGATGGCCCTTCATCGAGCCAGCGAGCATTCTGGTGAAAGGCTATAGTCCAAGATGTAATGATACGGGGCAAACCCGAGGGTGGCTCGATCTTCACGAATTCGAGGTGGATTCGAGGAAGAACACGAAGAACACGAGGGGAAAACGTGGAGAAATCAAAGGGGAAAACACTCTATTGGACAAGATCCACACCAAGTACTCCTCAAATCACAAGCAATACACGGGATGCATCAAGATCCAAGAACAATAACGGAAATAAAGATACATGGGTAGTTCATCCAAATCTCTAGGAGAGATGGGCCTTGAAATCCGTAGACGGATCTTCCCTTGAAGGGGCCTTGATATCCTCTATGGATCTTCTCTGGTGGAGGTCTCAATCTCCATGGGAGAGGTAGAGGAAAGAGCAAAGCTCAACTATGAATGAGCTATCACTTTGCTAACCCTAGGAAGGAGGTGGGGGGAGAGTATATATAGTCTTAGCCACGAAGGGGTAAGTGGGAGAGAGATACAAGGCCATAGGCCCGTGGCTGCACACAGGCAGGTTCCGGACGTCTGGCGGTTGTCGGACGTCCGATGGCTCGCGAAGGACCGGACGTCCAGAGGGCGTCGGTCGTCCAGAGGCTTCGGAAATCCGAGATTTCGGTGCGGGTATCTTTGCTCCGAATTTCCGGTGGGGCTCGGACATCCGGAGGCTCGGATGTGTCGGACGTCCGGGCGGCGTCGGTCGCCCGGCCGCTGTAGAGTTCCGTCCGTCCTCTGGCTGGGCTGGACTCCAGACGTCGGTCGTCCGGAAGACGTCGGACGTCCGGAAGCTGTTGGACGTCCGGCCGCTGTAGACTCCGCTGCTCCGTCTTCTTTCGTCTTGGCTTCCAATCTTCCCTCGCGGATGGTGTAGGTGTACACTTGCGCTCGCACTCCTCCTCGTCCTCCATGAAGCTTCGATAATACCTATGCATGCAGACGAGAGGAGTGTCAAGTAGTATACCATCCTCGAAGGCGTCAAGTGAGCACGTGTAAAGGAGATGATTCACCTTTATGTATGTGGAGTTGATGTGGCACGTGTCACTTGCCAAACAGACTCTTGTCATGGTGATGTCCGTAGGATGCTCCGCATCATCCCCTCCCCCTGGGGAAAGATCCGTCCTCGGATCAAAATCCAAATCACCATGGGAAAGAGATGGCGTCGCCGTGGAAAAGTTGGCGATCACCAAGCACTCATCATCATCAAACTCGAAAGGGGCACTCTCCAATGTCGCACCGTCTAGTAATTCCTTCAGAAGGAGCAAATACGATAAACACTTGGAAAAACAAATGTGGTTAGCGTTAGTGCAAAACCAATCATTCAAGCGGTTATTCACTGAACAAGTGTCGTCATCATGCATAAGATATGGTGTGACAAGGGATTGTGTCATGACATGTAAGCATATGAATTTAGCACAATCTAAGGCATCATGGAGACAAGCTTGAAAATGTGAGGTAGTGATGCAAATATGTGTGACGATAGGACGAGCATCTACCTCAAGGTCATAGCACGCATGCTCAAAGCAGTCAACAAAGGGTCTATGATAGGCATAGGAATCATTCACAACACCAAATAATATGAAGTGTCTAAACACATGGGGCAATCCAAAGTGAAAGGCAATCCAAGCATAATGTGCATATGGTGTAGTGAAGATATAGGGGCAGTCAACACAATAGAAAGAGCAATTGGTCATCTTGTGTGAGGCAATCAAGTGAAAGGAAGCGAGCAATCGGGCAAGGCATATGTGAAGAAATGACATTGTTGAAACCAAACATATGATAGGAGAAATCAATCCACAATGTGGATGCAATACACAAGGCATATATGTCATGAGGCATGGCAATGTGGCAATCGTAAGGAAAAGCAATAACACTAACATGTGTGCAAGTAAGTGGTCCTAGATGACCAATATATGTCATGGTACAAGCAACACAAGTAGGATGAGCCACAATAGCCATGCTAAAGAAGGATGTCACCTCAAAAGCGTGATCTTGTGCGTCCGTCACAATGCCGATGCGTAAGAAAGTGCGATGTAGAATCGTGTCGGTGTAGCATGGCTCGCTCTCAAGGGCTCGAATTGTCAACTCACGTGAAGTGGAAGTTGACATGTGGTCGAAGTATCCTACACACACACACAACAAAGGAAACAATGTATGTGCATGGTAGACAAACACATCATCCATCATGATGGTTCTCTTCTCTTGCACATAACAATTAGAAGCAAAAGTGCATGAATAATATGATGCAACAATGTCTATATTCATGGCACTAAGCATATGGTGCAAGGAAGGAAGGCAAGCATGATTCACATGAAAGATATCAAAAGCTCCAATAATATGAGAGAAAGCTATGGGGGCAATCTCATTAGCAAAGTTAATAGCATTGTTGCACTCAATACATGGCAAAGCATCGAGCATGATAGAGGCAACATGTGGAGACATATGACAACAAGCAATATCAATCATGTGCGAAGCATGGCAATGGTTGTCATCAACCGCATAAAAGAAGCGCATCGGTGATGCAACATAAGCAAGCATAGTAACCATGTCGTGCAAACCAGTAGTGCGAAGATGCAACATACTAGAGGAAATCATGGCAATCATATCATGCGAGCAAATAATAGGCATAGGCAATGCGCATGACATATCCCAAGCAAGACAAGTAATGGGGTGATCCTCAATATCATCATAGGCATGGGTCACAAAGCAATCATGGCAATAGCAATTAATATCTCCTCCAAGCTTGAAAATACACATCCAAGTCATATAATAGAGTGTCATGTGATATGCAAAGCAAGGGTCACAATTGCATGGCAAGGGCATAGAAATGTGCATATCATGCAAATTGAACATGGCAATATGGGCATAATAAGTGTAATGAGCAAGAAGCCATAGCCATGTGAGAGCCAAGTAAAAGAGGAGCGCATAGTCCTTGCGCGAGGGGAATGGTTGGCGACACATTCCGATGAATCCCAAGGCGTCGGTGCTCTCAAGAGCTCTTTTCGTCAACTCATGTGCTTGTGAGGTTGACGAGTATTCGTGAGTACCTACACAACAAGGAGACACACGAAGCAAAGTGTGTGCGTGGTAAATGTACACATCATCCATCATGATGTGTATGTGCACGTGTGAGTTAGCACAAGAAAAACAATGCTGAAAGAAATCTGAGGCATGGTATATGAATACGTCATCCATCATGCAATGATAGTTATTATGGTCAACATGATTGGGACGCAAACTGTAGAAAGTATGTGTCACAATCATATCATTCATATCAATGGCAAGCATAGTGTGCACACAATAGTGGGGATCCACTACAAGAAATATGCTAACTTGCGACCATCAATATTGGTCACTGAATGGCCATTGTTTTTCATCTGCGACCTTTTTGTGACCAAAAACAGTTGGTCAAAAGCTGGCCGTCTTTAATGAAACTTAACGACCTTCTTTGTGATATCGTCGTAGAAGGTTACGACCAAAATAAAAGGTCGTTGGTCCTACGACCAATTGTTTTGGTCGCTGGATGTCTGCCCAGGCCACGTCGGATCCAACGTGGCAAGCTGACGTGGCAAAATTGCGACCAATTGGATTGGTCGTTGATAAGAATCAGCCCTGTCCAATTCGGTGTCTATATGGGCCGAGCCCATTAATTCAGCCTTTTTATATATATTTTCCCTGTTAATTTTCGCTAGCTACATGGGCCTAGCCCAGCAATTCGGCCTTTTATTTTCTAGGATGCAGCCTTTTACAGTCTATTGATTTTCTATTTTCAAAATTTGTCATGCTTATCTCAAAATTGGTCCCACACATCAGTAATTTCGAAATTTGTCAAACAACCATTATAACTTGGACCCCCTTGTCAGGTTTCCATTTCACGGGTATTCAAATCACATACACGATCATTATTTCGAACAATCCAGAGAGCAAATGAAATTCATTCAAAACAACACTACATTAGTCTATTACAATCGTTACAGTATACTACAGCCCAGATAAGCCTACTACTGCCTACAATTACAACACATAATATGTCGGGGAAACGAACACCTATGGGACCGAAGGATCCCTTTACGGTTCGGCAGGGGAGAAAGGACAGCACAAAGAGAGGAACTGACGATCAGCGCGAGGGGATTTTACCCAGGTTCGGGCCGCTCGGAAGCGTAAAACCCTACTCCTGCTTGGTTGTATTACTATGGATGTTCTTGACCAAGTTTCGGGAGCTACAGTAGTAGCTACGCATGCAGAACGGGTCCAATGTCTAGATCCAATGTCTCCTCCTCCTGTAGCTACGCCTTGGGCCTCCTTTTATATGCCCAAGGGGTCTCCAACAGTGGCGAAGTACAAGAGGTGTAAAGTATCTACAGTATCTCATGATTACTAGTATCTCATGATTACTACTGACGCCCTAGGACAAACGTCCTAGGACAAGCGTCTCAGGACAAGACGCATTCAATGCTCTGAACAGGTGTCCCTGCCTTTCTTGGGGATGGGAAGAAGGACTCGTCCCATCAGCACCGCTTAACCCCTTCTGCGGCCAGCGCCGTGACACGCAACCAGGAGGACAAGCCCTAAACGACAGGCTGCTCGCTGCGCTAGAGCGGCGGCACTGTGCTGAAGCGGTGGGATCTTGCCGGGGGCTGATCTTGCCGGGGCTTGACGGGCCAGCCCGGCAAGATCTTGCCGGACGCCCAGCCTTCGGTCTTCTGATCTTCAGCTTTAATGCCTTCTTGATATCTCGCATCTGTCTCCAGCCGTCCTCCGGTAGGCCTTGCCGCAGGTATGGCTACAACTGTCCGTGCACAAGTACGGGGTACTAAAGGACCCGATCTTTAGTACACCACTACTAGAAAAACGGCTATAGCTAATATGGACATTAATGGCGCACCATGATGGTGGTGCGCCATTGCTATTTTTTTACTAATGGCGCACCACTTGAGCAGTGCGCCATTGCTATTTTTTTTGTCCATCCTCTCCCCCACCAGACATAGCAATGGCGCACCACACCTAGCTGCGCCATTACTAAGGTACATAGTAGTGGCGCACCTAGGTGTGGTGCGCCATTGCTATGTCTGGTGGGGGTGTGCCTGCGTGTGTGTGTGAGGTTAGTAATGGCGCACCCTCCCTGGTGCGCCATTGCTAGGGTTAGCAATGGCGCACCAGGGAGGGTGCGCCATTACTAACGTCTCACACACACACAAACACACACCCCACCACACACACACAAACCCACACCCCACCACACACACACAAACACACACAAACACACAAACACACACCCCACCACACACACACAAACACACACACCACCCCCCCCCCTGGTGGATCGCCTTTTCAGTTTAAAATAAAATAAAAGAAAATGATAAAAGATTCAAAAAAATTCAAAAAAATAGATGCCCATGTGTTATGTGTTCTAGTTGTTAGGAAAATTAACAAACATGAATTTTGAATTTTTTTGCAAAAGGCCGCCGTGTTTCGGTAAAATGGCCGTAACTTTTGCATACGACCTCCGATGAAAAAGTTTTTTATATGAAAAAGCATCTACTCGAAAAGTTACATCCGAATTCAACCGGCTATGCCCGTTATCGATTTTTTAGAATCCTCAAAAACCTACCAGAAAAAAAGTTACAGCCATTTTAAGATCTGGAGGCAAAAAAATAAAAAAAATAAAAAAAGTTAGCAATGGCGCACCAGTGCATAGTGCGCCACTACTATTTTCCCGCCTTCAAAATTAAAAAAAAATTAAAAATAGTAATGGTGCACCACACCTAGGTGTGCCATTACTAAGGTACATAGCAATGGCGCACCGCACCTAGGTGCGCCATTACTAAGGTACATAGTAATGGCGCACCACACCTAGGTGCGCCATTACTAAGTCTGGGCAGTTTCAAAACGCCCACCTACCCCCACTACCCTTATCCACTTCCCTCCTCCTCCACACATTTCTATCCTCCTCCTCTCCTCCTCTCCTCCTTCCTCCTTCCTCCTCCTTCCTCCTTCCTCCTCCCTCCTCCTCACGGTCCTCTCCGGCGACCTCCTCCTCACAGTCCTCTCCGGCGACCTCCTCCTCCCTCCTCCTCACGGTCCTCTCCGGCGAACTCCTCCTCCTGCTCCTCCTCTCCGGCGACCTCCTCCTCCTCCTCCTCCTCTCCGGTGACCTCCTCCTCCCTCCTCTCTCCTCCTTCCTCCTCACAGTCCCTCCTCCTCACGGTCTCTCCTCCCTCCTCCTCCTCACGGTCCCTCCTCCTCCTCACGGTCCCTCCTCTCCTCCTCTCCTCTCTCCTCCCTCCTCCTCCCTCCTCTCCTCCCTCCTCTGCTGTCTCCTCTCCTTCCTCCTCTACTTCCTCCTCATAGTCCCTCCTCCTCCCGGCACAAAGAACGTACCAAGATGCAAACCAGAACGAAATTCAAAAAAAAATCGCAAAAAAAATAGCAATGGCGCATCATGGGTGTTAGTAGTGGCGCACTGTCCTCTATTACCAGTGGCGCACCTGAAGTGTTAGTAATGGCGCACCAGGTGGTGCGCCACTAGTATTTGGATTACTACTGGCGCACCAGAGGTGCGCCATTACTATTTGTTAATAATGGCGTGTTAATAGTGGCGCACCTATAGTGCGCCATTAATAGCAAAAACTGGTGCGCCACTAACAGCCTTTTTTCTAGTAGTGCACCGACAGGAGCCCCCGGGCCTAGGCCATACACGGGTGCGAGGCGTTGTTGGGCTAGGCCCAAAACAGTGCACGGGCACGCGTGGCAGGAGTTACTTTCATAATCTTCTCATTTACTGCGCCCTCCCACGATGCGTGTTGAATGCGGAACGTGGGGGACGTGCGCGGAATGACCGCAGCCTCCGCTCCTTCCCCATAAAAAGGAAACCGCAGGGGCGCTGCTCATTTACCTCTTCTTCAATCTAGGAACCGCCGTCGTCTTCCTTCTTGAGCCTGAAACTGAGCCTCCTCCATTCTTTCGCCACCAGCATGCCCTCGCCACCTTCGGACTTTGCTTCCACTGCCGCCATGCTGCCCAAAGCAGGCAAGGGCAAAATGGCGAAAGCCGCCGGCTCAGCCGCAGGAGCAGATGAAGGGGATCTGGTGCGGATGCGGAGAGAGCGTGCCGTCTTCGACCCGACGCTTGACGGGCGCACCTTGATTACTCAGTACAGGTGCGTATGGGGGAAGGAGACAAATGGCCATCCCAAAACTCGCGCGCTTTCGGCTTCCGCCGGGGGCGGCGCGAATAGATACCCTTTCTTCGCCGCTTATTTTTACTGCGGGCTCTGTCCTCCTTTTTCCGACTTCTTCGTCGACATCATGTACACGTACGGGTTCCGCCTTTTGGATTTTACGCCGAACGCCGTAACGTGCATGTCTGTCTTTGCGCATCTTTGCGAAAACTTTGCAGGAGTGGTCCCCAACACAGCCCTCTTCCGCCACTACTTCATCCCCCGCATCGAGGCAGGACACGCCCTCTCTGGATCTATCACTTGGATTCCAAGGGCACGGAACAAGGATATATACCCAGGGGGTCTCTACCGCAAGAAGTGGGAGGAGTGGCGATCCGAGTGGTGCTGGATTCAGGAGGAAGATCCCCAGCCGTTCTGCGTGCCCCAGCAAAGGAAGGTGGCCCGTGGTGAGAATTGGAGCGACCTCGACCCTGAAGACGAGAAGCTCACGATTGCAATCACCAGGATCCACCGCCTGAAGGCTGCCGAGCTCACGATTGAAATGGTTGGCGCAGATTTCCTTCGCCGGCGCATCGCCCCTCTGCACAATAAGGGGAGGCCAGCCTGGGACTTCAAGAACGCAGCAGATATCATGAGGCTGCGCCCTGGCTTGAATCACAATTTCACGGTCTTGCAGCACATGTATCTCTGCCACAAGCTGTTCAGGCCTGACGGGAGGTACATGTTGCCGTCTGGAATTGTCCCTCTGTGCAACAACTCTGCCCTGAGCTCCATCATTGCTATGATGCCAGTGTGCAATGCCCACGGCCTTGACGGGACTTGGGTAGAGCCGCCTCCAGAGCAAGTGCAGGAGTTCTTTGACAACTTGTCGGAGAGGGCCATCCGGAAAGATTCCAACCTTATCCGTCCCACCACTGAGGGGGAAGTAGCTTACATTGCCAGCAGGGTGGAAGAGGCAAAACTTGCCGCAGAGGCCGGCGACTTTGGCTTCACAGGAGAAGACACCAGTGAAGATGAGACGGCGCCAGAGGAGACCTCTTCGGAGCAAGAGGAAGTTGCCGGGGAACAGAGCGGCATGGTTGCCGGGGGCTCTACCGTCGAGGGCGCAACCGAGGAGCAGCCGCACGAGGAGCCCCCAGCTCCAGGGAAGAAAAAGCGCGTTCTTCGGAAAGCCAGCTCTGGCGCCCCAGCGAGTCAGCCTCCCTCAGGGGACGAGGTCCCCGGCAAGAAGGCGGCCGGCGAGGCCGTGCAGCGGCAAGAGGCCCAACAACCGCCCGTGCGACGTACGACATGCTCGACCGCGACACAGACTGGTGTGGCGGGAGCGCCCCATACGACAGCACCAACGGCTGGAGCAGCAGGGTTGCAGCAACTTACTGCTTCCGCTGCAGCCAAGCGCGCCAGGTCTCCTTCTCCACCTCCTCGTCCAGGTGCCGAAGCGGAAGTCGTCTTCGACCTCTCTGCCTTGGAATCCGACGAAGAAGAGTAGGGACCTTGCCGCACCTTGTAATTCCCGTATTTCCGTCTTTACTTGACTAATTCACTTTGGCTTGTCTCCACAGAGATGCAGAAACCTTGGCGCAAAGGATGGCGAAGAGGGTGAAGACCTCAATAGGCGACGAACCGCCGGCGAGCACCTCAGGTGCGCCAGAAACGATCAACATCAGCCCGGAGTCGAGCCCACAACGCAGTCCTCTACGCAGCCCCCGGTGCAGCCCCCAGCGTGAGTCCGCTATGCACTTCCCGCTGGCAAGTCCGGGGTGCGTATCTTCACTGCTAACATCTCCGGGCATGCAGGAGCGGAGCGGCAACAAGGACCACCAACGGGAACCGTCCCTGATGCGCCGCCGCCATCGACTACACCGCCCAGAAATGAGCCTCCGGCAAGCGAGCTTAACCGCGATGAAGAAGAGCCGGTGAGCACTGGCTCCGGCAACCCTCCTCAGCAGCTCGACGCAGGTACACCGCTTGCCTCAGAGTACTTGCTATTCTATTTTTCTCTCTCTTTTTGTCTTCTTGAACTTCAATCTTGGTCTAACCTTGCTTCCCTTCCTGGGCTTCCAGATTTCCTCTTGGCGGAACCCATGGATGTCGAAACCATCATCGAGGAGACCGCCAGGGATGCTGCCGCCGAGGCTGACAGGGTCGCAGCGGACGAGGCCGCCAAGGCCGCACAGGAAGAGACCGCCAAGAAGTCTGCTGAGGGGACCGGCAAGGAGACCAACGACCGTACCGACGACATTCCTGCCGCGGGAGCGCCTGGCACTACTCCGGTCACGGAGCCCCCAGCTGCCGGTGAAGATCAACCGTCAACATCTGACGTGCCCCCGTCAAGCAGCTACTTCAAGGTCGGCGACAACCTGTTCGTCAGCATGCCAGGGACGGCAAGCACTGGGGTGCCGGTGGAAGGAGAAACTCTGGATGGAGACGTCGTCGCCGCCGCCAGCAGCAGTGAACCCACGGAAGAGCAGCTACTCCAAGCCGTGCACGACAACTATCAGAAGCTCCAGGCACTCTACCGTGCCCGGAAGGATAAGTTGGATTCCAGGGCAGCGGTTGTTGATGCAGCAGAGGCGCACTTCCAAAAGCGCGTCGAGGAGATGCAAGCTTGGTATGCTGAGGCCTTCCAAGAGCTGAAGACTGCTCCGGAACAGCTGAGCGAGAACTGGAACGACCTCCTCCTGAAGCAATCTGATGTCGAGAAGGCATAGGAGGAGGCTGCACAGCAGGCCGCCGCAGCAGAAGCCCGCCTGACGGAGCGCCGCATTGGGCTCGATGCTCACGAAGAGGACCTTACTGCTCGCGAGGAGGCGCATGCCGCCAAGTTCCGCAGCAAGGACGAGGAGATCGAGAAACTCATCGCGCAGCGGACCCAGGAGCTAGAGCAGAAACACATGGAGACGCTCGGAGCTCTGACTGAAGATCACGCCGGCAAACTGAAGGAAGCCGTCGATGCTGCCGGAGCTGCAGAGGCCGCCAAGAGCTTGCTGGAGGGGAAGGTGAAGAAGCTAGAGGCTGATCTCGAGGATCACGGCAAGAAGGTCTCGACACTCGAAGCCGAAAGAGACAAAGTTCTTCACAACTTGATGGAGGCACAAGTTGCCGCATCCGAGAAGACTCAACAGCTCACCTCCGCCAAGGAATCCATCGTTGGTCTGGAGCAGAAGCTGACCACGCTGAGGGAGACCCTTGAGACCGCCAGGGGTCGGGAGAAGACCTTGACCAAAGACCTCCACAATGAACAGGAGCTGCTCAAGAGTGCTGCTGCCGCACACAACGACTATGTGGCAGGCGTGCAGATCTGGACTGAGAAGCTCGTCGACGTTGCGGAGAAGCTTGCCGCACAACTGTCCACCATGGGTCTGCAAGGCTTCAGGTACTCTTCTGACGACAGGGTGTCCACAAGCGCCAGGCTGACCATGTACTTTGACCGCCTGATCGAAGCCTTGGAGCAGCTTCACTCTGACCAAACATCCCAGCTGGCGGACGAATCCCGCAAGCTCTGCCAGGCCGTCCTCCGCGAGGTGCTGGTCAAAGTTGTGCACAAGAACCCCGGCATCAACCTCTCCAACGTCTTCAAACGCTTGCCGAGGGATGCGGACGTCAAGGCACTCGAAGAGCTTGTCGCGCCCATCATTGACAGGGTGAGCCAAGTCAAGAGGGTCGAAGGCGATCGCCGGGATTAGCTGTTTCTCTTCTCATCTTGTCGTCACCGCTCCATGCCAAAGACAATTTATCTTTAGTTAGAAATGCGGCAACTATCGATGTAATATAACTTGCCATGTCTGGATTAATGTATGCTATTCCCTCGTCTAATTTCTTTCTGTACAGCTGTACCCTACGCTCATGCTGGGAACTTGCTGGTGCGCACCCCCACGAGCGCTGGGTTCGGGACTTCAGCAGCCTGCTGGAGGCGCAGCTACCGGCAATAAACCTTGACGTTTTCAGTGCAGCCACCTAAACTGTTGAGCGGACTCGAAACAGAGTAAGGGCGCGACCGATCACGACGAGGTTCCATCGCGTGCAGGTTTACCATACAAAAGTCAAAATCGTTCAAGGGAAATAGTCTTACAATAAAAATTCTGCTTAAAGGGTTCTGCAACTTAGCTTTTCGTTGCTATTCTTCTTCTTCTTCCGGCAAGATGTCAACCTTGAACGTCGCCTGTCGGTATCCATACCATCTTCCCCCCCGGCAAACTTGCACGCGAGGGAACCTTCTATCCTTTTGAGAAAAAGAAAGAAGAGAAAATATGGAACCTTGGCGGTTCGTTAGCCCTCACCGGAAGCAAGCGCAATACAACATCTCAGATAAGCATGCATATAAAATGACATGAAATCGACAAGGATTGTAAAACACTTAGCTTTATTTAACTATGCACAGGGTCTGCGCCTGGTTTTGTACAAAGGATTACATGCTGCATCGGCAAGACTTGTACAAAAGGTGGTTGCCGGGAGCGTTTCTGCGGCACGAACCCAAGGTTCTGCGCGACACTGCTGCTAACCGGCAACCGCGCCTTACGGGTAGAACTTACGAAGATGTTCGATATTCCAGGAGTTGCTCACTGGTACGCCATCTTTGGTCTCCAGGCGGACAGCGCCAGGCTTGGTGACTCGCACTACCCGATAAGGGCCTTCCCACATCGGCGTCAACTTGTTGGAATTCTTGGCCGACTGAACGCGCTGAAGAACAAGGTCGCCTTCCTCAAGACTCTGGGCGTGAACCTTGCGGCTATGATAGCGGCGCAAAGCTTGCTGGTAGCGTGCAGCACGCACAGCAGCCTGAAGACGGTCTTCCTCAAGGAGCACAGCGTCATCTTGCCGCAGTTGCTCTTGCTCGAGCTCATCATAAGCGAGCACTCGAGGTGACCCGTATATGAGTTCCGTGGGGAGAACTGCTTCAGCCCCGTAGACTAGGGCGAAGGGAGTCTGGCCGGTAGCTCGATTTGGTGTCGTTCTGATTGACCAAAGAACCGCCGGCAGCTCATCAATCCAGCGTCTTTCGCACTTGCGCAGCCTGTCGAAAGTTCTGGTCCTGAGACCGCGCAGCACTTCAGCATTTGCCCTCTCCGCTTGGCCGTTGTTCTCGGGTGAGCGACGGAGGCAAAGCAAATCTTGCCGCCAAGGTCTTAGACGTACTGCCTGAAGGTGCGACTCGTGAACTGCGTACCGTTGTCGGTGATGATCCTGTTTGGCACACCAAAACGGCACACTATTCCTTTGAAGAACTTGACGGCTGACTGTGTTGTTACCTTTCTCACTGCTTCCACTTCCGGCCACTTCGTGAACTTGTCGATAGCAACGTACAAGTACTCGAAGCCCCCGGCAGCGCGGGGGAAAGGGCCCAATATGTCGAGCCCCCAGGCCGAGAAGGGCCAGGAAAGAGGGATTGTCTGAAGAGCTTGAGCTGGCTGATGAAGTTGCTTTGAATGGAACTGGCACGCTTCACACTTGGTTACTAGTGCAGTTGCATCCTGGAGAGCAGTGGGCCAGAAGAAGCCTTGCGGGAATGCCTTGCCGACAAGAGCTCTCGAGCCTATGTGGGAGCCACATATGCCTCCATGAATCTCTGCCAACAGCTCTAGTCCATCCTCCCGAGGAATGCACGTCAATTTCACACCGTTGGGTCTCTTTCTGTACAGGACATCATCGACGAACTGGTACATACTAGACTGGCGGGCTACTTTCTCCGCTTCTTCTTGTTCCTCAGGGAGTTCTCCTGTCTGAAGGAAATGAACTATGTGTTGTGCCCATGCCGGAGCCTGTGGCTCGACGACAAGGACTAAAGGCATCTCTTCGGCCGCGGGAGCGCTTGCTTCAGCGGCAAGAACCTGAGGTTCTGCGCAAAGCTGCTGCTCACCGGCAACCGGCATATCTTCGGCTGCGGGGGCGCGTACTTCTGCGGCAAGAACCTGAGGCTCTGCATGAAGCCGCTGCACTCCGGCAGCCGTGTCGTTCCCGGCAACTTCCTTGCCGGCGGCTTCTGGAAGCTCTGCCGAGAAGTACTTGCCGGTACTTAACTTCCTTCTCTTGTCCGGCCTCGTCGGTGGTGTTACGGATGGCTGAGTCCGGCGGAGCACAAAAGTTCCTGGTTCCACAGGTAACTTAAGGGCAGCACGCTTCGACAGGTTGTCAGCAATGCAGTTCTCTGCTCGAGGAACATGCTCTATTTGCAAACCGTCAAAACGCTCCTCCAACTTCCTCACTTCATCGACATAAGCTTCCATCAACGGGCTCTGGTAATCCTTGTTGACTTGCCTGACGACAAGCTGGGAGTCACCTCTGATGATGAACTTCTTGATCCCAAGGTCTGCCGCGATCCTGAGACCGGCAAGCAGCCCTTCATACTCTGCAGTGTTGTTCGTTGATCTCTCCCGGGGAAAGTGCATCTGAATCACATACTTGAGGTGCTCTCCGGTGGGTGCGACAAGCAGCACGCCAGCACCGGCGCCTTGTAGAGAAAAAGCCCCATCAAAGTACATAATCCATTCGCGATCTGTTTCCTTGCCGGGGACAACCGACTCTTGAACTTCTTCGTCTAGTGTTGGTGTCCACTCTACAATGAACTCTGCCAAGGCTCTGCTCTGAATAGTTGAAGTGCTTTCAAACTTGAGGCGAAAACATGACAGCTCCAACGCCCACTCCACAATCCCGCCGGTTGCATCTGGATTCCGCAAGATCCGTTGCAGCGGAAAGCGAGTGACGACGGTAATCTCATGTGCTTGGAAGTAATGGCGCAGCTTCCTCGAGGCCATAAGGAGGCCGAAGAGCAGCTTTTGCACACCAGAATATCTTGACCTAGCCCCCTGCAAAAGGGAGCTGACAAAATAGACCGGGCGCTGCACCATCTTCTTCTTCTGCACTGCTTCACTTGACTGCGCGAGCTCTGTCTTGTCGGCACCAGACTCTGCTGGGAATGGTCCTGGCTTGTCGCTTGACGGGCTCGCCGCTGCCGCTGCCTCTTCGTCTGCTTCTCTCTATGCCACTAGCGCAACACTAACCACTTGATTCGTTGCCGCTAGATACAGCAGCAACGGCTCTTGTGGCCTAGGTGCGACCAGTGTCGGCGGAGAGGAGAGGTACCTCTTCAAGTCCTGCAGCGCTGCCTCCGCTTCCGGAGTCCATTTCATTGGTCATGCCTTCTTCAAGATTTTGAAAAAAGACAGGGCGCGCTCAGTGGACTTGGAGATGAACCTGCTCAGAGCAGCAACGCAGCCGACAAGTCGGCGCACATCTTTGACACGTCTTGGTGCTTCAATCTGCTCAATTGCCTTGATCTTGTCGGGATTGGCTTCAATTCCACGCTGAGATACAAAGAACCCGAGAAGCTTGCCGGATTGAACGCCAAACACACACTTCTCGGGATTGAGCTTCAGATTGATCCTGCGCAGATTTGCAAACGTCTCTTCTAAGTCCTGAACGAGAGTTGCCTTGTCCTTGGTCTTGACCACTATGTCATCCATATAGGCTTCCATATTTCTATGTAGCTGGGTCTCGAAACCAATCTGGACAGCTCTTGCGAAGGTCGAACCAGCACTTTTCAACCCGAAAGGCATATGTATGAAGCAATACGTGCCACATGGGGTGATAAATGCGGTTTTCTCTTCGTCTTCTTTGGACATGAAAATCTGGTGGTAGCCTGAATATGCGTCAAGGAATGACAGCAAATCACAGCCAGTAGTGGAGTCCACAATCTGGTCGATGCGCGGCAAGGGAAAAGGATCTTTTGGACAGGCTCTATTGACATCAGTATAGTCGATACATAGCCTCCATTTTCCATTCGCCTTGCGCACTACAACTGGATTGGCCAACCATGTCGGATGGAGGACTCCTCTAACCAGACCTGCCGCTTCAAGCTTTCTGATTTCTTCGGCGATAAACTCTTGCCGCTCCAAGGCTTGCTTCCTGATCTTCTGCTTGACGGGCCGCGCGTGAGGGCAGACAGCAAGGTGGTGCTCAATTACCTCCCTGGGAACACCGGGGATATCAGGTGGTTGCCATGCAAACACATCGATATTCGCCCGCAGGAAGGCAACGAGCGCGCTTTCCTATTTGTCATCAAGGGTGGAACTTATGGTGAAGGTTCCTCCCGTACCATCCTCCTTGGCGGGCACCTTCTTGGTCTCGGGTGGAGCTGCCTTGGATTTCTTGCTCTTGCTGGCAGAGCTCTCCGGCACGTCCTCGACGGGAGCGCAGCACTCCGAGGAGGTGCACTTGCCGGAGTGGGTGCTAGAGGTCTTGCCGGGCTTCTTCTTCTTCCCGGGAGCTTCAGCGACAGGAGTAGGTGCCTTGGCGGCAGATGCTGCAACTGCCTCCCAGTAGAGTTTGTCGGTGCAGATAAGCGCATCCTTCTTGTCGGAGTGGATGGTGATGACGCTCATCGGCCCGGGCATCTTCAGCACGTCGTAGGCGTAGTGCGATGCCGCCATGAACTTGGCCAGCGCCGGGCGACCAAGAATCCCATTATAGTGTAACGGAATCTTGGCAACGTCGAAGACGATTTTCTCCGTCCTGAAGTTGAACTCGCTGCCAAACGTTACGGGCAAGGTGATCTTGCCCTTCGGCTGGTTCCTTCCCGAATTGACCCCTTGGAATGAGCCTGTTTCCTCGAGATCTTCGTCGGGAATTTGCAATCTCTTGATCACATCGGGCGAGACCAGGTTCAGGCCGGCCCCACCGTCAACTAACATTTTCATCACCTGGAGGTTGCGGATCATTGGTGAAACCAACAACGGCAAACACCCGACCGCAGTTGTGCGATCAGGGTGGTCCTCGGCGTCAAAAATGATAGGCGTGTGGGACCACTTCAGTGGTTTCCGGGCATCGAGGGATGGCTCTGCCGCATTAATCTCGCGCGCCCACCGCTTGAGCTGGCGGTGAGAGGAATGCAACGAGGCGCCCCCATCGATGCACATGGCCTCTGTAGCCTTCTAGAACTCGTGCTCGCTGGACTCGTCGCCCTCTGCATCATCATCATCATCCCCCTGCTCTTTGTCGCGGCCTCGGGCGGGCCGCTCCTTCTGTTGCTTGGCCTTGCCATGGCGACCCCCTCGACCATGCTTCCTGTCGGACCCTCCAGCGCCATCCTGGGCTTTCTCCTTGTCTCGCCTTTCATACTCGGCTCTCTGCTTCTCGACAAGCTCCTCAACTTGCCGGCAGTTTTGGAGATCGTGCCCCTTGGTGCGGTGGATCTTGCAGTACTGCTTGGCGGAGCCTTCCGGCTTGTCGGCAGCCGCCAAGGCCTGACATGCCGCACACACGGCAACCTCCTTGCCGGGGCCGTCAGCCTTGGCCTTCTTGGCGGTGCCGGGGTTGCCGGATCCCTCGACAGCAAGCACGGCCTTGCCCTTGCGCTTCCTGGCCTTCCGGTGGCCCTTCTTTGCCGGGGCAGCCGCGTCCTCGCTTTCGGAGTCGACTCCTGCGCCAGCGTTCTCGCCGGGGAGCCTCCTTCCTTCTTCTGACCGAGCACATTTGTCGGCCAGAGCGTAAAGCTCGGCGACATCCCTGACCTTGTTCATCGCAAGCTCTTCCCGCATCTTGCGGTTGCGCACATTCTGATGGAAGGCGCTGATGACAGCGGCAGGATGAACGTCTGGATTGTTGTGCTGGATACGGCTGAACCTCTGGATGTACTTGCGCAAGATTTCGCCATCCTTCTGGGGAATGATATGCAAGTCACTTTCCTGGCCAGGAGCTTGGTGGCCGCCAGTAAAGGCGCCAACAAACTTATGACACAGATCTGCCCAGGAGGAAATGGAATTCTCCAGCAGATGCATCAACCACGACCTGACGTTGGGCTTCAGCACCAACGGGAAGTAGTTGGCGAGGATCTTGTCGTCTCGAGCCCCGGCAGCCTGCACCGCAATGGTGTAGATGCTCAGGAACTCTGACGGATGAGTCTTGCCGTCGTACTTCTCCGGCACCTCCGGCTTGAAAGAGAGGGAGTTGGGCCACTGGACTCGCCGTAGCTCACAAGTAAACGCTGGACAGCCCACCTCGTAAGGCAGGCTACCAGGATACCCTGGTGCAGGCTCGTCGACAGTGGGTCCCGCGCGCTTGTCGGATTGACGATGCGCTTCCCGTCGCCGCTCGATGGTGGTTCGAGCGTCCTCCTTCTGCCGTTCCCGAAGGATCAGACGCTGATCGCGGCGAACCCGCGGATCGGACGACGCCGTGGAATCGTCATCACGGGCGTCAACCCGCCGGGTTAGCGACCGCTCTTGACGTGGTGGAGGGGAGCGTATCGTAGATGCACCGCCTCCGGTCTTCTCGCCATCAGCACGCACCGGCCCAGTAGACTGCCGCCGCGAAGGCTCCGCTTGCTGCGGCCTGTCGTTGTTAGCCAGACCTATGAGGCTCTGAATGGCAGCTCTCCACTCATCTAGCTTCTCCGCAGCGGGAGGGAAGTCTAGGAGCAGCTGAGCTCGCGCCAACGCTTCTGCTGGTGTAGGCGGCGGCGAAAGATGTGAAGAGAGCGAGGTGCTCAGACTCCTAACTGGGTCAGAAGGAGCACCGTCACGGTCCTGCACCCACGCGCGGCTTCCACCGGCATGTTGACGTGGATCTCGGCCCCGCGCATCTTGAGAGTGGTGCGCAGGGGTTTTCCCATGGGGATGCTTGGAACCACCGACGTCACGGTGCTGCACGTCGCGCGCGTCCTGAGAAGGTCGCGGTGCATGCGCCGGCGTGGGTGTCTTGGAGGGCGCCGTCCCACCCTTGGAGTTCGCTGCGCCACCCTTAGGTAGCACGGCTCCGTCCTTGGACCTGGCGCTCGCCTGGCTCGGATCGCCAGAACATCGCGGAGGCTCAAGACCTCCACCTCCTCCACCAGCGTCCGCGCCATCACCCGTCTGCACAGGTACGGGGAGGCTGGACGTGGGTGGATCAACCGCCGTAGCGCCCTTCTTCTTGGGAGCCATGGCGATGAAGATGATCAAGAACTGGCGCGCTGACCGCCAGGTCGGGTTCGCGCAACCTCTCCCCCTATCTGGCGCGCCAAAGATGTCGAGGAAACGAACACCTATGGGACCGAAGGATCCCTTTACGGTTCGGCAGGGGAGAAAGGACAGCACAAAGAGCGGAACTGACGATCAGCGCGAGGGGATTTTACCCAGGTTCGGGCCGCTCGGAAGCGTAAAACCCTACTCCTTCTTGGTTGTATTACTGTGGATGTTCTTGACCAAGTTTCGGGAGCTACAGTAGTAGCTACGCATGCAGAACGGGTCCAATGTCTGGATCCAATGTCTCCTCCTCCTGTAGCTACGCCTTGGGCCTCCTTTTATATGCCCAAGGGGTCTCCAACAGTGGCGAAGTACAAGAGGTGTAAAGTATCTACAGTATCTCATGATTACCAGTATCTCATGATTACTACTGACGCCCTAGGACAAACGTCCTAGGACAAGCGTCTCAGGACAAGACGCATTCAATGCTCTGAACAGGTGTCCCTGCCTTTCTTGGGGATGGGAAGAAGGACTCATCCCATCAGCACCGCTTAACCCCTTCTGCGGCCAGCACCGTGACACGCAACCAGGAGGACAAGCCCTAAACGACAGGCTGGTCGCTGTGCTGGAGCGGCGGCACTGTGCTGAAGCGGTGGGATCCTGCCGGGTGCTGATCTTGCCGGGGGCTGATCTTGCCGGGGCTTGACGGGCCAGCCCGGCAAGATCTTGCCGTACGCCCAGCCTTCGGTCTTCTGATCTTCAGCTTTAACGCCTTCTTGATATCTCGCATCTGTCTCCAGCTGTCCTCCGGTAGGCCTTGCCGCAGGTATGGCTACAGCTGTCCGTGCACAAGTACGGGGTACTAATGGACCCGATCTTTAGTACACCGACATAATATGCTACTGATCTTTGCTGATATGCTTCACAACTTCGGACTTGGATTCGCACTTGACCTGTGCAAAAAATAAGAATGAACATATAAGAATAAGAATGTGTACAGAACATCAAACAGTGGCCAATGAGGGATCCAATAACTTATAAGCAAGAAATGACAGCAGATGAAATGTACATAAATAGTATGACTAACACTAGCCATATGTGTTTATGGAGCGACTAAAATGTTCTCACTAGCTAGGATTTTTTTGGTGCGTAGTATATTGACATGCGGGTGAGGACTAATGTAAACTCACAATTATGTATGATCATGCGGAAAATGTATACATACTCAAGGTAAACTCACAATTATGTATGATCATGCGGAAAATAGACAATTCACATAGCTATACAACTTTTTTGATCATTGGGTGAACAATTTCAAATGGAAAAGTAGTTCAAAGTAAAAGGTTGCACTGTTTACACTTTAAAGAATTTCTAGATACAAGTAAAAGGAACCCCATGTTATTCAACTGAATAAGATACAGTGAAACCAAAATTAACATAAGCGGTTTGCGTCGTCGTTGTTACAACACAGCTGAGGTAGCCACTTCGATGATGATCAGATTAAGCAAAACCAAAATTTCACAATTCAGATTAGCAAAGATCAAACAATATCATATGACAGTCCTATCAATTCCTTCTTAATACTGGAACGAACAGCATCAAGACCAATTTCAGGAATCAGTCACCGGTTCACCATCGATCATATTCAAAACACATCATATGCAATATGCAGATATATGCCCTAAGTGGTATAACGATCTAGGACAGAATATGATTGGGAACTGATTGGAAACATACTGTAATTTTGAAGAACGGGTGAGGATACACACTAACCGAATATACGCTAAACAAAAACTCCAAGCGGTGGGTCTGCTAGGACTAGTATAGGATTTTATAGCACCCAGTCCTGCCAAATTCTCCAAATCGAGTGCTCCGTATGCATCTGCGAGCATTCCCAGCTATGCTAGGATGGGATTCTCCATACTCTGCAGTGCTCCTTTCAAACTCTGCAGTGGTTCAGGCTGCTCATGTACTCATGGTTCAGGCTGCTCATGTACCCGAAATGGAAGCCCAGGGACAAGGATGAGCTGCAGGGGTTCGCCATCGACCGGCCCGAGCCCCTGGTGCACTTCACATTGTCCCCCAGAAGCCACTCTGATCCAGCTACTTACGACACACAAGCGGGGGAGGGGTAGGTAGAGGAGAAGGTAGGGGAGGGGAAGAACATACTGCTGGTCCCCGTCGGGAGCGGCGGCGGGGGCGGGGGCGGAGGCACCGTCGAGGGTGGAGAGGAGCTCCTTGGCGGCGCGGAGGGCCTTGAGCCGCTCGCGGCGGGTGGCGGCGTCCTCCTCGGCGCCCATCCCGATCTAGCTCCGGCTCCGGTGCCGGGGAAGCGGGGGCTAGGGCGAGCCGCGTGGAGCACGGCCGCCGTCATCTGGGCGAGCTCGCTCCTTCCTTGGTAGAGGGCGGCAAAGTCCAAGCCATGACCTTCATGCCCGCCGGCGGATCTGGTGGATGCGCTCGCCGCCGCACCAAGATCGATAGGAAGGGGTCATCGCGGCCGGGGAGGAGGTCGGGGAGTCGAAGGCGGTGGCCATGGGTGGGCTGGGGATCTGGAGCTCGAGGGGGGCGTGGGGAAGGGGAATGGGAAGTGGATTTGTGCGGTCTGCACCCTCTCGTCGCTGGCGGAGTTGATGGGGAGGGAGAGAGCCAGGAGAAAGTGAGGAAGGAGAAGAGAAAGAAAGGAGGCGGGGGGGTGGATGGAAGATGTCCACGAGGACAGAGCTAGGGTTTGCACTCACGTGGGATTGGGGCGAGGGCTGCCGTTGGATCCGGGAGCATCGGACGGTGATTAATCCATGATCCGCGTGAGATGCTTTTGGACCAATCAGAACGAAGTACCTCTTTTGATGACGTTATGACCATATATATTGGTCGTAATCGATTAAAAATAAGATGCTAAATCATGTCAACTATTTTACGGCCTAGGAAATTTATAAAAGTAAACAGAAAAGAAAAACATGCACATTGTGTCACCAAATATGACCTACTTTTCGGTGAAAATAACAAACTTTGAATAAGATAAAAATCTTTAAGAGTGCCAAAAATCGTTTTTTTGGACGGATATGGATGGAGGGATCGACGAAGCGGGGCGAGGTGAGCTCCGCAGCATGCTGCGCGTAGGCCATGGTCGTCGGAGCTCGACGTAATAAGGTCGGCGGTGGCGCGGCTAACCCTAGGGTGCGGGAGAGCAGAGAGGAGATGCGGGGGACACTAAAAAAAACAACGCACAGGCATTGGAGGAGGAGTGCGATGGGAGGAGCTAGGGTTTGGGTAGTTGGCTGCGTGTGGGAGTTTTCCTTTTTCATTATCTTTTTCTTCTTCTTTTCTTTAGATAGATTGCTGGATATGGATGGATGAATGAGCGCCATGTCATCGATCCGTGTGACAACTAATTCCACCAATGAGAATAGAGCACATGTAATTGTGTTTTTACTTTTGTAATTTTTCATTTTTCGAGTGCCCAAAATGAGTTTTTTTGTGAAGGACCTACCATATATTTGTTGCAAAATTGGACCGAATCAATTTTCTAAGATACTAGGCCATATTTAATGTACAATTGACCAAATGGTTGGGTGCCAAAATCTTTGTTCCACCTCTCGTGAAAAAGACAAATTTCTGTTGATTCAACTGGAAGCGGGTCAAATTTGAACTGCAGGTGCCTCATAGTTTGCTCTTTATTTTTTCCAAAAATCATTTTTAGGTACACAAGTATCTATTTCATCATATAAACAACAAAAGTTTCACAAGATTCCACCCCTAGATAAGAACGGTCATACAGGCAAAGTTGACCGCATTCTGAAACCGGCATAAGAAATTCAAAAAAAAATTGAAAAAATTGAAAACCTTTGCATTGTGTCATTATATGTGACCTAGTATCCAGGAAAAATAATAAACTTTTAATACGGCAATTATTTTAAAAAAGTGTTCTAAAAAATGAGCTATCATGTGTGAAGATTCATGGCTTTCAAGCCAGATGATCAATCTTATGGCCACATTCATGGCATAGTTTGCTCAAATGATCTCATATCGTGCACAAGGGTGCATATTGGAATGACAAACAATGTTGCCTAAGGAAGTTTTCATTTTCTTAGGACGGAAAATTCATTTTCCATTTTTCGAGTGCCCAAAATGAGTTTTTTGTGAAGGACCTACCATATATTTGTTGGAAAATTGGACCGAATAATTTTTATAAAATATTAGGCCATATTTAATGTACAATTGACTAAATGGTTGGGTGTAAAAATCTTTGAGCCACCTCTCGTGAAAAAGACAAATTTCCCTCGATTCAGTAGGAAGTGGGTCAAATTTGAACTGCAGCTGCCTCATAGAGTGTTTTTTATTTTCTGCAAAAATCATTTATAGGTACAAAAGTATCTATTTAATAATAGAAACACCAAAAATTTTACAAGATTCAACCACTAGCTAGGAACGGGCATGCCCGCCATTTTGACCGCAGTTTGAAATGGGCATGAAAAATTCAAAAAAATTGAAAAACCTTCACATTGTGTCATTATATGTGACAAAGTTACCAGGAAAAATAATAAAATTTTAATACGGCAATAATTTTTAAAAAGTGTTCTAAAAAATGAGCTATCATGTGTGAAGATTCATGGCTTTCAAGCCAAATGATCAATCTTACGGCCACATTCATGGCATAGTTTTCTCAAATGATCTCATATTGTGCATAAGGGTGCATATTGGAATGACAAACAATGTTGCCTAAGGAAGTTTTCATTTTCTTTGGACGGAAAATTCATTTTCCATTTTTTGAGTGCCTAAAATGAGTTTTTTTGTGAAGGACCTACCATATATTTGTTGCAAAATTGAACCGAATCATTTTTCTAAAATATTAGGTCATATTTAATGTACAATTGACTAAATGGTTGAGTGCCAAAAGCTTTGAGCCACCTCTCGTGAAAAAGACAAATTTCCCCCGATTCAGCAGGAAGCGGGTCAAATTTGAACTGTAGTTGTCTTATAGTTTGCTCATGTTTTTTCCAAAAATAATTTTTAGGTACATAAGTATCTATTTAATCAGATATACATGGTTTTGTGATGAGACATCGAGGTTTGGACGGTGGACGATGGCCCTAACTCCAGAGCGCGCAAACTGGCATGCCAGCCGCGTGGTCACCGCATGACCTTAGCGTTGCCATCCGTTCTGGGTGGCCTAGGCATGTCTTATTGGTTGGGCACTCCCCCGATAGGTGCTAGGAAGAATAATACAATAGAAGAATCTCACGAGGAGACTAAACTAAGCTCAAACATGAATTAGCAGCCATGTGTTTGATTAGTGGTGGGGAAAATGAACATGGCCAATGGGCTTGGGTTTTGGCTGAGGATGATCATCTACTAAGGAGACTGTGTTGGCAAATTTTCAGCTGAAATGGAGGAGCCTAAGTGACACTTGCTTTACAAAATACCACATTGGACAGAAATATGAATGTTGAAGCTAGACTCAAATGAATAAATGGATTGAGCTGCAATTTGGTGTAGGATAGTAATTTGAGCACAGGAAAGCACCGTAATTTTTTATACCATTTGTACAAGCCAAAGTGGTACTTCCTTCACAATGCTCTTCTCTGGACAGAAAATAGAAATAGATGAAGGGCCCACATAGATGATTGGATTGAGCTGAAATTTGGAGGAGGATGGTAATCTGGGCATATGAAGGAACTGTACAAATATCATAGCATTTGTATAAATATAAATAGTACTTCCTTCAAAATGCTCTCCACTGAACAAAAAATTAGGAAAAATATTGAGGAAAATTGGCTACATTAAAATCAGATAAAACTTGGTGTAGGGAGGTTCTATGGGCAGGGTCATGTCCTAGTAAATTGTTAGCAATTATAAAGCAATATAAAATATAGTTGCTTCACAAATTGAAAATATTACCAGAAACAAAGATTGGATGGTGAGCTCACATGGATTATTAGATGGGGATCAAATTTTGTGGAGAGCTATTATATGGGCATATAGAATATGTGGAAAAAATTCAGCTCACTAATAGATGCCTAGCTAGTACGTACTTCACAAAGATTCTAGCTGAACAGAAACTTTGGAAATTTGCTAAGGAAGATTTAATAGGCAAATGGAGCTGAATTTTTTCATGAGGCAATTATTTGGATAGAAAAGAGTGCCCAAAAATTTTGAGGGCAATCCAAAAAATATAAATATCACTTCCTTCACAAAGTGCTGTTCTGAACAGAATAGGAAAATGAATATTCTTGAATTATTTTTGAACTAGGCAAGGAAGGGTTTTAACATATTTGAGGAAGATATGATCCAAAGAATTTATGAGATTTTTTTGGTAATTTTGGGAATGATGGAAATGCAGGCTCCTTCAGAACCTAGGGCAACAATTGACACATGGACAGACACATAGGCAAAACTGATGAGGTGGCGCCTAGTCATAGCAATACACCACAATTTACAAGGCTATGACCATCTATATTGGTCGTGATCAGCTAGAAATCAGGCAACATCCTAGTGCTGTCTGCTTTACGACCATTTCGCGTAACGAAATTACGACCTTTCTGACCAAAATGGTCATTATGGTTTAGCGTTTGGAGCCCCCCGAATAGCTTACGACCAATTGGTCTCAAATGGTCGTAGTTTTACGACCATTTCTTCCAGGGTCACTGCCAGAAGGTCACAAGCTGACATATTTCTTGTAGTGATCATGCAAAGTGTAGGATGGATCAAAATCTCTTAACGTGTATGCGGAAACTATGTGGGTTTCCTCATGTGCAATAGCGGAAGCATAATATGGAGAATATGGACAACATCCAAAACAATGCATTTCCAAAGCATGGTGGTCATGGCATGGCAATAGTGAACAATTGCGCAAATGGTGCAAAGGAAGCATGGCAATATCATCACAAGAAAGGCAAATGGCAATAACCATGGGCTTGTCGTCTATGCCATATGAGCAAATGGGATTAGTTTTTATGGTATATGCATAGTCTCTACGGTGAGATTGCAAAGATGCAATATGGGAAATTTCACGCATAGCATATGACAAGTTTAGCGGGTTGTCCAACATGATGTGACCAATAGAGTTTTCACATGATATCCTATGGAGTATAGCATCACAACTAGGCAAGTCAACATGATCATCATCATATTAATCAAACAATTGTGGCACATCTAAGCATGAATAAGACATAGCATGTGGTGTGTCCATAAGATGATCAACATCATGCAAGCAATCAATGGCAAGATAGTCCACTAGCGGGACAAGCAAAGAACCTTCACCTATGTTACCTTTAGAGCTCCGCTCATGTGATGTAGGTGCTGCGGGAAGTACCAACACGTGATCGACATCATGATGGAACCATGTGGTGGGTGCATCATATTTCACCATGGCCATCGTCTTGTCCAAAGGAAGTACGAAGTCGTCGAGGATCGGCGCGTCATCAAATATGGGACCTTGCACCAAATGAGAAGACACAATAGAGGAAGAGTTTAAGTTGTTAGAAATTGAAATGATCTCACATGCCTCATCAACTACCTCACTCTCTCTATGTGGTGGCTCGCACACTCCCTCAAGGTAGGTGCACTCAAACTCATATATGGTGGAGTCACTCATCTCACTCAAGTGGTGGGGTTTGTGGCTCTCCTCACATGGGAATTGAGGCAACTTATCATATATGGAGCTAGTGGTGAAGTCACTCTCACTCTCAATATGGTGGCATAAGTCTCTCAACTCATCTCCAAACGCCGCCGTGGTCGAAGGGAAAATCCCATGCTCAACCATCTCATCACCGTCGCCGTGGATGAAGGCCGAAGATGGCTCAACATCACTCTTGCCTCCAAAGATGGAAGCGTCATCCTTGCTCGCCACCTTGTCGCTCGCCTCCAAAGCATGTTCCTTGAGTGGCTCTGTAGTCGTGGTCGTCGCCGTGCCGTCTTCAAAAAGAGTCGTGGTAGACTCGGCATCGTCAATGCCACAAAGAGGGATGGCGGTGAAGTAGGACTTGGGAGCATCGTCTTGGAGCTCGCCGGGCATGGACATCTTGGTGGTACCATCCTCATACTCGTCGTCGTGGAGCTAGGTCGTCGCGAAGTGTGCTCCGGGTCGAGTAGCCTTGGCCTTGAGTTCATGTTTCGCCATGAGAGCACCAATGTAGAGGTCTTCGATAGACTCGTAGTTGTTGTGGAAGATAGTCTTGGCGATGTCGTTGTTCAATCCCATCATGAAGTGGAACTTCATCCAAATGGGGTCGTCCACACCGGCTCGTCGCAAGGCTTTCTTCATCTTCATGAAGTACTCATCGAGGGACTTGGATCCTTGTATGGTGTTCTCCAATTGGCGTTGAAGATGTTCCGTGTATGTAGAAGGCACAAACTCTCGCCGCAATGCTTTCTTCAACTTGGACAAACTCATGTCGAAGCTTGTCAAAGAAGTGTGAAGCCACCATGTCGACACGCAGTCATGGAAGTTTCTTGTGGCGCACTTCACTTGATCTTCGGGAGGGACTTGAAGTAGCTTGAGGTAGGTTTTCATCTTGCTCTCCCACGCGAGATACTCCTCGGGGTCTTGACTCCCATAGAAAGGAATCTCGTGGCCGATGTCGAGGTCGTAGTAGCTTGTGGAAGTCGCGGACTTGAGCTTGTGGAGCTTCTCTTGAAGTGCTTGTCAGCGAAGATGCCGCATATCCAAAGGTGAAGATGCCTTGGTAGGTGGTGAAATCATCGAGCAGTGGTTGGTGTTGAGCTTGTGACCTTCACACTTGTTCTTTGTTGGACGCCCTGATGTTGGCGTTGTTATTTATTCATGTCGTTGATGTTGCCGATGCCGAGGTGATCTTGCCAGAGATGGTAGCTCGGAAGCATGTGCACTTGAGCGTCTTCTCGAAGATGAGGAAGACCGCTTGCCGGTGTTGATGAGGACCTTGAGCTCCTCCATTTGAGCATCCAACTTGACGTTGATGGTTTTCTTCATGGCATCGAACTCTTCATTGTTGTCGTACACCGAAGGAGATGTGTCGTCCTTATCCATGGAAGCACTCGAGGAGGCGTGAGAACGAGATGAAATGAACATACCAAAGTTACCTCTTTCTGAAGTTGTAGATGGATCTAAAAAGACCACAATGTAAGCAAGTAAACGAGTGCACTTGGTGAAAAACCTTGTCCAATTCTAACAACCTACACAAATGGCTTATAGTGGAGCTCGGTTGGGTTAGTGGCACAAATTCATGCAAATCGAAGTCCAAGATATTGTAAATGTTGAAATAAATCCAAAGAACTCAAAATGCAAAGCAAGTGATCACAAATATAGAGGAAGGCAATAAAGAAACACACACGGTGGGATAATGGGGTTTGTGCAACTATAGGGATGAGCAATACAAAATTGCCTAACGAAGACTACGCTCGTGTTGCACAAACACAAGGAGAGACGCTAGCTTGATTGCACGTTTGGGCACGATTCACCACTTGGCACCAATCCTATTTTATGCAAGCAAAATGTTTCCTATTCCATGTATCCTCATGCACAAGTATCTCTTTTCATGCTCAACTCTTTGCTTATAAACTTATGATCTTTCTTTCTTGCTTAAAAGTTTATTTTCTTTTTTCTTGACTCTTCCCTTCCTTTTCACTATTCTTATTGAGCCTCAACCAAATATATGAGACAAATATCACAAGATATGCACGGGAGCAAGCAATTGCACTATATGATATTTCAAATGATGCAACAATATGATATGGTATCACTATGGTGCACAAGTTTTCGCGAAGCCCGACAATACTCGGATAGCTAGTCTCAATAGGTATGAAGGTATTCACAAAGATGGTGGGGCTATCAAGGTGTAATGACAAGGAAGGAAAATTTTATGACGGAATGGATACCTTCGTCACACTTAACCTTTCACGAAGTCGGGAGTAACTGGCCTTGCTTCCGGTTGAAGTTGGTCTCAAAGGATGATGGACCGATACAAGTCACCGGTGGTTGATAAATAAGTAACCGTCCCTAAGTAGCCAAAACACCTTAGGAGACTTAAATCACAACTCAAGCAACCACAAATGGAATGGGAACCAAAATGGGTTAGGTTGCGGAAGTCTTTGGTGGTAATGCGGATGATATGGTGGAGGGCCAAGGAAACTTGCCAAAATTTGAGAATTTTGATGGAGTCAAATGATTATGAAACTAATTTTGGTGGATCGTGGATGTCAATAGCTACAAAACGAGCTAAAGAATGACGAAATCGGAGTCCGGATGAATTAGTTACGGTCGAAACAAGAATCAGCCGAAGTCAGTTTCTACAGGCGTCGGACGTCCGAGAAGTGACGGATGTCCGGAGGTCGGACGTCCGGAAGGTCCGGAAATCCGAGATTCCGGGTCTATTTAGGTGTTTCGGACGTCCGGAAATAGTCGAACGTCCGGTGCTTCGGACGGGTCCGGACGTCCATAAAGTGTCGGTCGTCCGGTGTGTCGGGTTCAACGCGAGGTTTGAGATCCGGAACACGATTTTGGGCGGAAAATGGTGATTTTAGGTTCGAAATTGAAGGGGAAAAAGAAAAATTGGGGCTAGGGAACGCCAAGGGGAGTAGATCCACTTTCCAAACACTAGATCCACGGATCAAAATCAACAAAAACTCACAAGAACAATAAAATGCAAGAAAAAAATTGGGGCTCTTTTTGTGGAGATTTTTGAAATTGGAAAGAAAAACACGAACTAATGCAAGAAAAGTGGGGGGTAGGGCTCCAAATTTGTGGCAACGTGGCTCTTGATACCAATATGATATGGGGCAAACCCGAGGGTGGCCCGACCTTCACGAATTGGAGGGGGATTCGAGGAAGAACACGAAGGACACGAAGAACACGAGGGGGAAACGTGGAGAAATCAAAGGAGAAAACACTTTATTGGACAAGATCCACACCAAGTACTCCTCAAATCACAAGCAATACAGAGGATGCATGAAGATCCAAGAACAACAACGGAAATAAATATACATGGGTAGTTCATCCAAATCTCTAGAAGAGATGGGCCTTGAAATCCGTACACGGATCTTCCCTTGAAGGGGCCTTGACATCCTCTATGGATCTTCTCCGGTGGAGGTCTCAATCTCCATGGGAGAGGTAGAGGAAGGAGCAAAGCTCAACTATGAATGAGCTATCACTTTGCTAACCCTAGAAAGGAGGTGGGGAAGAGTATATATAGTCTTAGCCACGAAGGGGTAAGTGGGAGAGAGATACAAGGCCATAGGCCAGTGGTTGCACACAGGCAGGTTCCAGACGTCCGGAGGTTGTCGGACGTCCGACGGCTCACGAAGGACTGGACATCCGGAGGCTTCGGAAATCCGAGATTTCGGTGCGGGTATCTTTGCTCCGAATATCCGGAGGGGCTCGGATGTTCGGAGGCTGGGATGTGTCGGACGTCCGGGCGGCGTTGGTCGTCTGGCCGCTGTAGAGTTCTGTCCGTCCTCTGGCTGGGCTGTACTCGAGGTGTCGGTCGTCCGGAAGACGTCAGACGTCCGAAAGCTGTCGAACGTCCAAAAGTTGTCGGACGTCCGAAAGCTGTCGGACGTCCGGCCGCTGTAGACTCCAGAGCTCCGTCTTCTTTCTTGTCCGCTTCCAAGCTTCACTCGCGGATGGTGTAGGTGTACACTTGCGCTCGCACTCCTCCTCGTCCTCCATGAAGCTTCTACAGTACCTATGCATGCACACGAGAGGAGTGTCAAGTAGTATACCATCCTCGAAGGGGTTAAGTGAGCACGTGTAAAGGAGATAATTCACCTTTATGTATGTGGAGTTGATGTGGCACGTGTCACATGCCAAACGGACTCTTGTCATGGTGATGTCCGTAGGATGCTCCGCATCATGCAACATCATGAACGATTGAACACGACCATAGCTTTTTTTCTTTCTTTACGTGCAACACAATTATCCATGGCAGCCAGGTTGACCAACCATAATGATGTGCTACTAGCTCACGTGGAGAAGCAAATCCAAAATCAACTACTTCTCACAAGAGTACTACATGAGGACCATCAGTACTGCATACATAAAAAAACATCAGGTGCTATCCATCCTATGTATTTTATCAGCATATATTGATTCCTCCAAGAACAACTACTCTGCCTACAATATTTTTATATCCAGGACAAGTGCTCATTACAAAATGGGAATCATACTATGAATACGGAGTTCGCGACAACATCATACATCAGCGTCCGCTCGCTCGCACTGGATGAGGACATCTATACTATGACTCCATCTCTACCTCATGAACAACCTGTTGCTACAAAGAAGATGTCCAATGATGAAATCAGGATTGGACCCATTACAAGAGCTCGTGCTAAACTACTAGAACAACAGGTGGATTCTCTCTTAGTTGATAATGCTATTTATTTTAATGAGAGCTTTATACTGCCTAAATCCTTGTGTGTGTGTGTCATTAGGTACATTGGAGAGGAAGGCATAGCACAAGGGAGCAAGGAGGAGAGCAAGGAGGCAGTGCAGCTGGGCAGGGAGGAGGACCCTGCAGTTTCCAGGGCGGTAGTACCGCCCCACACCAGCGGTAGTACCGCTTAAAGCGGTAGTACCGCCCCGTGCTACCGTACTCAGTACCGCTTAGCAAAATATTTCTGGCATCCAAGCGACCTAACCGGTACTAGAGCGGTACTTAAGCGGTAGTACCGCTTGGAGCGGTAGTACCGCATGCTATAAGCGGTACTACCGTGCTGCCTGCGCGCAGGCTTTTGGGCTGACGGGCCGTGTACCCCTTCCAACTATCTTAGGATATAAATACCCTTCCTTCGGGTTAGTTAGAGGGGACCACGTTTTGATTAAACCTCTTTTCAGATTGAATTGCTTTAAGCATTCCTCTGTAATCAATATTCCTCTTTGATTCGATCAGGAGTATTCTACCTTCACCACTTTGTTGCGATCTGGTGTTTATCCTACTGCAAGATTCAAGTGTCTTCTGCTGTTCCATTGGGAATTGGTAGATTGCAAACCGCTTCGTGGTCGGCGGCTACGTGCGCAAGTGTGTGAAGTTGCGAATATCGAATAGGGTTGAGAACTATTGCATTGGCAACGGGGAAACAGCCAGAGATTCGTCAGCGTCCCACAAGTTATCATCCACCTACATCGAGCTCAACGAGAAGATCGGGACACCCCTTATCAATACGTCAGCGTCCGCTCGCTCGCACTGGATGCCCGGCAGCTGATCGACACACGCGTAGCGCGCCGTCTCTTTGATCTTTAACACGCAAAAGGCTACACCAGCGTCTGTTCGTGTCGTCCTACTATGCGCTCACACTTGTTCATCTCGTTGTCATTATCGCATGCTCTGCCTGCCGTCCCTGTGGTCAGGGTGATCGTCGTGCACATAGGGAAGCTACCAAGAAAAATGAGAGAGAGAGAATCCCTGCAATGTGGTACAAGGTGACATGGAGATCAACTGGACAAAGGAAAAATCACTCGGACAATCCAAGACCAGATCAACTACTATCGAAAAAATTATTAGGTCAATTACTCCACGAGAAAAAACTCCGTCAAGGCCTACAAAGAATTCCGCTGCGGTGACTCACATCAGTCGGCCTAGACATACATATGTGAAATCTATCTTTTTGGTCTGACTATGACCAATATTGTCCCGCACCAGCGTCCGCATTCATCCGACAAAAAAATCAGGTGCTATTCGCCCTATCTACTTTTTAGTACATATTATTCGTCCAAGAAAAAATACTCTGCTCTGCAATATATTTTATGCAGGACAATTATTCATTATAAAAGCGGCGTTATGCCGCGAATACGGAGCTCGCGCCAACATCATCCTACACCATGGTCGCGCTGGGTCGGCCGAACTGCTTAAGGGAAGCGCACGAGCCGCCGTACCCGCGGTCTGGTCTACATCAACACGCCGGGGCTGCGCCCGCCTGTACGAGACGCCGAACGGACGCGCACAAGCCGCCGCCCCTGCGGTTCGGTCTACGTCAACACGCCCGGGCCGCTCCCGCCCGTACGAGCAGCCCAAAGGACACGCGCAAGACGCCACCCCCGCGGTCCGGTCTACATCAACACGTAGGGGCCACGCCCGCTCGTACGAGCCGCCCAACGGACGCATGCTAGCCGCTGCCCCCGCGGTCTGGTCTACCATAACAACACTGGAGCAAAAAAGAAATATATATCTATTATTTTCCTCCACCGGCGCCGGGTTGCCCCATGGATAGGCGCACTGGCTTGCCATCCCCCGGTCCGGTCTGTGTCAGCACATCAAAGAAATAGGAGAGCAAGAGCCACAGAGGAACCATCCCTGGAGAAGCTACCGTTTGAGCTTCCATCATTTGAGCCGGCAAATTCAATGCCATTGGCAAAAAGAAAAATAAGAAGAAAAAAAGGGCCCTAGAGGAGTCATGAGAGCCGGACCAAGAGAGAATAGCAAGAAATGGGTCCAGAGGCGTATGAGCTCAATTTGGGCAAAAATGGTTTTGTTGAATGAGATATGTCGAGGACATATGAGGAGCATCGAGAAGATCAGCAACTTGCCACATCGCCTCCGATTTAAGTAAATTTGATCTTTCAGGTGTCAACTCTACTCGTCTTATCCCACAACCAAGCATAAAGAATCTCAAGCCAACTCCTCGAGTTGACATAAGACTCGCGGGCTACACAGACATGACTCGGCAGATTTGGCTGGTTTCAACAAATGCAAGAACCCCGGGTCATTGCAGGAAAGACAACCCGGTCCCGGGGGCTGCTGCCTAATTGGCGAAAAATTAAAGGTCACCAAAGAGGACTTGCTGCCATGATGCGCGGTCCAAACTTGGGTGCCCAGCCTTATTGGCGAAAAAGTAATGGTCGCCAAAGAGGACTAGCTGCCATGATGCACAGTTCAAACATGGGTGCCCTGTCTTATTGGAGAAAAATTAATGGTTGCCAAAGAGGACTAGCTGCCATGATGCGATGTTCAAACATAGGTATCCTGCCTTATTGGCTTATCATATTATGATCAATGGAATAAAGCTGGCTTATCTGGACCCCATATGTTTTGCAGCAGTAGCATTGTCTCCTATATATCCTATGCTAAGGTTTTCCATGATCATATGGTCACTTGGGGGCTTCCGACTCAAAGACTTAGCCGTTAATATCCCTCTTGGCTCGGATAAATTCCACGATCAAACTTGGTTAAACCTGCCTGTTTGCAAGATGCTACTCCGAAAAGGTGACCCGTTGTACTCTTAATAAGTCAATCCATATGGACCCTGAACTTTTCAAGGTTAAAACACCGACCTAAGTCACGAGAGACCCGGCTTACAAAGAGCGAGAATAAACCATGGGCTATCACGCCAGCTTCATTGAAGCAAGGCTCGATCCTCGAAAGTCGGTCTTTATGTCATGCCTTGAAAGCTGGCATTTTCATACTTTGTTATCATATGCATACATCATCCTGCATTGCAGCATTGCACAATGCATCATATATACATATCTATATTTATTTATGTTGCAGAAAGCCGGTCTTCAAACCGGGTTACATTGTAACTTCTGCAGGAACAAATAAATCTTTGATAGCCAAAATGACCGGATCTTCATCATGGTTTATCATAACTAGTATTAAATGATTGGGGTCTCCGTGCCAGCTCATAAGAAATGACTATTCTCGAAGAGCCAGTCTACTACATATTGCTGAGCTGGCCTATTACATATTGCTGAGCCGGCCTATCACATATACTGTCGGGTCATTTAATTGATCGGGTCTTGGATTTTTTCAACTTGTGCTTTGTAGTAAACTACAACACTTATGGATTTCTTAAACATATATTTGCCAGGTTGCACCGCAACCATGAGCAGGGATTTCATTTCAAGCGCAAAGGCATTATTCCAGGATATCCGTACAACGATAAATTACTGGGTTGCATTACAACCACGGTCAAGGATTCATTCAAGTCAGATTAATATCAGTTCAAGAGAACTTATGAAGTGCATTATGATGGGTTCTATTATTCTCACACAGTCCCAAGTCGTTGCAGGCATACGACACGACACTTGGGGGCAACATCATATGATGTTTTTCTTTTCAAAAGGAGAAGTACATGTAAGTACCGAGTCGCTGCAGGCAAACGACCCGGCACTTGGGGGCTACATCGTTCAGTTGTTTACATATCAAAAGGTCCAAACTGAAGATCCAACCCATCACATACTGATGAGCCAGCCCTTGGGGGCTACAGTGGCTGAAGTTTTATAAGTATAAAAAAAGTACAAGTCCCAGGCTGCTGCACGCAAGAAAACCCGACACTTGAGGGCTACACAGTCAAAGATATTATTTTTATGCAAAGCACCAAGTCATCATGAACTGATAAACTCGGAGCTTGGGGGATACATGTAATATGGAGATAAAAAATAATAGAACACATTCAAGCTGTCAATTTTGAGCGAGACGAGTCTCATTTCTTGGTGGAGGTTTGCAAAAATAATCTTCTCCAAGTTATTCATAGAGAGGCTCAGAAGCCGACTCAACATCAAATGGATCTTTTATTCTCAATATTTTTATTTAGACGAAGTATTGAAACCTAGCTCAACATCACACGGATTTATTTATTCCCAATAATTTTATCGAGTCAACTGGAGTCCAGTTGTTTGACCCAGCAGCACCAAACGATCACGACCCGACATCATCGATGTTCATGACCGGGTAGAGTCTATATAAGCTACCCGGCTTCACAAGTTGGCAATTTCTACATTAATAAATTAGCAATATTTTCATCCTAATTCAGCATCCGCTACGTTCGATGATCCGAAAAGAGCCCCGCATCCCAGAAAGCCGGTTCAACAAAAGATGAATTTCTATTCCCAATATTTTCATCAAAACTGAAGCATGAGGAGCTGGCTTAATGTTAGATGCATTGTTATTTCCAGTATTTTTTCTACGAGGAAAGCACATCAGCAAGTGGATTGTGAAGCCGACCTGGATTTTCGTGGAGCCACTTGATTGAAATAAACCGGCCAGTGGATCAAGCCGGTCCCTTAGCATATTTATTATTCTTAAGCTTACCCTGAATAAATCCAAGATAACCTTGGGGCTAATGTTGGGGATATTCCCCATGGTTATAAGCCAGCTAAAGGTTTGACCCGGCCTAGAGCTTGAAAGCTCTAAAGATGACAAGAAGGAATCCAGGGCTCAGTAACGATACCCGGCAGGAGGGCAGCTTGACATGAGCCCAATATGCCTGCTCGTAGAGAAGGAACCAAAGGCCCAGAATGAGACCTGGCCGAAGGCCGGCTCATGGAGGGACCCCGAAGGGCCGGCACATGGAGAATACTCAAGAGAGATTCACAACTTGGAATAAAAAGAAGACCTACAAGATTTAGAGTAGGACTCCAATTAAGGGAAGCAAGACCAGGACTAGTTGTAGTCCTACTAGGACTCTACATATAAGCCTTCCCCTTCAACCTATATAAGGAGGGGCAAGGCACCCCAAGAGGGACAAGTTAAGTCAGGACAGATAGATAAGTCTTAGACAAGATCAAACTAGATGCTCTCGAGACCAGAGATAGCGATCTAGCGCCCTTGTAATCCTGATCATCATCATCATCAATAACACCAAAGTAGGACGTAGGCTTTTACCTCCCTCGGAGGGGCCGAACCTGGGTAAAACTTGCGTCTCTAGGTTCCAACCAACCCCGTTCAAGCCGGCACGTAGTTGCGATGGCCTCACACCTAAGTTCTCTCACGAGGACATCTGCCATGACAAAACCACAACAAGAAGTGTCTATACCAAGAAAGTCGCATGATGAATGGGAACCTACAATTAATATTAAAGTCAAATATTATGAATGTAATTGTGTGTGTGATCTAGGAGCTAGTGTCTCTACTATACCAAAATCTTTATGTGATGTTTTATGTCTCACTGATATGGAAGAATGTTCCCTCAACTTGCATCTAGCGGATTCCACAATTAAGAAACCATTAGGTAGAATTAATTATGTACTCATACTCACTAATAGAAATTATGTGCGTGTGGATTTCATTGTGCTTGATTCCCTCTTGTCCTATAATACTTGGTAGACCCTGTCTAGGAACCATATGTGCAGTTATTAACATGAGAGAATCTAATACAAGATTCCAATTCCCACTAAAGAAAGTGATGGAGCACTTCCCGTCAAAGAAGACTAAGCCTTCTTATGAATCTATCATGAGATCCACTTATGGTATTACTTTGAAAGATGGTATAACGTGAAACTATGCATTATGCCTAGCTAGGTGCATAAAACAGTAGCGCTTGTTAGGAGGCAACCCAATATTTATCTTATTTACAATTTTTGTTTTGTTTTTGTGTGATGACATGATCATTGCTACTGTAATTATAATGTTTTTATATTTTAATCCGTTGTTGCTAAACCCTTTGGATGATTTGGATGCTAGTTGGATTGATACGGTGCAGATACAGAAACTTTTACGCCCAGTATTTGAATTTTGTTTTTTTACTGGAACGTGATAAATTGCTGAAATTTTTAGACCATATTTATAGAAAAATTGCCCAGGTTTTTATATTTTCCAGAGTTTTTGGAGTTACAGAAGTATGGTTTCAGTACATATCTTTATGTGCTATTCCGCTTTCGAAATATTCTGTTTTTGTTGCGTAGTGTTCTTGTTTTAATGATTCCATGCATTGTATTAGGTGGTATAAATCATGGAGGAGTTAGAATACAGTAGTTACTATGCAAGAACAATTTTTAATCTATTTATAACAGTGCCTAAGGTGTATGACCATATTATTGTACTAACGGATCTCACGAGGTTATTGTTGAGTTTTGTGCGTCAAAGTTTTCATGTTTTGGATGAGATCACGATGGATGAAGGAATAAGGAGCGGAAAGACCCTAAGCTTGGGAATTCCCAAGGCACCCAAGGTAGTATTCAATGAACACCCGAGCGTCTAAGCTTGGGGATGCCCCGGATGGCATCCCATCTTTCGTCTACCGTCCATCGACAATTTTACTTGGAGCTATATTTATTCATCACATGATATGTGTTTTGCTTGGAGCGTCTTGTATTATATTTTTGCTTGCTATGATTTTTAGTTAGTCGGAATCATTGTTTGCTGCACATACCTATTATGAGAGACACACATTCATGGGAATTTATTAGATTGCTCATTATGCTTCACTTATATTTTTTGAGTTAAGGCAATTATGCTCATGTGCTTCACTTAAATCTTTAGAGCACGACGGAAATTATATTTTCTAGAAATCATATGAATTCTGGTACCTCACTTATATATTTTTGAGAGTTTGAATTCTAAGTGGTAATTTGTAGGAGTTATACGTTTAGTTAGAAAATGATAGGTATACAAGAGGGATATAATAAAAACTTTCATGTAGATCACTAAATGCGAAACGTATGATCAACGGTATTGAGGTTACAATATGGGGGCTTAATAGTTTGTGAAAATTGATTAGTAAGAATAATGATATTTAGGTTTGTGATTCAATATCCATTAAAGTGTCGGTCGTGGCATGACAAGGAAGTTGGAGTGTTTTGTATCCTTGATTGAAAACCTTGTGTGTTTTCTGGCCGAGGGCGCGCAGTGGTTAACTCCTCCCAACCTCCCCCTAGGGGCATGCGATGAGTGCTTTGCTTTGAGATATCTAATAGAGGACACAATAAGTATGTGAGTTCCTTGTGTTTAATGTGAGTTTGTGGACCATAATCACTTCAGATCTTTTCTGTAATTTGCGAGCCCCTTCGGTACCGTGTATTGCCCGTTCTCACCTCAAGATTTGGCGCATACTTTGACGGTGTATCCAAACCCCGTGATATGATACGCTCTATCACACATAAGCCTTATTATATCCTCCTCAAAACAGCCACCACACATACCTATCATGGCATTTCCATAGCCATTCCGAGATATATTACCATGCAATGTCCACCGTTACTATTCATATGACTTTAGCATTCATTGTCATTTGCTTTGCAGGATCATATAGCTGACATGATATTTGTGGCAAGGCCAAAATCCAGCATCGCATACATGTTACGCTAGTATCATTGCACATCCTGGTCACTGCCAGAGGCATTCATATGTAGTCATATTGTTTTTCAGTATTATCAAGTTGTAAGTAAACAGAAGTGTGATGTTCATCATTATTATAGTGTTTCCCCCTACCTGTGAGGAATTGTCAAAGAAAAAAAAAGAAAAAAGAAAGGACAAAATAGCAAAAGAAAAAAAAAGAAAAAAAAGAAAAAAGTGTGAGGAAATGACAGATGAGAGAGGGGGAAGCATTATTATCCTTTTTTCACACTTGTGCTTAAAAGTAGCGTCATGTTTTTCATATAGAGAGTCCTCATGTTTAGTCACTTTCATATACTAGTGGGAATCAATGTAGAACTTAGCTTGCATATTTCATTTACGGGTTCCTCAATTTCCTGAGTTCTTCATGATGCAAGTAGGTTAGATGCACACCCATTTAGTTTCAGTAGAGAGTTTTCATATACTTATAGCTCTAGTGTATAAAAAGTTGCGTGGAAATCCCTACTTCTCGCATCGACATCGATTGATAGGCATATTCATGGACTAACGATCCCCCGAGTTGATGCGAGACTATCCTTATTTTTGTCTTCTCCTATCAATCCCTACCATCATTCTATTCCACCTAAAGTGCTGAAAGTCCTTGGCTCACGCTTAGGTATTGAGTGAAGTTGAATAAGTTGAAGCACGTGAGAAAGTACACGTCAAGTGCTTGGTTAGGCACCGGGATGATCATGTTTCATACTGAACATTAGGAAGATAGATCTATAACATTGCTTACATGAGTAAATCAATGGAGAATAACGTTCTTTAGTGTTGTTATTTTGAAAGGCAATGATCATTTGCTAGTATTCTTCTTTATTATCGTTTCAATATTTACCAAGTCATCGTTTCTCAACATATATACCCAAAATATTACAAGATACACATGCTAGGTAGCATTCAACATCAAAAATTCCGTTTTTATCATTTACCTACTCGAGGGCGAGCATGAATTAAGCTTGGGGATGCTGATACATCTCCAACGTATCGATATTTTTTGATGGTTTCATACTAATAGTTTATCAATCTTGTATGCTTTATTTGCCATTTTGTATCATTTTCGGGAACTAACCTATTAACTCGGTGCCCATTGTGAGTTTTTGTTTTCTGCTTGGTTTTGGTTTTACAGAAAATAAATACCAAATGGAGTCCAAATGTGACGAAACTTTTTGATGATTTTTCCGGACCAAAAGAAGACATGGAAGCTTCGGAGGAAGACCAGGCACTGCGTGAGGAGGCAACAAGGCTAAGGGGTGAGCCCAGGGGCGGGGGGAGGGGGGGTAGGGCGCCCCCTACGCCCTTGTGCCCCCTATGCCCCCCTACGCGGCTCTTCGTTCTATAAATCCCCACATAACCCCTATGAGAGCATCCAAAAAACTTCTTCAACCGTCACAAGTCTCTATTCTACCGCGATCCCAGCTAGAGGCCTTTTACGATACTCTGCCTATCGGTGTACTAAGAACTGGGGGTCCCTAGTACCCATACTAGGGCAGTTGCCTCAGACTGGCAGCTTCTTGCCGGGCTTGCACCAGCCTCTGAGGCGAAACCAAAGTAAAGACCAGAGCAAGGCAACCAGGCCCTTCAGCAGGCGGAATAGCTCGCCCACGGGCGTCCCTGGCAAGGATTCCAACCTGCCAGGCCACCGCTCGACCTCCCAGGAACGATTGTCTACATGGGCTGAGATGTCGAGCAGGCAGGTGGGCAGGCGGAGCTGGCCAGGGAACGTGGCTACAGCGACGGGCCTGTGGCAGCTTTAACGCCACCCGTACCATGGCGTGGCAGAAGAATAGGAGGTAGCTGGGCGGATGACACAGAAGGAGAAGCAATCCTTGCCGGGAAACGTCGCTAGGGCACCACCTCACGGCGCATTCAATGCGCCTATCCTAGTCCGTCAGAGTTAGGTGTTTCCCACTACCACTCTAATGATAGCCCATGTATCTGTAAGAGTGCACTATACACCTAGTAAATGACCATTGTACTCCTTGTGGAAACCCCTTGAACTATAAAAGGAGGCCCATGGCTACCTTGACAAAGGTCGAGACCATGTCCATTTGCACGCGTAGCAGCACCTCTCGAGCATCCTTGATGGGTCGCTGCTCCCCTGTATTTGGACCCAGATATACAAACACACAGACATGACGTAGGGTTTTACGCTCCCGAGCAGCCCAAACCTGTATAAACCCTACACGTAGTCATGGCCAACTGATGCTCTTTGTGCACTCGACGCCCCTGCCTAACCGTAAAGGGACCCCGCTGGTCCCATAGATCATCGTGAATCACACCCCCGACATCTTTGGCATGCCAGGTTGGGGGCCCCCTGTGCGCAAATCTTCACCGATGTTTCTGCGTGCCTTTGCCGATGCCCATGGCGCCCAAGAAGGCCAAGGGCGCGGCGACATCCACCGCGACCACCTCCAAGCTGCCATCCCAAGCCATCGATGGCGGCGACCACCACGCTCACCCCGTCGGTGAGCACAGCTACAACACTGCACGAAGTTGCATGAACCATGACCTGGACTCCGCCGCTGTGATAGCGCGAAACGCCCCGGTGGTGACCGAGGGCGACACTGCTGCAGTGGCCGGGGCAGCAGCCGAGGCCGCAACGGCCATGGGGCTGCGACCGGACCTCTGCCTTGCCCCTCGCAAGACGACCACGACCCGCGCCCGCGAGATGGCAAACCGGAGCCTCGCGTGGACGGGTCCCTCGTGCACTGCTCCCCAGGAGCGCAGGGCCGAGCTCCACGACCCCCTCCTGGTGAGGGTAAACGGCGGGCGACGGCACGGGAAAGTGTTTCTTCTGGCATTGCCAGGAGTAAGAGCGGTACCCATGCCTCGCCCCGTCTAGTCCCCAAAACCGCGGGAGAAGCTCTGGCGCAAGCCCAACTTCTGCTAAACTTTCCGCCCACGCCGGAGGTGATGGAGGAGTGGAGGGTGACCATACAAAGCCTGCTGAGCTTCGCCAACAATGACAAACTAGATGCGGTTGGTTCCTCGTGCGTGCGGCGCGTGGCTCCCACGGAACCCACCGCCAGACGCGACGCTAGCGGGGCACATACGGTGCAGTCGCCCCCATGACTGCAGTGGACCTCCCGCTACACCGACGTGCAATACGAAGTGTCCCAAGCGTCGACGAACCCGCGGCTGAAGCAAGACCAACGCCAAGTCCTAAACGACAGGCGCAAGGAGGATGCGCGCACCGCCATCGAAAGACGGCGGGAAGCGTGTCGCCAATCCAATGGTCGCGCGGATCCAGCCGCCGACGAGCCCACGCCCGGATGCCCGGCGTTCACCCGTGAACTATGGCAAGTTCGTTGGCCCTCTAGTAGGGCCTTCAAGCAGGAGTTGCCGGACAAATACGACGGCGCAGTTAGCCCATCAGAGTTCCTAGGCATCTACACCATCGTGGTGCAGGATGCCGGGGGACGAGACGAGAAGGTGCTAGCTAACTACTTTCCTCTATCTCTCAAGGCAAACGCGAGGAGCTGGCTAATGAACTTACCGGAGGGGTCCATCTCTTCCTGGGCGGACCTATGCAATCAGTTCATCGGGGCTTACCACGGGGGCCACAAGCTCCCGGGGCAACCCAACAATCTGCACGTGCTCCCCCAGCGGGACGGCGAGACCCTCCGTAAGTACATCCAGAGGTTCAGCCGCGTGCAGCACAACATGCCAGACATCCACCCCGCCGCGATGATCGCTGCGTTCCACACGAACGTGTGCAATCGCCGCATGCGCAAGGAGATGAGCATCAACAAGGTGCGTGACGTCGCCGAGCTCTACGCTCTGGCTGACAAGTGTGCGCGGGCTGAGGAAGGGAGGAGGCTCCTGGGGGAGGATGCTAGCGCGGAGGTCCGACTCCGACGAGAATGCGCTTGCCTCCTCAAGGAAGGGGCGCAAGCGCAACAAGAAACACAAGGGCAAGACAGTAATGGCTGTCGAGAGCTCTGGCAAGCCTAACGTCTGCAAGAAGGCCAAGTCAGAGGAGCTCGGCAAGGACGTTGTCGTGTGCTCCAGAGACGACGAAGCCGCGGCAGGCGAGAAGACCGACAAGACCTACTGCAAGATCCACCTCACCAAAGGCCACGACATCAACGAATGCCGCCAAGTAGAACAACTTGCTGAGAAGCAGAAGCAAGAGTACGAAAGACACGACAAGGAGAAGGGCCGAGATGGTGCCGGTGGACCCGACAAGAAGAACCGCAACAGTCGAGGCGACCGTCGCGGCAAGGCCAAGCAGCAAAAGGAAAAACTTGCTAGAGACCGAGGCGACAAATCCGACGATGATGATGACGATGACGAAGATGAAGAGGGATCTGACAAGTAGAAGATCCAAAAGGCCATGGGTCCACGAAGTCAAGCAGTGGGTCCGCGAAGTCAACGCGGCCGAGCCAGCGGTAGAGGCGAGGAAGCCCCTCAAATGGTCCAACACTCCCATCAACTTCGACGCTGAGGACCACCCTGACCGCGTCAATGCGGTCGGGTGCGTGCCATTGTTGGTCTCACCAACGATCCGCAACCTCAAAGTCATGAAGATGTTGGTCGATAGTTGGGCCGGCCTGAACCTGATTTCGCCCGATGTGATCAAGCGGCTGCAAATCCCCGATTCGGACCTCAAACCGACGGGCTCCTTCCAAGGAGTGGACGGGGGAAGATCTCAACCGAAGGGAAAGATAACCCTCCCGGTCACATTCGACAGCGAGCTCAATCTCAGGACAGAGAGGGTCGTCTTCGACGTTGCCAAGATATCACTGTCGTATAATGGGATCCTGGGCCTCCCGGCACTAGGGAAGTTCATGGCGGCGTCCCACCACACCTACAACACGCTCAAGATGCCAGGGCTGATAAGCATCATCATCGTCCATGCCTACAAGAAAGACGCGGTCCTCTGCGTCGATAAGCTCTACTAGGAGGCAGTGGCAGCGTTTGCCGGCGAGGCACTCGCTCCTGCCGGCAAAGCTCCCGGGGGAAAGAACAAAGATAAGGCCTCCGGGAAGGCTCGTGAGAACTCCGGGAAGCGCACGGCAGAGTGCAGCACGCCTGTCGAGGACTTACCAGAGACCTCTGCCGGCAAGAGCAAGAAGGGTAAAGTGACCATCCCCAAGACAAAGCAGGTGGCCGCGTGGGAGGACGGCGAGGGCGGCACCTTCACTATAAGTGCCAACCTCGAAAGAAAATAGGAAAGCACGCTCGTCTCCTTCCTGCGGGCGAATGTCGACGTGTTTGCCTGGCAACTGTCTGACATCCCCAGTGTTCCCAGGGAGGTGATCGAGCACCACTGTCGGATTTCGGGCTCCGCAAAACCTTCAAGGTTCGAACATAGGGGCGTGTGCGAAGCTTCCCTGTGGCCTCGTCCTACTTAGCTCGCTACGCGATGGTGACTACGGCAAACTCGCACGATGACAAGGAAGAAGATGAACGCGGTGGTTTACCCAGGTTCGGGCCGCTGCGAAGGGTAATACCCTACTCCTGCTTTGGTGGATTGCCTCTCGGGGAGGTTTTGTGGATGAACTAGTACAGTGGTTTCGAGCCTCGCGAGGGTGCTCGAGCGGTGTTCTTGGCTCTCTGCCTCGTCTTGAGTTGGTGTCTTCGTTGGTACCTCTCTACGGTGCGTCCTAGCCTCTATATATAGTAGTGGCCCGGGTCCTCTTCCCTTATCACAATGGCGGGAAGGGATCCCACAATGGCCAAATTTGAAGGGGGACAGGAGTACATCCCCGCCCTGTCCAAAGGTGGTCTTCACCTGCAAAGTAGCTATCGATGATGTAGAGGTGGGCTCGGCGATGACATCCGTCCTGCGGGGCTCGTGGTCGTGGTCTCGTTGCACCAGAATGGAAACCTTTGGGGGATGCTTTGGGAACCCACGTATGCCCTTGCTCCCTTTGCACCAAAGGGGAAACTGCTCCGCCTGGCGCGCTGGCGGCCGCCTGTCCTTCCTTGTGTCATCTTTGACTCCTGAGGCCGGGTTCTGCATAGAGATCTCCGCTGCTCCGGAGGGGGCCTGAGGAGGCCCATTCCTTGCTGGTCTTGGTGCCGTCTCCCTCGCGAGGCTAGGGCCCTCGCAAGGGCCTTGTCTTGAGTGGAATCTCGCCAGGCCATGTATGGCTGACGCGGTGGGCCATGCCCTGGGCCGCTGGCAGGCAGGTCTGGGTACCCCCGTTCCCAGAATGCCGATAGTTCCCCCGGGCCCAAGGCGCGCTCGAGATGGTGTTTGGGCGAAGCCTTGAGGACGGCCCGAAGCGCCGCGGGCCCCGAACGCCTGGGGGCCAGGCTTTACACGCGTCGCATGCCTGGGCGGCGATGCCCCCGCTCCCCGAGGGCATCATGGACCGCCCCGAGTCGAACTGATGCGACGCCCGTGCGCAGCGCTAACCATCATTTCCCTTCCTTGAATGCTGCTGCCACCTCGGGCCTCTGCTCCTCGGGCCACGCGGAAGTGACCCATCAATCGGTAGGAGAGGCGACGCGGACGGTACCGCACTGATCGAACCGCTCCGCGGCGCCCAAGAGGCGCATGCCGCCCGCTCTCCCACGACGCCCCGCGGCTGCAGTTACGCCTGCAAATCCGCCCCGTCCTTCGCAAGGGGGGGGGGGAATTGCAGTCTCGAGGTGCCCTCTTGCTTCCTTTGCTTTGCAGAGAAAGCCCTCTCCTCTTCCCAGCTTCTCTCCTCCCATGGCGCCTGGAGGGCACGATGCAGGCGCGGGGAAGCCCGCGGCACCGCCGGCCCCCTCGCCCTCTTCTGGAGGCAGCGGCGGGGGGCCCTCGGGGTCGGCGCAAGTTCGCCGGCGATGGGCCATGATCGACGAGTGAGTACTCTGCCGCCATCCTCCCTAGTCGTTTTGTCCAGTGCTCCGAGCATGATCCTCTCTTCCTCCCAGGGTGCCTGCGGCCAAGAAGCGCAGGCTCGGCGAGCTCCAAGAGGAGACAGAGGCGCTGCGGGCCCAGCTAGCGACCGCCGAGGCCGCCTTCCAAGCCGCCCTCAGGGGCGAAGCGGAAGCCAGGGCGGAGCTGGCGTCCCTCCAGGCCCAGGTTCAGGAGGCGGCCGACGCCGTGCAGGCCACCCGGGACGAGGCGGCGCACACCAAGATGCTGGAATCCCAGTGCGCTAAGCAGTATCTTGACATCGCACGTCGCGCGATCAGCGCGGTGAGCCGGTTCATCGGGGATGCCCCCGCGCTGCCGTGCGCGCACGGCGACGGGGACTATCTCGACTTCTTCCGGAGGGTGGTGGAGGCGCTGGAGGCCGACATCTGCCGCGTGAACGCGGACAACGAGTCCGACGCGCGCGACCTTCTGGACCTCGCCCTGATGTTCATCTTCTCCAACCTGCACCGCCACGCCCCGCAGCTCAACCTCCGGCGTGTCGTGGAGCGGGTGCCTGACGAGCTCCATCACTCCCTCCGGGACGAGGTGCGCCCGCACGTGGAGTCCCTGGTGCAGCGGTTCATCCAGGTGCCCGCCTCCAGCGGGCAGGACGACTCCGACTCCGAGGTGGCCGGCGGCGCGGGTGGCGACGGCGACTCCTCCCCCTAGGCATCTCATGTTTCCCTTTCATGGTCCCTATAATATTTCAAGAAGAACTCGTCCCCGGGGGGCGTTAATCTTTTGCATGTTACCTTGGCCCTCTTATTTTTCTGCTCTTGAACTCGTCGATCGCTTGCTTGCCGTGAGGTGACTTAGTTTCCTTGCGCGGTGCTTGACCCTGCTGCTGACGCGGCTCGGTGGTGACGGCGGGCAGGGCCCTCGTGAGGTCTTCTCTCCTGAGGGGCGGCTCATGGCCGTTGAGCCCCGGGTCCTTGGCATCGTTGCCCGCCAAGGCAGAATTCCTTCCTTCGCGCCGTCCCTCCTGGCGCATGGGACTGCACGGGCTTCCACGGTGGCACACTGTAGACCATAGTACCTGCATTCTGGCGTTAGTACGCGCAACCTCTATCCCGCATTCGGGCCGCCGTTGGGTCAGGAGGCTCGCGCTTGGTTCGGTAGTGCACTTATGTCGGCCGATGACGATCTCGTGCGCCATGTGGCGCGGCCGGGTTGCCCAGATAGCCCGCGACTCCGCTCGTGATGCTTCTTCTTTGCAAGTCGAGCAGGTGGGGAGCCCTTTCGGCACTCTGCGTCTGCAGGCCCCGGTCCCGCACATTTCCCTACCACCGTAGTGTACGACCGGATCACCAAGGACGCAACTACGAGGTGAGGCCTCGACACCCTTGATGCCGACCGGATCACCAAGGACGACATCGACGGGCGAGTGGCTTTATGACCGGTAAGGCTCCTGAGCCACGTTGCTCAGGAGCCCCCTTTGACGCACAAGTAGCTCTACGTCGGCAGGTCCCAGTCCCACACATTTCCCTACCACCGTAGTGTACGACCGGATCACCAAGGACGCAACTACGAGGTGAGGCCTCGACACCCTTGATGCCGACCGGATCACCAAGGACGACATCGAGGGGCGAGTGGCTTTATGACCGCTAAGGCTCCTGAGGCGTATTGCTCAGGAGCCCCCTTTGACGCTCGAGCGACCCCCATTCCGCCCTGCTGGGTACGGCCTCAGGAGGCCCTGGAGCCTCCTGAGGCCCCATGCCGTGGTGCCGTGCTGCGGTCGGAGCCCCCGTGCGGGGGTCGACTCCACAAAGATGCAAGTCCCTGAGGCGACAGGGCCTTGCTATTCAGCTCCGAGGTGCCTCGGGGAGGGCCGGAGCGCACGGCCCCTTGTGAAACACCAAACCAGAAAAAGAGAGTCCAAGACCGATAAAACGAGAGAGCATTGAGAGAAAAGTCCCCACCCATTTTTCTTTTAAATATAAAGTTCTGAAGTCCTCAGACTTCATTGCAAAAAGTGGCGATTGAACATAAAAAGAAGCAAGCAACTGCCGCGTCCGGCACCTAGGCTAGTCTTCGCCTTCGTCTTCCCCCAGTGCTGAGCGTAGGGCATCCACGTTACATGGGCATAGCCATTGGAGGGCGGTGTTGAATTGTCCGCCAGCGCGGAGCATGGGGCTTCCACATTGCGTGGGAGGGAACCCCTCCGCGTCCTCGGGGGGCTCCGGGCGTATACAGCCCACTCATTATTACGTGAGAGTGTCACGGCCGTAGATAGCTGGGCAAGCCCCCGGGCGCACGGCCCGGTTGCTCCCAACTCCGTCAAGAGCCATCCCGTGCATTTCTGCTTGGTTGCGCGCCTCTATGACCCAAACCCGAACGCATTGCTCCCCGCGTAGCCGCAGGATTGCGCTCCCGCGGCCCAAACATGAGCACAATGCATCCGGCGTAGTCATAGAGGTGTTTTGTCGATGAAGCTGCCTCGAGGGCCTCGTGAGGCCCAGCCTCCTGAGGCCACACCGGTGTTCCAGCTGCCGTGGGTGGCCCGCGCTACTTGCATCTTGCTGCCCCCCTAGGCCATCACTCCTGAGGCCCGGGGGCTCAGCTCGACGTTGCTTGCTCGCGTGGGCGACGGCTTTCGCCGTGCCCCGCGGGCCCGAGGGCGCCCTCCCTCTTTCTCCCGCTCGCGTCATCCAGGCTCGGTGCTCCGTCGGGGGGGGGGGGGAGCCCCCAGGCCCGGCTCGGGGAGGACGCCCGGGGCTCTCCCTACTCTTGGGGGGTGTTGGCGCCTGAAGCAGGTGCCTGATCCACCCCGCCGTCCGGAGGTACGACGTAGCATGGTACATAGGGCTCCACATAAGGGCGTGGTTCTTCTCCCAAGCCGTCCGGCGGGGCACCGGGAACGGCCCCTCTGGGCGGGGGGGGGGGGGCGCCACCCTACGCGCGCAGGCCGCAGACCCTCCTGCGATGAGCCTCAGAGCGAAGTTGCTTACCTCTGCCACTGCCGTTGGGTGGGCCGCGCGTCTCATGACGTGGGTTGCTCCCTCGGCGATCCGACGCGCCTTCGCCGTTGTTGTTTGTTTGCCCGGACGCCTGCGCCGCTTGCTCCCTGCGCAGGATGGCGCTCTCCCGCCTGGTCAATCCAGGCTGTTGAAGGTCCACTGGGTCACGGAGGCGCGTGTTAGTGCGCGCGTGGGGCGCCCAGTTGTTTCCTCCGCGCGTTCGGTCGTCATGGCCGGGCTACGCCCCGAAACCGGTCACCGGAATTGGAAGGAGAAGGAGCACGGCGTGCGGCGGGCCCCGCTCGGGCTCGCCCAGGGCTGGAGGGGGCACACCGTCGGTGGGCTGGGCGACAGGCGCTGCGAGCGAGCCTCCAACGCTTGAAGAAGAGCGAGGAGCCACGGCCCTCCGCGCGACTGTGACCAGCTCTGCGACGTGGTCGGCCTACGCATCGAAGCCCCCGTGCGTCGGGCGGTGGTGGAGCATCTCGCTTGTCAGCAGCAGCGCATCGTGCGCGTCGAGGTCCCCCACGTAGGTGTGGCACGACGCCGGTGCTGAGGGCGCCGCCCGCCCGCCATGAGTTTGGGCGGTGCGAGGGGCAGCGACGGCGGAGGCGATACTGGCGGCTTGATACTGACTGCCCAGCACTATGCCGCTGGGGCGTGGGTCTCCTGCGGCAGCGGTGGGATCAGTGGAAGCTGATCCGCCGCGGCCGAGGGAAGCTTGCTGGGTGCTGGCCATCGGAGCGGTGGAGCGGGGGAGGAGCGAGGCTTGAAGAAGACTCCGACACGCCCCCTACCTGGCGCGCCAAATGTCAGATTTCGGGCTCCGCAAAACCCTCAAGGTTCGAGCACACGGGCGTGTGCGAAGCTTCCCTGCGGCCTCGTCCTACTTAGCTCGCTACACGATGGTGACTACGGCAAACTCGCACGATGACGAGGAAGAAGATGAACGCGGTGGTTTACCCAGGTTCGGGCCGCTGCGAAGCGTAATACCCTACTCCTGCTTTGGTGGATTGCCTCTCGGGGTGGTTTGGTGGATGAATTAGTACGGTGGTTTCGAGCCTCGCGAGGGTGCTCGAGCGGTGTTCTTGGCTCTCTGCCTCGTCTTGAGTTGGTGTCTTCGTCCGTGCCTCTCTACGGTGTGGCCTAGCCTCTATATATAGCAGTGGCCCGGCTCCTCTTCCCTTATCACAATGGCGGGAAGGGATCCCACAACGGCCAAATTTGAAGGGGGACAGGAGTACATCCCCGCCCTGTCCAAAGGTGGTCTTCGCCTGCAAAGTAGCTGTCGATGATGCAGAGGTGGGCTCGGCGATGACATCCGTCCTGCGGGGCTCGTGGTCGTGGTCTCGTTGCACCAGAATGGAAACCATTGGGGGATGCTTTGGGAACCCGCGTACGCCCTTGTTCCCTTTGCACCAAAGGGGAAACTGCTCCGCCTGGCGCGCTGGCGCTGGCGCCCGTCTCCCTCGCGAGGCTAGGGCCCTCGCGATGGCCTTGTCTTGAGTGGAATCTCGCCAGGTCGTGTTTGGCTGACGCGGTGGGCCATGCCCTGGGCCGCAGGCAGGCAGGTCTGGGTACCCCCGTTCCCAGAACGCCGACAACCACCTTGCTGTCTGTCCCCATGCGCGCCCCTTCAAGCAGAAGGTCTGGAAACAAGCACTAGAACGACAAAAATTTATTGCCAAAGAGATCAAGAAGTTGGAAGCAGCAGGCCTGGTTAGGTGTGTGCTCCACCCGACATGGCTAGCGAATCCCGTGGTGGTGCGTAAGGCAAGCGGGAAGTGGAGACTCTGTATCGACTTCACAGATGTCAACAAAGCCTGCCTGAAGGACCCCTTTCCCTTGTGACGCATCGACCAGATAGTGGACTCAACCGCCGGCTGCGACCTGTTGTCGTTCCTCGATGCCTACTCCGGTTATCATCAGATCTTCATGGCCGAGGAAGACGAGGTGAAAACGGCGTTCATCACTCCCTGCGGCACATATTGCTTCAAGCGTATGCCGTTTGGTCTGTAGATCGCGGGTTCAACATTTGCGAGGGCCGTCCAGATCGGCCTTGGACCACAGCTATGCAGGAATGTGCTGGCCTACATGGACGACATTGTAGTCAAGACCAAAGACAAGGCCACGCTGGTCCAAGATCTGGAAGAGACTTCTGTGAATTTGTGCAAGATCAACTTGAAGCTCAACCCTGAGAAGTGCGTATTTGGGCTCCCTTCCGGAAACTCCTCGGTTTCTTCATATCTCAGCGTGGGATAGAAGCAAACGCCGCCAAGATTGAATCAATCGAGCAGCTGGAGGCACCAAAGCATGGCAAGGACGTGCGACGGCTGGCGGGCTGCGTCGCCGGCCTCAGCAGATTCATCTCCAAATCGGGCAGCGACCGGTGTACTTTGTCAGCTCTCTCCTGCAGGGGGCTCGGTCAAGGTACTATGGGATTCATAGGCTACTCTTTGGCCTCCTCATGGCCTCCCTGAAGCTGCGCCACTACTTCCAAGCGAACCGCATTACAGTTATCACCCGTTTCCCGCTAGAGGGGATCTTGAGGAACCCGGAAGCAACCGACAGGATTGTTGAATGCGCCTTGCAACTGGCGAGCTTTGATCTGAGCTTTGAAAGCACAGCAACCATCAAAAGCCAAGCACTGGCAGAGTTCGTTGCTAAATGGACGCCGACCCCAGATGAGGAAACCCCGGAGACAACCCTTCACGGCATGGAAACACCTCAGGTATGGATCATGTACTTTGACGGGGCCTTCTCGCTGCAAGGCGCCGGTGCCGAAGTGCTGCTCATAGCACCCACCGGAGAGCACCTCAAGTATGTGGTCCAAATGCACTTCCCTCGGGAGGTGTCGACCAACAACACAGCCGAGTATGAGGGTTTACTTGTTGGGCTACGGATAGCAGCAAATTTGGGAATCAAGAAATTGATAGTCCGGGGAGACTCATAGTTGATTGTGCGCCAGGTCAACAAGGATTACCAGAACCCCCTGATGGAAGCATATGTTGACGAAGTGAGGAATTTGGAAGCACGTTTCAACGGTGTGTAGATGGAACACGTCCCCAGGGCAGAGAATGACATTGCTGACGACCTGTCGAAACAGGCAGCTCATAAGTCGCCTGTGGAACCAGGCACCTTTGTGCTCCGACTCACTCAGACATCAGTTACGCCATTAGGGCGGCACACCAAGAAGAGAAAAATCAGCTCCGGCGACTATTTCCCGGCAAAGCCACCGGTGGCCGCCAAGAAGGTTAACGAAGATCACGAAATGCTTGACGGTGAGCGCCGAGCCCCGGCGGGACAGCCGGTCCCTGTCGTCGAAGCTAGTGCTCCCGCGGTAGAAGAAACGCCTTTAGTCCTTGTCGTCGAGCCACGAGCTCAGACATGGCCGTGGCAAATTGTCCAGTACGTCCAGACAAGAGACCTCCCCGAAGAGAAAGAGGAAGCCGAGAAAGTAGCCCGGCAGACAAGCATGTACCAGTTCGTGGACAACGATCTGTACAGGAGGAGACCAAACGGGGTGAAATTAAGGTGCATCGCTCGGGAGGAAGGACAAAAGCTGCCGACGGAGATACATGACGGGATCTATGGCTCCCACGTAGGATCAAGAGCCCTTGTCGGGAAGGCATTCTGGCAAGGCTTTTAATGGCCCACATCCCTTCAAGACGCCATGGTGGTGGTGACGACGTGTTAAACATGCCAATACCATGCCAAGAAAATACACCAACCAGCTCAAGCCCTTCAAACCGTGCTGCTCTCCTGGCCATTCTCGGGTCTGGGGGCTCGACATCGTCGACCCCCTCCCCCGTGCTGTCGGGGGCTTCGATTTCTTGTTCGTCGCTATCGACAAGTTCATGAAGTGGACCGAGGTTGAGCCAGTGAGAAAAGATTGTTTGCCTCAGAGGGATTGTTTGCCGTTTCAGGGTCCCCAACAGGATCATCACCGATAACGGCACACAGTTCACCAGCAGCACTTTTATGCAATACTGTCAAGACATCGGCTCCCGGATCTGCTTCGCCTTGGTTGCTCACCCCAGGAGCAACAAGCAAGTAGAGACGGCGAATGCTGAAGTGCTGCGGGGCCTCAAGACGAGGACTTTCGACAAGCTGCGCAAGCATGGAAGGCGCTGGATTGATGAACTGCTAGCAGTTCTTTGGTCGATTAGAACGACACCAAATCGAGCCACCAGCGAAACACCCTTTGCCCAGGTCTACGAGGCAGAGGCAGTTCTCCCGACATAACTCATGTACGGGTCATCGAGAGTGCAGGCCATTGACGAGGACTAGCAAGAGTGGCTACGGCATGACGATGCCACGCTCCTCGAGGAAGATCTTCTCCAGGCCGCACTGCGCGCCACTAGGTACCAGCCGGCCTTGCGTCGCTACCATAGCGACAAAGTGCGTGCCAGGATTGTTGAGGAAGGCGACTTTGTCCTTCGACGGATTCAGTCCGCGAAGGGGGCAAACAAGTTGACGCCAAAGTGGGAAGGCCCTTACCGGGTGGTACGAGTCACCAGGCCTGGCGCAGTCTGCCTGGAGACCGAAGATGGTACCCCGGTGTAGAACTCGTGGAATATTGAGCATATTCGCAAGTACTACCCGTAAGGCGCGGTTGTCGGGCTCTCCGGCAACCACTTTTGTGCAAGTCTCGCAGCAATGCGTGCAATCCTTTGTACAAAGCCAGGTGATGACCCTGTGCACAGTCAGTAAAGCTAGATATCCCGCAACTTTTTTCCTGCCTAGATACATATTTGCATTATGTTTCACTATGCGGGTTATTGCAGTAGCTCATTGCCAGCATAAGGTTGTTTTCGGACCACCAAAAGCCCATAACGCACCCGATTTTCTCTTCTTTCTTTTTCTCAAAAGGAAGCAGGATTACTCCCCCCCCCCCCCCCGCGCAAGTCATCCCGGGGGAAGAAGGGGATAGCAATGGCGGACGCGTTCGGAGCGACACCTCTCGGCAAGAAGGAGAAGATAAGTGAAACCCTTACTCTTTCCCTGCTACGAGGTGCGGCTTGAGGACGGACCTGTGTGCGGGTGGGCCCTTATCGAAATCACTGCGCGTCGGGGGTTGGAAGCATGCCCAACCCCCCGGATAGTCATGACGAGGACGATAAGGTAACCTTGCCGAAAGTGGTGCTACGAGAGAGTGCTCAGGATTTATCCTTGGAAGCACCCCTCGATAGGATGACCCACCTCGGCAAGGATCCCCGGCAAGCGTAAAAGTCGGAAAGGCCTCGCATCACAGATTTTCGCAAAGAAGGGAAGGAAAAGGGGGATTAACACACAAACATACAAGACAAATCCTTGATATATCAGTAGTACCCAACGTTTTTCCTTGATTTTCCTTTCAGGACTTCGTCGGGTACAACCTGGATACAAGAGGTGAGCCCCGAGCTCAACGGCGGCGGTAGCGAGGTCAAGTCGGAGTACGATTTCCTCTAACACCGCCGCCTCCATCCAGAGGGGGATCGACCGCTATGACGTGGCGATTGATCCAGCAACGAGGCCCCACAAGCGGGGCCTTGCCTTCCGAATCCCTCCAGGGCACCGACGAGCCCTCCGAATGCCTCCAGGATGCCAGTGCGCGCGCTACTCGAAGTCATCGCCCTCGATCTGGTCACCGAGGACACCGTCGACATCATCACTACCACAGGAGGGCCCAGAGTCGCTGCCCCTCGAGCCTCCCGCGCAGCACTCTGGACAGACCCCCAGGGCCCCGAAGGACTTCACAGAGAGGGTGGCAGAGCCTTCAAACTCAAAGTGAAGAAGATGCCCGGGGCCGATCCCCCGGGAACCGGCAAACGACCTCCACCCTCGCGCCAGGAAAGAGCTCGACCACCACCCACGCGGGTCCATCGAGACAACCGTCGGCACGGAGCCACAAGCCTCGTGGGCGGCTAGCCTGCATGGTCCTCGCGAAAAGATCAGGAAGACGCAGCCAGCTCTGGCACCGCCGGGGGACAACCACAAGGAACTCTTGCACCTCGACCCCCGCGAGAGCCCCCTCATGGAGCCGCGAGGGAGGCGCACCTCCGCGGCTGCCATGATTCGGCGGAGCCGCGCTGGACGCCGGCTGACCGCAGGAGCTGGACCCTACCTCCGCCGCCATCACCACAATGCGCACCGTGCTTCGGGGGCTGTCCCTCCCGGCGCTCCTAGGACGTCGAGCGCAGCCGCGGCCCCTCGCCATTGCAGAGGGAGCGCACTGGAAACGGCGGCGAAAGGAAGAGGGAAGGAGCACCAAGAAGCTAAGGAAGAGCACGGAGTCGCAGATGAGTGACACCCTCTCTAATCCCTCCCTATTTATAGGGGCAATGGGAAGTAGAGGGGGCGACTGTCCACATAAGCTAACGAGTGCATGCTCGTACGCCCACGGCTACAGCGACTGCTGAGGGAGTCCTGGATTAATGGGTCCTCGGGAGGCCGACACTGGATGGATCGAGGATCTTGTCTCCAGGATGGAAGCCTCAAGGATCGTGGCGTGTCCTCCAAGTTTAAAGTAGTGAATAGGCATGTTTATCCCTTCGACGTGTAACTGACCATGTGTAAACCCTAGGTACCCTCGGCGTCTATATAAGCCGAAGGGTTTTAGGTTGTAGGCCAACAGAACTCATCTAGGGTTTAGCTATTTGATCTCGGGGTAGATCAACTCAGTAATCCTCATACTATCAATATAATCAAGCAGGACGTAGGGTATTACCTCCATAGGAGGGCCTGAACCTGGGTAAAACCTTTTCCCCTTCGTCTCCTGTTACCCTTGATTCTAGTCTCACAGCTCGGGACCCCCTACCCGAGATCCGCCGGTTTTGACACCGACATTGGTGCTTTCATTGAGAGGTCCGCTGTGATCGCCAGAAGGAATCGATGGCTCACCTAGTCACAAGCCATGAGTTCTACACCCAGGGGACTCTCGTCCCAGGTCAGATCCTTGCAAGCGGTGACGTCCCGTCGCACGCTTGCCCGATCAGCCATCTAGGCCAGATCGGAAACTTTCCCCCCGATCATGGAATCAGGTTCGGAACCTTAGAGTTCGTAGCTGATTCACGGGGAGAACTCGTCTTGGTGGAACCCTTGACCCCTATGGAGGAGCCCGCAGATCCCGACGCCCCGACGCCGAAGACATCGGGCCCCACCTCCTCTGGACTACCCAGTCCGGTCGTTGTGACCGGAGCTACCATGGTGGAGCAGAATCCGGGACCGCTCTTGCGCGACTCCGGAACTGCGACGCCACATACCGACCCCACTCGCCTTAGCGACGTGCATCCTACCATTGCCTCATTTCTCAACGAGCTAGTTGACCGGATGGAGACCATGCGTGTGGCCGATGACCAGATCCCGGTCTATGACCGGCTTGGGCTTAAACCCGATAGCAAGGAAATTTGCGTCCCCACGGTCACCCACCTTGTCGCCACCGTCGAGTGTCCGGCCGAGGGCTCGTCCCCCCAGCGGCCGGAATTAAAAACGGTTTATACCCCAGTCTCCGGTCCTCGAGACCCCGCCTACAACCCAGACTCAGGAGTTCGCTTCGGAGGTAGACCGGAATTGGTCCCTGACCTCTCACACAGTTCGGAGTCCGTGACTCCGAACTCCCACCGTGGCGTGGAGTTAAATTTTTCCCCACCCACCTCCCAAGCCGATCATTCAAGCATCGCAGCAGACCCCAAGTCTTCGGACTTACGGGACATTAAACAGTTACCAGGAGAGTCGGTTCATCATTACTAGGCCAGACTCCTCCACGTCAAAAACAAACTACGGGGCTTCAGTGATCAAGAGATAATGGCAACCTTCATTCGTAACTGCCATGACAAAGGGATTCTCAATGCCCTGGCGCGGCGGCACATTCGTGACTTCACCGAGCTATCAGCTTTGGTACAGAAGTATTGTGCCATGGAAAGCACTTGGCAAGCTGAACGGCTGTTTACGGAACCAACCTTCACCGAATACCCTAGAGGAGATCGGAAGAAGAGGATACTTCCAAAACGGCTAGCTAGACTCGAACCCGCCGAAAAGAGAAACAGGCCCCTCCCAGGGGTAAGCACCGTCCTTGATGGACTACTGGATAAACCTTGCCCCATACACTCCGTATTGCTGAACACAGCTCCGACTCACAGCCATAGAGCTTGCTGGGTCGTTAGGCAGATCGCTAAAAGCGGTGAAGCCATTCTTGAGACACTACCGCCGAGCAGGCGCTCTACATCGCCACCAGAGCACAGTGCCGAAGTCCTGACGATCTACGAAACATTCCCCTCTAGGAACAGGAGGAAAAGAGCTCTTAAAGACCTCGAGTAGGTATATCATGTGGCAGCAACAAGTGCATGGGCAGACATACCCATTACCTTCGCAGATACTGACCGACCAGCCATCCTTCCCGGTCATTCACCGGCCGCACTAGTCCTGAACCCCATCATCGATGGCTTCCGGTTACACAAGGTGCTGATGGACGGCGGCAGTGGTTTAAACCCGGTCTACGAAGACACCCTAGAAAAAATGCAGTTCGACCGGTCTCGTATTGAACAGAGCAACACAACTTTCCGGGGAATCATCCCGGGGAAAGAGGCGCGCTGTTCAGGACGCATCGCCCTGGACGTAGTATTCGGCATGCCCGATAACTACCGATCCGAAGAACTCCTCTTCCATATCGTGCCCTTCCCCAGCGGCTACCACGCCCTGTTGGGACGTGACGCCTTCACAAAATTCCAGGCTATACCACATTACGGGTATATGAAACTTAAGATGCCAGGACCAAACGGAGTGATCACAGTTGCCGGTGATCCGAATATAGCCCTAAGGGCCGAAAACAAAACAGCAGCGCTTGCCCTCGAGGCTCTAGCTGAGGCCTTTGCTGCAGAAGAGCTGACCGCACTTCGGTCAACAGTAGACAAGGACGATGTAATCCTCAGCAAGAGGCCCAAATCCACGTCCTTCAAACCGGCAAAGGAAATCGTTAAATTTCAGGTGCACTCGATGGACCCTAACAAGACAGCGTCCATCGGAGCTCAGCTCGATCCCATAGTGGACGAAGCGCTGCGAGCAATCTTACAAGAAAACTGGGACATCTTCGCCTGGCATCCTTCTGATATGCCCGGCATCCCAGGGCGGCTGGCCGAACATAGCCTGAACATCATCGTAGGCTTTAAGCCCGTCAAGTAGACTCTGCGCCGCTTTTCCGAGCCCAAACGACAAGCTATGGGTGAAGAACTAGCTAAATTGCTAGAGGCCGGATTCATTCGGGACATTAAGCACCCCGAATGGTTGGCAAACCTGGTTATGGTACCAAAGAAAGATAAATCCTGGCGCATGTGCGTCGACTTTAAAGACCTCAACAAGGCTTGCCCTAAGGACCCTTTTCCTCTACCACGCATAGACCAGATTATTGACGCCACAGCCGGACACGACTCACTGTGTTTCCTCGATGCTTATGCCGGATACCATCAGATTAAAATGAAGGAATCCGATCAAGCGGCAACCACATTCGTCACCCCTTACGGGCCATCCTGCTTCAACACGATGCCCTTCAGGCTTAAAAATGCTGGGGCTACTTACCAGCGCATGATCCAGACTTGTCTCTCAAAACAAGTCGGTAAAATAGTCGAGGCATACGTGGACGACGTGGTCATCAAAACCAAATACATCAGCCACCTGATCGATGACCTAAGGCAAACCTTTGCCAGCCTACACGAGTACGATATACGGCTCAATCCGGAGAAGTGCGTATTCGGAGTTCCCGCTGGTAAATTGCTCGGATTCATCGTTTGCCATAGGGGAATAGAAGCGAATCCGGCAAAGATCCGTGCCCTATAAGAACTTGCAGTTCCCACAGAGCTAAAGCATGTCCAGAGGTTGGTCGGGTGTGTGGCGGCGTTAAGCCGCTTTATCTCTTGCCTCGGCAAAAAGGCTTTACCGCTCTATAAATTGCTGAAACGAACCAAGAATTTCGAATGGACCGATGAAGCAAAGGCGGCATTACAAGAAATTAAAACACTCCTGGCGAGCAATCCCATACTCACAGCACCAGGCGCGGGTGAGCCCATGTTATTATACATATCAACCACCAACCAAGTTGTTAGCGCAGTGCTCGTCGTCGAACGAGAGGAGGAGGGACACAGATTCCGGATATAGAAGCCGGTCTATTACGTGTCAGAAGTACTAACGCAATGCAAGTCCAGATACCCGCACTACCAGAAGATAGCCTATACAGTATTTATGACATCATGGAAACTACGACACTACTTCCAAGAGTGTTCGGTCATGGTGGCATCCAAAGTACCCCTGAATGATATAATCAATAACAGGGATGCCACCGGCCGCATAGCCAAATGGGCCATCGAGCTCATTCCTTTTGAAATTACCTACAAACCATGACGAGCTATTAAATCTCAGGTGTTGGCAGATTTCCTCGCCAAATGGACAGAAGCCGAGCTCCCCTGGGAATATAGTACATACTCCCATTGGACGATGTACTTCGATGGATCCAAAACTTTGGCCGGACTGGGGGCTGGAGTTGTTCTCACATCCCCCACAGGCGACAACGTTCGATACGTGTTGCAGATCATGTATGCCGACTCCAACAATGCAGCCGAATACGAAGCCCTCTTGCACGGTCTTCGGATGGCAGCCTCAATGGGCATACAGCGGCTGGAGGTACGGGGAGACTCCAACCTGGCCATCTCTCAAATCAACGGCGAGTTCGATGCCAGGAATCCAAAGATGGCGGCATACAGAAACGCTGTCCTCAAGATATCCGCACGGTTTGAGGGGCTGGAATTTCACCACGTCGCTAGAGACGACAACCAAGCTGCCGACATACTGGCTCGCATGGGAGCCAAACGCGACCCTGTCCCACCAAAATCTTTCCTGGAATGGCTCTTTAAGCCATCCGTGGTTTGGCAGGACGATCAAAAGGGCGCCGATCTAACCAGTGCAGACGAGGTTGTTCCCCCTGTAAATGAACCAGACGATCAAATCATCGGCGGCTCCGTAATGGACGAAACGCCCTCGGCTCATGAGGTCATGGCAATAATTGCGCCATGGACCGAGCCCTTCCTCGCCTACCTCCTTCGCAAAGAACTCCCCGACGATCAAACGGAGGCGCGGCGCATAGTTCGGCGCTCCAAAGCCTACAAGATACAGGAGGGTGAGTTATACAAGAAGAGCACCACCGGAATACTACAGCGGTGCATATCTGAGGAAGAAGGGCGGCAGCTCTTAGCCAAAGTCCACGCAGGGATGGGCGGTCATCACGCCGCAGCAAGGGACTTAGTAAGCAAGGCCTTCCGGGCTGGGTTTTTCTGGCCCACAGCTAGGGCGGACGCCCAGTCACTTGTCAAATACTACGTGGGGTGTCAACTTTTTGCAAATCAAAGTCACATGCCCCCAACAGCTCTTCGGACTATTCCGATCACCTGGCCCTTCGCGGTCTGGGGGCTGGATATGGTCGGACCACTTAAAGGGGGGACCAAGAAGAATAAATACTTACTGGTCATGGTGGACAAGTTCACCAAATGGATAGAGGCAAAACCTGTCAAATCAGCCAAGTCCGGACCAATAATCGATTTTATCTCCGGCGTGGTGCACCGTTACGGTGTTCTGCATAGTGTAATAACTGATAACGGATCCAATTTCACGGCCCAAGAGGTCAAAGACTGGTGCGCGAAGATGGGCATCAAGCTCGATTACGCATCAGTTTATCATCCGCAGACCAATGGACAAGTCGAACGAGCAAACGGCCTCATTATGAGCGGCATTAAGCCATGTTTGGTCCGGTCTCTTCAAGAGTCCGACTGTCATTGGGTTGAGGAGCTCGACTCCGTTCTATAGGGCCTGCGCACCACCCCGAATAGATCGACGGGATACACACCGTTCTTTATGGTCTACGGGGCCGAAGCAGTCATCCCCTGTGATATTATTCATGACGCACCACGGGTGCGCATGTACGAGGAAAGGGAGGCCGAGTTAGATCGGCAAGACGACTTGGACGCCTTGGAAGAGGAGCGCGACATAGCTCGGGCCCATTCTACCTTTTATCAACAGCAGGCCCGGCGTTACCAGAGCAGAGAGGTCAGGACACAAGCATACAACGTGGGCGAACTCGTCCTACGGCTCCCGGAGAAGCAGAAGCATAAAGTCAAGCCCAAATGGGAAGGCCCCTTCATCATCGACGAAGTACTCGCAGGAGGAGCTTACCGTCTTCGGAACCCGTCGGACAACCGCCTTGAACCAAACCCATGGAACGCAGCTCGTCTTCGGCGCTTCTACGGCTAGACCGGTGTCATCATACTCCCTACCCCCCCCCCTTTTCTTTTTCTTTTTTCTTTTTTCTTTTCCCTCCTACCTTAAATTTTTGGCCGGTTTGCATTCTTTTCTCTTCCCAACTCTATGTTCGGCTCCATCAATCTGGTACTACAAATTTCCGGCTTACACCCTTAAGTGTTAAATCCGAACACGGTACCTGGGGGCTTCTTCTCCGAAGCCAATATTTTATATTACAAATACTTACGCACACTTACTTGTGTTTGCATGATTCCCTTGTCGTTCTTAAGCCATCATATGCATCAATTTTAACTAAGACTTTGCCAAGCTGGGTTGCCTTGCTCCTGTGGTTACCCTCTACGTTCCCGATTGTTCGGCTAGAGGGTAAAGGGAGCACCTCTGCGATTGTTACGACCGGGTGATCCGGATACGTACCTCAGACGGGTGAAGCCAAAAGCTAGCTATCTTCAGTAGACAATTGATCGGCCACGATGGAATCAATTCATAATACTATGGTCATCATAACCATTACTCGGGCTTCTTCCCTTGCGAAGGCCCTTAGTCGCATACTAATAGTATACGGCTTTTTGCCTACGATTTACGTAGCACCCTGAAGAAAGGTATCGATAGAGATACTATTTTCTTCGGAAGATGTTTCTTACGCTAAGCAGTAATATAACATATCTTCCTGTGTGCTTTCTGTCTGTTCGCACCACTTAGCCGGATTGCCTGGTTCCCCGAACATAACTCACTCTCCTAGGGTGATAATTTGCAAGGAACACTCCCATGCTCTTAGCACGGGAGGCCGAAGCCGATGGCCGGTTAAGACAAAGTATACAACACAGATGGAGCAGTTCCTTGATTATTAGTACAAAGTTACATATAATCACACATCTGGCTGCTGATCGAGATTGTCGATTATAGTGTCCAGGGAGCAATCTTCTTGTGAGAGACGGGCGGCGGGCATCACCTGATCGTATACTAGGTGGAGCGGCACTTCTTGTCCATCTGACCCTACTGGCCCAACCTGAGCCATACGCTCGGGGTTAAGTCCGGTATAGCGGGTCTTGATCATCGCCCACGCCTCTCGTGCTCCCTCTCGACAAGCCGATGTCTTCCATAGCTCGAACCTACTTCGGGCTCCCTTGAAGCGATCGACTAGTTCGGTCATCCCCTCCGGAGGTTGCTCGGCGGGCCACAATGCTTTTACCATGCTCTTCATGGCCTTCCGAGCCCGCTCATGAAGGGCGGACAGCTCTTTCAAAAGGCTTCCTTGGTACGATCCGATCTCTTCTTCGGGTCGCCCAGATAGGAGATCTGTACATGGGTCACGGCATGTGTGTTATGCATTATTTATAGGAAATACCTTCTGATGTTAGAATCACACTTACCGAATATGCCCCTCTGTAATTTCTGGTTTTCTCCATGGGCCGCGGCCAATTGAGCCTTTAAGCTCTCAATTTCTTCGGCCTGCTGTTTGTTCTCCTCCTTGAGGCGGTTCTTCTCATCAAGGTGTCGTTGCAAAACACGACAGCCAGCCTCCTGCTGGGACTCGGCATATCACTGAGATTCTCGGGCTACATCCAAATCTTTTTGTAATTGCCCTATGGATTCAGCTGCTACATAGTACCCTCGCGTCAGCTTGGGAATACACTAAGATTAGCAGAACAGATATACTCACCATGTGCCTCCCGAGTAAAGCTCTTCACTTGCTCTAACTCGGCCTTCACAGCTTCGACCTGTGTTCGGCTGGCTTCCAGTTCCTTGGCCAGTTGCTCACTTTGTTGCTTTGATGCCTGCATTTGTAGTAAAAAAAATTACAAGGATCCTTAATTCGGTCGTGCCGACCAATTTATGGCTCGGGGGCTACTGGGTTTACACAAGTGTTCGGACTTCAATAACCGACTACTCACCTGCAGACTAGACGATATCAATTTCATGGCTTCCCCGAACCCAGCTCGGGCGGCTCCGAGGTGCGCGTCCGCCGTATGCAGAGCACCGAACTCTTGTTCGGAAAAGGCCGGATTACGCAAGGCCTCTCGTCGCCGCCGATGATGCATGGGACTCCCAACCTCGGATTTGGTAACAGATATAGCGTCACCAGAATCGGCGGGGGCTGTATTGACGGTGGGAACCCCCGTAGCAGGATCGGCATGGGCAGAAGGCCCGGAATCTTGAACACCGCTGGACGTCTTGGTGACGTCTTCGGCGGGTGACGGCCAAACCCTTTAATTGAATATTTTAACAAAGAGGCCTCTTGTGAGACTTTATCAATCGTGATGCTGAATCAGACGATCGAGCGAGATACCTTTGGGATGAACTCGTAAGCGGACTCGCCCCCACGACCGGCTCATTTGCCGAATCCTTGTGGCTTTCCGATCCAGGCACTGCCGCCGCTGCCGGTGTATGTCGCGCGGATCTACGGCGCTTGGGTGTAGGACCCGGTGCGTTGGGGTCAGTGGAGGATACTTGCCTCTTGCGGGACGTCTTTTTCTTCTTGCTTGTCGCGGGGGAAGGAAAGGATCCGGGGTAATCGGCAATAATGGCCACCTTGGAGCCGTCAAGGCCCTCCTGGTAGAAAACCCCGTCTTCGAGTTCAATTGACAGGTCTGGGTCTTCATGATAGCCCGGATCATCATCGCAGGAATAGTCCTCGGGCTGAGGGGCCGGACAGTTGATTGTCTCGAGAAAGCTCCTCCATTCCTGTTCACATAAAGATAAAAGACTTCGGTCAAGAGGGAACAAATTGAGAACCCTAACTGTGGTCACAGGGTAGAAAGGCTTACCCATTCGATGGGGTTGTGGCTCGAGTATCCCTCCTTTGTCGACCGCCGAATAAAATCTTCTTGCTCCCCTTTGTATAGGTCGGCAAGTGCGGCGGCCAATGCTGTTTGATCGGCGGGACCCAGTCTTCGGGAGCGACTAGTGTCGCTTGTCCCGTTGTAACACCACAAAGGGTGTATCCTCTGTTGGAGGGGTTGGACGCACCGGGTGATGGCGGCGGCCATGACATCTATCATGGTCAGCTTATGATGGGCCAGTATCCTCACGCGGGCTGTTAAGCGCTGCACCTCAACGCTGTCCTCTTGGGACAGGCTCTTCGGCCGCCAGTTGTACCTTTTCTTCAAAGGGGCATCGGAGTATTCGGGCAGACCCCTCCGAACTGGATCGAATAAAGGGACGTCCTCGATATAAAACCATTCCGAAGTCCATAGTTCGGATTCCTTAGGTGTCCCGACGGGGTATCCCATCCCCGCTATGCGGCATACTTCGGCTCCGCCGACCTCAAAAATTGTCTTGTCTCGAGTGCGAGGGACGAGGCAAAAATATTTCCTCCACAACTCGAAGTGTGCCTCGCAGCCCAGGAACATCTCGCAGAGGGCGACAAAGCCTAAGATATGCAGAATAGACCCTGGGGTGAGGTGGTGGAGCTGGATCCCATAAAACACCAGTAACCCTCTTAGGAACGGATGAATGGGAAACCCGAGATCTCGCAGGAGGAATGGCACGAAGCATACATGCTCCCCCTTTTGTCTCCAGGAGGGCCTCGCCATCGAATGAAGACAAACCGGCGTGGACGGCTGTCAGATCTAAGGAAGGAAGGTACCCTTGGGTCTCGAGGTCACGAAGTCAAAGGAGCGACACGGAGCAGCTAGTCCAGTCCCCGGGACGGGATCCGTAAGGATTGGAGGAAGAACTGGGGGCGCTCGCCATTTTTGGTGGAAACCTTTCGCTGGAGGCTTTTTCCTATGGGGAAGGAGAAGGTGTGGTTTGGTCCACGATTCAGTTTGTTTAAATGGGTGGTGCCTCCCTTGTGGAGGGGTGGTTTTGTCAAAGGCCGCTGAGCCGCTCGTCTCCCCATGACGCGCGAAGATCGAGAAATGCTATTACTGTGGACCCGGCAATCCCGTGACGTTTGGGATTTCACCAATGACAGGATGGTTGCCGAACAGGAAGGGATGGAGGGACTCGCCTCGCAAGCCGAAGACTTCGACGTACAAGATTATCCGGATATACCTCGTCGTTGGAGGCTAGTCCGGGGGCTACTGAGGGAGTCCTGGATTAAGGGGTCCTCGGGAGGCCGACCTATTTCCTATGGGCCGGACTGTATGGGCCGTTCGCCGGACACTGGATGGATCGAGGATCTTGTCTCCAGGATGGAAGCCTCAAGGATCATGGCGTGTCCTCCAAGTTTAAAGTAGTGAATAGGCATGTTTATCCCTTCGACGTGTAACCGACCATGTGTAAACCCTAGGTACCCTCGGCGTCTATATAAGCCGAAGGGTTTTAGGTTTTAGGCCAACAGAACTCATCTAGGGTTTAGCTATTTGATCTCGGGGTAGAACAACTCTGTAATCCTCATACTATCAATATAATCAAGCAGGACGTAGGGTATTGCCTCCATAGGAGGGCCCGAACCTGGGTAAAACCTTGTCCCCTTCGTCTCCTGTTACCCTCGATTCTAGTCTCACAGCTCGGGACCCCCTACCCGAGATCCGCCGGTTTTGACACCGACAACCGCCCTCCCCGGCCAATGGCGAGCACCGCACGTGCCACACATCGTCCGAGGCGTAATAAAGTGGAAGGAGGAATGACAACAATTAAATGGTGAGGAGCGGGCGGACAACGCATCATTTCCCCCACTGCTTACCCCCAAGGAAGGCCAGTGGCTGGCCGCCCATGTACCGATGTGACCAGTCACCGTCAAGGGTGCTGCTTGGGCGACCGCCCCTCTCCCCCAATGCCATTACCCCTGGTAAATGCGCATCGTGGGAAAGGTCAGTAAAAAGTCATCATAACTACAGGGAAACATGGCCACGTATGCCCGTGCACTGTTTTGAGCCTACCCCGGCAACGACGCGCGCGCGTGTATGGCCCAGGCCCGGGGGCTACTATCGGTGTACTAAGAACCGGGGGTCCCTAGTACCCAGACTTGTGCACGGGCAGTTGCCTCAGACCGGCAGCTTCTTGTCGGGCTCGCACCAGCCTCCGAGGCGAAACCAAAGTAAAGACCAGAGCAAGGCAACCAAGCCCTTCAGCAGGCGGAATAGCCCGCCCACGGGCGTCCCCGGCAAGGATTCCAACCCGCCAGACCACCGCTCCACCTCCTAGGAATGATTTTCTACATCGGCTGAGGTGTCAAGCAGGCAGGCGGTCAGGCGGAGCTGGCCAGGACAGGTGGCTACATCGGCGGGCTTGTGGCAGCTTTAACGCCACCTGTCCTGCGGCGTGGCAGGAAATAGGAGGTAGCTGCGCGGACGGCACAGAAGGAGAGGCCAATCTTACCGGGAAACGTCGCCAGCGCGCCACCTCACGGCGCATTCAATGCGCCTATCCTAGTCCGTCAAAGTTAGGTGTTTCCCACCACCACTCTGACGACAGCCCCTGTAGCTGTAAGAGCGCACACCTAGTAAATGACCATTGTAGCCCTTGTGGAAACCCCTTGAACTATAAAAGGAGGCACACGGCTACCTTGACAAAGGTCGAGACCCTGCCCATTTGCATGCGTAGCAGCACCTCTCGAGCATCCTTGACGGGTGGTTGCTCCCTGTATTTGGACCCAGATATACCAACACACAGACAGGATGTAGGGTTTACGCTCCCGAGCGGCCCGAACCTGTATAAACCCTGCGCGTAGTCATGGCCGACTGATGCTCTTTGTGCACTCGACGCCCCTGCCGAACCGTAAAGGGACCCCGCTCGTCCCATAGATCATCGTGAATCACACGCCAGACACTATCGGAGGGGGGATCCATCATGGCGCCATCTTCATCAAGCTTGCTGCCTCCCACATGATGTGTGAATAGTTCCTACAACACCTATGTGTCAATAGTAGTAACTCTCCCACTCTCTCTCTCTCTCTCTCTCTCTCTCATTTGTTGTTCAATACAATGATCACTTCGGGGACCTATTCGATGTAATTTTTGCGGTGTATTTGTTAGGATCCGGCGAATTACAAGTTTATGTTCACATTATTCGTTGAAAGTAATTGATCCAATCTGAGATTTATTATGTGTGATTTCATATAGCTATGTATGCTTTCTGATCTATAACTTTGCTTTGGCTAAGTAGATGAGTAGATTATCAAAGGGAGTGGTCCATAGTAGTAGGTTCAATATTGCGGTGTCCTCACCTCGTGACAAAAGGGGTAGCGAGGAATGAATTTGTATTGTTTCTACTAAGGATAAAACGATGGGTCTGAACATATTATTTGGTCTTACTTTGTATACATTATGTCGTTTTGCTTAAGGCATTACTCTGTTTGTCATGAACATAATACCATAGATGCATGCTGGATAACAGTTGATTGGTCAAGTAATAGTGGTAGATGCAGAATCATTCCGGTCTACTTATCACGGAAGTAATGCCTATATATAGATCATGCCATGAATAAAGACACATTTATTTGCTTTTCTACCAATTTCCCAACAGTAATATGTGCACCCACCATTACTATGCTCATGAGAGAGATGCCTCTTGTGAATGCTATGGCCCGTGGATCCATCTTTATATTCTATATATCAAAAAAACATAAAATATATTTTGTTATTTATTTATTTACTAGTATTTATGTATCCTATTCTATCAAGATTTAATCCTTGCAATTAACGAGTACAAGGGGCTTGACAACCCTCTTGCCTGTGTTGGGTGCAAGTATTTGCTCTTGTGTGTGTAGGAACTATTGATTGTTTCTTTGGATAATTTCCTATTTGTTCTATAACCTTGGTTCTTAACTGAGGGAAATACCTATCGCTATTGTACTACATCATCCCTTCCTCTTTGGGGGAAAAACCAACGCATCTACAAGTAGCAAGCACTATTGTAGATAGTTGCTCCATAGCTTAGTCTGAGAAACCAATGTTGGACAAGTGATTCACATATGTACAAAGCCAAGTCCACGCAAATTACGAATTTTGTGGAAGTGTGAAAAACACAAGGATGTGTAAAGATACACATGGAACTGAAGCTATCAGATCCGTTGGACGAAGACTATACCACAATTGAAGCATATTTTACACTATATGCCATAGGTGTAAAGTCCAATAGCACTGACTTGATTCTTGACTCTAGTCTAAGTGGGAGTTTGTAGGAGATATGACATTGAGACAATAATAAAAACTATTATTTGTCTCCAAGTTCATGATTAAGTTTTTATTCTGTGCTATAACTGCAATGGTCCTTGAGTCCATATATCCACAAAGTCTTAGAGGAAAACTCATATGCACATGTGGGATAATAAACGGTAAAACATATTCCTAGTCGTGCATCTAATACTAGCTCAAGTGTTGCATGTTGGTCATGTTATTTTGATCATGGGCATGACTATGCCGACAATTTTGATGATGGAATGTTGGAAGAACACTTGTGTTGAATTGACCCATATTGATGTTATGCTATGAGATACATTCGTCACAAGTTAATAGTTTTATAACACAAAGGAAGTTAGTGTTTGCATAATTCCTTAGACCATGAGAGTATCGAGTTCCTTCATACTTGCTTAGTGAATATTGGGGTTAGTTAAATGTCATCCGTAATAGGGTGGCTATTATGACGATTTTCGGGTTCATGGTAAAGTATGACAAGGTCCTTGATATCTCAAGATTTGGATTTGCTCCTCTAACGATGGTGATATATTCTTTGGGGCCTCTTGGTGTTACGGTGTATCCATCATCATCTAGCTAGACAAAGCATGATTTGGTTGAGGGGTTGCCGGAACATGGGAACAAGAAAAGAGAACACAATTGGTAACGAGATAATTGGCATGGTAAACAAGTTGTTGATTCTCTAGAATGCCACTAAATCCCACCTTGGGTATTTGTAACATATCGCAAAGCAATAGGAACAACATTTGGTAATTACAGTCGCTCGAATATTCATTCGTGTGGGTATAGGGATCAATATGGATGTCCATGGTTCTGCTATTGATCATTGATCATAAAGAGTTTTGGTCATGTCTATACTTCATCGAACCTACAATATCACACACTTAAAGGTCATCTATCTGCTAAGTAATAGATAGGGAGTCCGGGAGATTGTTTCTGGAAAAGATTTAGAGATGATGGAAAAGTTTCAAAGAGAAAACATGAAATGTTTCCGAGTCCCCGAAAGTGTTTTGGAGTTAAAAACAGCATACCAGAAATGTTTCGGAATAGGTCCATAATAGTTTTAGGGGGTGCTGAAAATGTTCTGGACCTTTGAGATTTTTCCAAACTAAACGGTCACGAGAAAATATTGTCCCATTCCGAGGGGACAAGATCCCATGAATCATGGGAAGATGATGTCATGTTAGGGAATGTCACCCGTACCCTAAAGTAGTGGGTGATGTCACCCGTAACCTAAAGTAGTGGGTGATGTCATGGGGAGGTAATGTCACATGTACTCTAAAGTAGTGGGTGATGTTATGGAGAGGCTGTTTTGGTCTTTTCCCCTAGCCTCTACCCCTTGCCTCCCACTACATATAGAGGTGGAGAGAGCTCTCTGTTTCTTCCCAAGTTTTCTCTCAACACAGGCCATGCAATGATCTCGCTTTCTAGCTCTCCCCAGGCCCCAGGAAATAGTTTCGTACGCCCAATGGTTGTGTAGTCTTTGGTATGGCCTAACTCTGGACGGTAAAGCCCTTCCGGATAGTTGAGAACGGATGCGTGCAACCTAGTAGAGAGATCATAGGTTTGATCTTAGTTCGGGTGACACTCCGAGGTTCTATTTGAGATTCTGTTCGAGGGCCTCCCGAAGGGCTGTTCGAGGGACTATCCCACAGCCTCCTGAAGAGCGGTGTGAGGGACCGCCGGAGGGTCTGTCTGAGGGACAACATCCAGGCGGTTTGGAGGTTGTAAAATCCTAGCTATGGGGATTTGCACTAACGATCTTCACAAACTCTACTTCCGCTGCACTACAAGTTGGTAATGATCAAATCAAACCTTGTATGCATCTTCATAGTGGTCTTGGGTTGGTGCGTAGGTCGGAATTTGTTGTTTTATGCTGCTTTATCCTACCGCCTGCAGAGTAAAATCCATATGAATCCTGCTATTTAATAGTGGTATATATCTTCTAAAGTACATGTTGATTGCTCTTACTCAGTGGACGAGGGTGTCCCTCGAGGCGTCGGCTCCTCGATGACAGCTTGACTAATAACCGACCCAGGGTTTCGCTCGGGTGAACCCCTTCTTGAGCCGAGGATTGCCTTGAGTGCTTCCCCTGACGACCCCTTGTAGAAGGATCTAAGGCACCAGTGGCTTGGGTGATGCATGGGGTGGCTCGTTTCCTAGTAGACGGGCTCCGAACGCTCACCATTATCCAAAGGTGGGGGCATTCCAAAACGGTTAAATATGACAGTGACTTTTGCATCGTCAATAGCTTCCACATGAAAGACACCGTATTGGGAGATGGGGTTGAGGTGAGTATCCTCGGCCAAGCCACAGTCAAATTCATTGTCCCGGGTCTCCGGTTGACCTAGAGAATTCACCATTGCAATCCAGTGCTTCACCCCTGCTCGGATGCATTGAACAACTAATTAGGCAGTTGTATACCTTGTTCAAAAAAATAGGGTGTAAGTTGGAAAAACTTACTACATGAACGACTTTGTGATTATAAAAGCCATCAAACATCGAATCCTTGAGGAAATCCGCCTCCTCGCCTTTAAACAATGACCCCAGGGTCATTGCAAGGGTCTTGTGATTGTGGAATTCTCCTCGGAGCGCGTGGGTCGACTCCTAGGACCCACTGAAATCCCAAATAGCATGGACATGCTGTTGGAGTAGTTGGATTCCTCAGAAGAGCGCCACCACCATTACATTGATGAGAATCTTTCCATGATAACTAAGGAGAGTCACTTGAGCGACCAACCTGGCCATGGATGAGGGCCCTTATTAGGACTGGGTCCTCGGATACCGGATGTACATCTTCTTGGGGATGCAAGTGAGAAAGGAGCAAGACCTTGTCGTGGAGGGTCCTCAAGAGGCATATCCGGAATGTAAAACGATTCCCCTCTGAGGTCTTGTTGTCTTTTTTCGCGGTGCTGATAAGATAGCCGGACCGCGCAACTCTGCAGACCTCGGCTCCACCACATTCCATTAATGCCCCATCTCGGATACGAGGGATCATACATAAGTACTGGTACTAGAATTCGAAGTGTGGCCCGCATCCGAGAAAGGCTTCACACAATGTAACAAAACATGCTATGTGCCGGATGTAGTTGGGTCATAGATGGTGGGCTGAAGGCCATAACATTGCAAGAGGCCCCTAAGGAAAGGATGGATTGGAAAACCTTAGGCCCGAAGAAGGGAAGGAACAAAGCATACCCACTCGTGTGTTTGCGGCATGGGAAAGAAATCTTGTAGGACATAGACACCAAGGGAGACTAGACCCGGACGGGCATGCATGAACTGTGGCACGGGCAAGTACCCAGTGGTGGAGAGCTGATTTAGTTGTCCCTGAGATACCAAACAACTCTTCCAGTCTCCCTCAAGGGGCTGAAGGGGCACGAGGACAAAGTTGCAACACTTTCCATTTCAGCAAGGTCTTTCATGACGATTAAATCAGATGGGGCGGGCAAGATTCGTATGAAGCAAGAGGAGGATGTAGGGATGTAAAATTTCTTGCCATTTTTTGTTACGGCTTTGTATGGCGACCTATAGTCGTGGGTCGATGGGACACTTGAATCCCATTGCGGTAAATCCATGTGTTTCCCAAGCGTCGTGCAATACATGCACACACCAATCGAGGAAGAAAGCAATGGTACTAGTCAGAGTCTAAGAACGAGAAATTCGGTCTTTGTGCGGACAACCTTTATGTAGTTCGGCCAGGGACTAAAGACGCTAGGTCTTCTCGGTCGTTATCGCTGCCGGAGAGGATGAAATGGGAAAGGAGAGTACACGAAAAGTACCCAAGTTCAAGCCACAATCATGGTGTAATACCCTACTCCTGGCAAGTGATATTTTTGTAGTAGTGTGTGGATACCAGTTGTTCGACCTCGAGTCAGACTGACTCTATTAATACTTCCAGACTCTCATTGCTTTTTGGGAAGGGATCATCCCTAAGCCCAGTGATACGTCCCAAACGTATCTACTTTCCCAAACACTTTTGCACTTGTTTTGGACTCTAATTTGCATGATTTGAACGAAACTAACCCGGACTGACGCTTTTTTCAGTAGAACTACCATGGTGTTGTTCTTGTACAGAAATAGAAGTTCTTAGATTGAGATGAAAATTGATGGAGAATATTTTTAGAATATGAGAAAATTGATGGAGAATATTTTTAGAATATGAGAAAATTACCAGGTGGCCACGTGCCTGGGGGGGCACCTACCCACCCGGAGCGCCCCCTAGCTTGTGGCCCCCCTGGCAAGCCTCTGATGCCCATCTTCTGATATAAGGTGTCTTTTGCCCTAAAAAATAAGAGAGAAATAATCATCGCGTTTTACAAGACGGAGCCGTCGCCACCTCCTGTTCTTCCTCGGGAGGGCTGATCTGGAGTCCGTTTGGGGCTCCGGAGAGGGGAATTCGTCGCCATCGTCATCACCAATCCTTCTCCATCAACAATTCCATGATCCCCACCATCGGGAGTGAGTAATTCCTTTGTAGGCTTGTTGGATGGTGTTAGGGGGCTTGATCCCTAGTATCCACTATGTTCTGAGATTGATGTTGCTATGACTTTGCTATGCTTAATGCTTGTCACTAGGGCCCGAGTGCCATGATTTCAGATCTGAACCTATAATGTTTCTATAAATATGAGAGTGTTTTCGATACTATCTTGCAAACTATATGCAACTAGTATGTGTTATGATCCATATACCCCAAAGTGACAAAAATTGGGATCATCTCCGGTGATGACCGTAATATGAGGATTTCATGTATTCACCATGTGCTAAAGCTCTGTTCCGGTTCTCTATTAAAAGGAGGCCTTAATATCCCTTAGTTTCCCTTTGGACCCCACTGTCACAGGAGGGTAGGACAAAAGATGTCATGCAAGTTCTTATTATAAGCACTTATGACTATATACAGAATGCATGCCTACATTACATTGATGAATTTGAGCTAGTTCCATGTCGCTCTAGGTTGTGACTTTTACATGATGAATGTCATCCAAAGCAAATATCCATCATTGATCCAATGCCTACGCTTTTCACATATTGATCTCCGTTAAGTTACTTTCGGTACTGCTGCTGTTAGAATTACTACAAACTGCTACTTTCGGCTGTTCCTCTTATTATTGTTACAGTGCTACTAAACACTTCATTGCAAAAGATATTTCTAGGTGTTATTGAATTGACAACTCAACTACTAAGACTCATAACTATTCTTTGGCTCCCCTTGTGTTGAATCAATAAATTTGGGTGAAATACTACCTCGAAGACTGCTGCGATCCCCTATTCTTGTGCCTTATCAAGACCTTTTTATGGCAACATTGCCAGGGAGCATCGCTCTATTTATTGAGTTCACTTGGGATATCTATTGATCACTATGAGGAATCTGAACGACGCTAAAACCAAGATCGTACTCTCTAAGATGAGGGGAGGTACAGAACTGCCATCTAGCTCTGCACTTGATTCACCTTCTGTTTTGAGTCAGCTTGCGACCCCACCACTTGGTATTCAATCTGATATATTGCAAGTAATTGATGATGCTACTTCTGTTGTAAATGAAACTTATGATGATGCTAGTACTTTTCTTGATAAAACTATGCCATCGGGTGAATTTCTTGATGAACAAATTGCGAAATCTAGAGAACTTGAGAATTCTAAAATTGATGAAAACTATGTATCACCTATTATGTCTAGATATCCTACCAGAATTGAGATGCCTGATGTACCTGATGGTTATGTTATAGATGGGGAGATAGCTAGAGACTTCCTTGCTTGTACTGATAGTGATGATCTTAAAGAAACTATTGAGTAAACTGAAAGAAAAATCAATGATGGAGAAAATGAAATATGATCCTAAGTTTGCTACTTCTCCTATATGTGCTACTGATAAGGACTATGAATTCTCTGTTGATCTTGAGTTAATTACTTTGGTAAAATCTGATCCTTTTCATGGTTATGATTACGAAACTGTTGTGGCACACCTTACCAAATTAAAAGATATTTCCATTCTATTCGCTCTTAAGGAAAATATTCGCTACTACTATATCCTTAAGCTTTTTCCTTTCTCACTAAAGGGTGATGCTAAGAATTGGTTTCATACTCTTGCTCCTGGTTGTGTGTGTAGTCCCCAGGATATGATATTTTACTTCTCTGAAAAATATTTTCCTGCTCATAAGAAACATACAGCTTTACAGGAAATGTTTAACTTTGTGCAAATTGAAGAAGAGAATCTCCCTATAGCTTGGTGAGGATTCTCAAATTACTTAAAGCTTTGCATGATCATCCTCTTAAGAAAAATGAAATACTTGATATCTTTTATAATGGACTAATCGATTCTTCTACGGACTACCTAGATAGTTGTGCTGGTTCTGTTTTCAGGGAACAAACTGTTGGACAGGCTGAAGAACTATTGAATAATATTGTAAAGAATGCCAATGATTGGACACTTCCTGAACAAATTCCAAAGAAGAGAGTTATTCTATTCCTCAGTCTAGAAGATATGCAAGAACCTAAGAAATCTATGAAATACAAGGGTATTAAAACTGAATATGTCAAGCATTTACCACCTATTCAAGAAATTCATGGACTCGATATCCCTACACAGGTAGAAAAGGTAAATTATCTTCGTAGATTTGACGAGGGTGGTATACCGGACAATAAAACTGCTAGTCAATGTATGGATGAATTTGATAACTACACTGTTAAGCAAGAACATTCAACATGTATGTTAAAGATCAGTTAAAAATGCCATGATGAATTATTGCTCAAGTGACTTGATGTTTAGGATTGCCAATGATGTTAGAGTTTTGAGTAAACATTCATCCATGGCTCATACTCATCTACAACAAGTTGCTAAGTCACAAAATGATTTGCTTGCTGAAATGAATAATAATTTGAATGATCATGATGTTAGAGTTATGACTAGAGGGGGTAGAATGACTGAGGAACCGCACCGTAAAAGGATTGAGCAGGATTCTCAGAACATTAATGCTGATACACCTAGTTCATCTAAGAAGAAGAAGAAAAAGAAAAATGATGAAAGCTTGCATGTTTATAGTGAACCTCTGGTAGAAAACCTTTTCTGAGAATCATAATGATTCTTCTATTTGTGATACCGATACACAATCTATTAATTAACATCCACCTAGTGATAATGAAAATGATGGTATTCATGTTGATGCTCAATCAGATAATGATAAAGAACCTGATAATGGTGTAGAAATAGAACCTGATGCCGATCTTGATAACGCACCTCCTAAGAATAAATGTTACAATAAGAGAGATTTCATTGCTAAAAAACATGGTAGAGAAAGAGAGCCATGGGTTCAAATACCTATGGCATTCCCTCGTTAGCCTTATAAAAATAAGAACGAGGAGGATTTTGAGCACTTTGTTGAAATGCTTAGACCTGTCTTTTTGCGAACATGTTTGACTGATATTTTGAAAAAAGCCTACTTATGCTAAATATGTGAAAGATATTGTCACTACTAAAAGAAAGATATCTGAAGCTGAAATTTCCACCGTGCTAGCTAATTACTCTTTTGATAGTGGAGTACCTAAGAAATAGGTAGATCCTGGAATACCCAATATAACTTGCTCCATTAAACGAAGTTATGTTAAAACTGCTTTATGTGATCTAGTAGCAGGTGTTAGTGTTATGCCTTTCTATTTATATAGAAGAATTGATTTGAATAAGCTTACACCCACTGAAATATTAATAAAATGGCCGATAAATCCACTACTATACCTATTGGAATTTGCAAGGAGGTTCCTGTTGTGGTTGCAAATGTTACTACCTTAACGGACTTTTTTATTCTTGGTATGCGCGAGGACGACAACATGTCGATTATCCTTGGTAGACCCTTTTTGAATACTCCAGGGGTTGTTATCGATTGCAACAAAAGCAAAGTTACTTTTCATGTCAATGGAAATCTGCACATGGTATATTTTCCGAAGAAACAAAGTTTGGTGAATAATATCGACTCTTTTGAGCAAATTGCAACAATTACCATTCGAGAGTTTAAAATTTCTCTCCCTACTGTCAAGAAGAGATATTATATTCTTATTGTTGGGGAAATGCATATCCCCAGTGAGGTAACTTAGTGGTGTACGAAGAAAATTCGGTTTCATGTCACTCGGAAATGGTTCGTTAATAAGACTTGATCAACCTTATTACTGAATTCTATTTTAGGAGCATGTTGTCGATAAATTTAGTAAACACAACCTACTGCACCTATAGGTTTATTGTTTGTTATTTAGAGTTTTACTGAAAATAATATCTTAGTTTTTCGATTTTCTGAATATTCCATGCAATAAAAAATATGACCCGAAAATAAAAGTTGTCAAAATGCCATGAAAACTTAGTCTGATTTTCTCTAGAATAAATAAGAATTTTGTGGAACTGAATACACCCGAGGGTGTGCACCTATGAGCCGCGAGCTCACAGGGCGCACCATGCTAACTCGTGAGCCCCACAGGTACCCACTCACTTAGTGCCCATGCCCACAACCTTCTTGCACCTCCAAAAAGATCACCATTGCCTCCTAGCCTGTATTCCTGCTCATTTTCGAGTGATTTTCGATCTCCTTGCTCGGAACTCCGTTTTAAAAACTGTTTTGAGGAATTACTCATTAGTATGTGACTCCTCCAATGCTCTAATTAGTTTTTGTTCTAGTGTTTTACATTTTGCTATATTTCCTACTGTTGGTGACCATGTATATGTTCTTGCATGTTGAATTTGTATGATTGAAAGTAGTTTTGATGCATGATATAGCCTCTAGACACTTGTCGGAGTAGTTTCTACCAATTTTATTGAGTTTTGTTCACTTTTATTTTGAGGAACTAAAAATTTCAGTATTATTTCAGAGAAATAAAAGATATTTAGGAAAATGTTCCATGGTGGTTCTTCGAGCAAGTGTTCCCCAAGGTCGGCAATTCGCGAGCTGGACCTCGAACCACGCCGGACACTCTCCAAACCATGCGAGCGGTCGTTCGATGCCTTTATGTATGAAGCGGGCATCAAGGAAGAGCTTCATATGTACGTGCAAAATGCCGAGTTGACGAACTTCTTGTCAGATAAGTGTCCTCAATTCCATTACCACGCTAATCCATTCAATCTCTGATTTAAATATGTGGTCCATCATTCTGCTCATGAAGTCACGTTTTATTTATATGATAGAGCTTTTCATATGTCTGTTGAGGAATTTTGCATTGCTTGTAGGGTTTCTAGACTGAAACTAGTGGCGAACCGAGTAAAACTGATTGCAATGAATTCCTCATGAGCCTCACTCAGGGTGAAACTAAAGGAATAACGCAAGCTTTGATTTGTAGCATCCATTTTCCTACAATTCACTATTTCGCTTTGTTCATAGGGAGATGCATAAATGGCAAACATGACCTTAGTACCCTATGCTCACCTGATCTAAGCATTCTTTAAGTGCGGTACTGAGAGATAAAAAATTGAACATGGGGGCTATCATTGCACATCGTTCTCATAAAAAAGCTCTCGATGGTGACCTTTATGGTGGTATATATGCTACTCGCTTAGCCAATTACTTGGGCATTCCCATTAAGCATGATAACCCCCAGTTGCCACCTTGTTGTCTTAATTTTTATGATATGGAGCACCACCAGTTTCTCGAAAGAGATGACACTCCTTTTTTATAAAGGCTAATCTTTACCAAGCAAAAGGTCTACAATATTACATTGCCTGCTCCTTCCTTCTTTGATTTTTAGGAGAAACAGAGATACTATATACTTCAGGAGGAGGCTGAGGCGTACTATACGGTAGAGGAGACTGCTCGCCATACTGAGGCGGCCAACCAGGTACTTGCGGCTGCGATGGAGTATAACCCAAACTATCTCCAAGAGTCCATTCAGGCTAGCCATGGCCATAGACCAAGTTAGGTCAAAAGCCTAATCTTGCGGGTGTACCTATTTCTCACCGACATTACATTCATGTACCACACATTCATTCCAGTTCTTGGTGTTCATCCTCTTTCATTGTATAATCCATTAGTAGTTTCATTTTTGCTTTCTTTTGTTTGTTTGAAAAACTTTCAGAAACCAAAAAATATTTCTCGCTTCTTTTCAGTTCTTCTTTCTAGTTTAATTAGTTTGCATTATTAAAATAAAAATCAAAAGGATTTCTCATTCTTCTTCTTATTTCTTGGGAGCTTTCCCATGTAAATAGTTTTTCTCGCTTTTCTTTTTCTATTTTGTTAATTTGCTTTCTTCAGATTAACCAAAAACAACTCCAAAAACATTTCAGTGTGTTTCTATGAAATTCTCTTCTTTTATTTGTGTTGTCGTAATGAGAAGACTATGCTATAATTGTTGAATGACCCATATGCTATATTGTTGATCTAACAAAGAGCCAATGTTACCTTGTCTTCGCGTTCGAATAAATGGTTTTGCATATTCCAACTTAGTCCACAACACACTTGCACTATTATTATTTTCACATCATTCGGTCGTGCAAGTGAAATGCAATAATGACGATAATTTCATGAGGTGATTGCGATAAATGAAGCTGGCACGAAATCTTCTTGTTTTTTCGTTTTTGTAAATATGTTTAGCTCAGTCGATCTTGATTCAGCATATTATGAGTACACATGTTTGTGATGACAATTAGAGATTATAGTTGTTCATGCCATGCTTAAATAGCTTGGAGTGGATAATGATTTATATTGTGTGTCAACAAGCATTAAAATGGTTATGATGTAGTATGTTAGCATGGTATCCTCCTCTGAGTAATTCGAGTAGCTTGACTTGGCACATGTACAAACATGTAGTTGATTCAAAACAAATGTAGCCTTCATGATATATATGTTCAGAGTGTTTATATCCTACTCATGCTAATATTCAATGTTAATTATTCAAGATGCATGACTATGACCGTTGTCGCTCTCTAGCTGGTCACTTCTCAATCTATTTGCTAGCCTTCACTTATACTAAGCGGGAATGCTGCTTGTGCATCCAAAAATCCATAATCCAAAGTTGTTCTAGATGAGTCCACCATATCTACCTATATGCAGTATTACTTTGTTGTTCCAAGTAAATTTGCATATGCCACCTCTGATCATTCAAATAAACATCTATTTTGTGTGCTCGTACCACTCATGGAACGACGAGGCGGTCAGTATCTTCCATGCTAAGCGGGTTATTCTAAGGGGGGCGTTTTTTCGCCTATTATTACATGAGAGAGTCTGGTAAAAAGGACCCTAGTCCTACATAATCAAAAATAAATAAAACAAACTCCCATGGAAAGTTGAATGTTGGAGGGTACCCATGGAGTCGGTTAGCCATGGCTTGCGTATGTATGGTGGAGGGGAGTAAACTTTACAAGTCCACTTGGGAAACGCTGATAATGTGCTTAGCATGGAAGATACCAAAATCTTTTGTCGTGACGTTGACAGGAAAAGCACACCACCGAAAATTATACTTTCATCTCTGTTTTAAACCATGAGCTCTAGCACCTCTTCAAATCAATGTCTCCCTCTACGAAGGGCCTTTCCATTTACTTCATGTTATTTACTTTTATTGTTGAGTCATCATCTTCTCATCAGAGCGCCAGTCCTGAGATCACTATTGTCATTTTTATGCATTGAGTCTAGATAATGTTGGATGTGAGCATGACTAGATATCTTCTACCCTGAATTATAATGTTTAGTCACTACATGAACCTCACGCGTGCTTTGCATTTATGTTTTGCGGTCTTAGAAAGGGCTAGCGAGATACCATGTTATCATATTATATCATGATTGTTTTGACAAATTGTTGGCATCCAAGATATCTTATTGTGTTATTGTCATGACTAAATGTGAGACCCTAAGTGTTATCATTGACATGGTTAGTTCATAATCTTTGCTGAAAACTTGATCACTAGTTAAGCATATATACAACAACGAGAACCAAAGAGTTTGTTAAAGTTTTCTTAATCACTGTCAGTTTGTCAACTGAATTGCTTGAGGACAAGCAATGAGTTAAGCTTGGGGGATTTGATACATCCCAAATGCATCTACTTTGCCAAACATTTTTTCTCTTGTTTTGTACTCTAATTTGCATGATTTGAATGAAACTAACCCGGACTAACTTTGTTTTCAGCAGAACTACCATGGTGTTGTTTTTGCGCAGAAATAAAAGTTCTCAGATTGAGATGAAAATTGATGGAGAATATTTTCAGAATATATGAAAATTATTGGCGAAAGAATCAATAGTAAGGGACGCACCAGGTGGTCACGAGCCTAGGGGCGCGCTGTAACAGCCCGGAAGCGACGCTCCAGATGCCTTCAGTGTTTGTCGTGACCGCCTCATTAATTAATTATTTGGCATTGCATCATTTCATCATGCCACCATCTTATTAATTTTTGCAACTCAAATAAATAAATTGTATGGATCTTTGATCCATTTAAATCGAGGGAAATTCACATGGTGATTTCTCTTTATAACATATCCTCCCAATATTTTAGGGAGCTACTATAGTATATTCCATTAATTTGGAACCACCCTCAACACTCTTGCATTTAATTCCAATGCCTTTTTTCTAATTCAAGTTTGACCTCCATACCTTGTCAATATTTCTTTCTCCATTTGTCGAAGCTCCTCCTAAATTCTCTACATTTTTTCGAACACTTTTAAAACCTAGTTCCTGTTCAAACCCATTGGAATCAAATTCAAATGAGTTTGAATATGGATCTTGCAATCATGCCCACTTCCATTTTTCTTGGTTCGCGCTCATTTTTTTTGTGAGTTCGATAAATTTGGCCTCTTGCTCAAATTCTTCTCCTAGACCTCTGTGTCTATATTTCTAGACCCTTTGTTTTCTTGTGAAACAGAAAAGGGAATTGAAAAAAGATTTAAGAGAGAGAGAAGGAGAAGCCCATCCGCATCTAGGCCCAAGGCCCACCTAAACCCTCTCTAACCTTAGCTCGATCCCGACTCCTCTCTCCTCCCGATCTCCCTCGCTCTCGTTCACATGCCCGCCGCCACCACACAGAACACACACACACACTCACATCACGCTAGGGAGAGAAGCTCCTCCCGTCGATCCCCATGGCGCCCTCGCTGAGTGCCGCATCTGGAGCCCTACCGCCGCGACCCGTGCGCGAGGAGCAGCTGCCGCCGTGAGCTCTGTCGCTCGCCGCCTGGTTGCGCCTTGCCCTGCCAAGCCTCTCATGGCCTCGCCGCCCTTCCGGCCTCCTCCTTGTCGTGCCCTCCTCCTTTCCTCGTGCCTTCTAGACCAGAGCCATGCAGAGGAGCTCGTGTCCTCTGCGCCTCTGACCACCGGCGGCTCCCCATACCCCTGCCTTCTCCCTGCTGCCACAGGTTGCTGTCGACCCCACCCATCGATGCTCCTCTCCTTGACGATGTCTCCCCAGCATCCTTCCCGCGACTCTTCTTCTCTGGGGCATGTGCTTGACCACCGGCCCCTGTGCAGGACCACGCCGCCCCTTGCCCCTATCTCTCCGGCGCCCCTTCTTCCTAGTTCCTCTGTTTGCTCCGGCCTCCCGCGACCCTCCGGTGCCGCTGCAGCACCGTGGTCTTCGTCGCTGATGTGCATCGCCGACAATGCCTTCTGCATGGACGCCTCCACCTCGCGCTGTTGTTCACTAATGCTTGCCGCGTCCTTGGACTCGCCCACATGCACTAGACCGTCGTAGGCCCTAGGGTCTCCTCTACATCCTCGTGTTGCCCGGCAACCACCCCTTGCCCGACCTTGCGATGGACCGCTTGCGTGCTGCATTGGCGCAATTGTGTGCCATCTCCAGGCGCCCGGTTGGTAAGTCTCGGGAGGCTAAGCCGGTGCTACACCGCTTCATTGCTTGTTGCACACCAAGCCCCCTGGACCCCAAGTTCCACGGAACACCAAGAACGACTACGCGGACACCAAGCCTTGCAAGACTGGAAGCTCGACGACCATCCCATGTACCACTACCGTCGGCCCTCGGAGACGTCAAATTCCCCTCCAAATGTGTAGAATCACATGACACACTTTATTTTCATGTTTAATAAATATAAAATATGCTTAGGACATATCTGTACCAAATTTATAATTTGCATATGGGCTCGTTTTGGAAATGCTATATGTTGCTTCTGGTCTCATTTAAAATGCCTGGACGATGTGGTTGTTCATACTTCACCTCTTGCCATGATAAACAACATTTAAAATGATTGTTTTGTTAAACAACATTAACCACATTTCTCATAATATGGAGAATTATTATTCTGTTTTATGTATGTTACCCTTCTCCATTTAAAATTGCTTTAATTCCATCTTCACCTTATGACATGACCACCCACGTTAACCAACATTTAATATTGATGAGTACCTAAACGAGAGTGAACTAAATGATTCGAACGTGGAGTTTCGTCGTTGCATATTGAGCTTCACTTAATGTGTAGTGTTTGACTGTTGCATCTTGCCATGCCATGCCTTGCATATTTAAACTTGACATGCATAATCATTGCTTGCGCATCATGTCATGAATATGTTCTGGTATTTACCATGTCATTTGTTTGTTTGCGGATTTGCTTCTTCTCGATAGAGTACCGAAAGCGTTCGGTGTGTGAGGATTCGTTCGACTACATTGGATCGTCTTCTTCAAGGATTGGTTCTTCTTCCAAGCGGGATCTGAGGCAAGATGAACATTTCCCTGGATACCACTACTATCATTGCCATGCTAGTTGTCTCGTTCTATCGCTATGTCTCGCTACCTACCACTTGTTTGTCAAGCCTCCCAAAATGCCATGATAAGCCTCTAACCATCCACATCCCAGCAAACCATTGTTTCGCTATGTTTCCGCTTGCTGGGCCCTTCTTATAGCGTTGCTAGTTGCAGGTGCAAGTTGTTTCCATGTGCCAACATGGATATTTTGAGATATCACAATATTATTGCTATTTAATTTAATGCACATATATACTTAGTAAAAGGTGGAAGGCTTGGCCTTTTGCTCGGTGTTTTGTTCCACTTTTGCCGCACTAGTTACTTGTGTACCGGTGTTATGTTCCATATTGTGCGCTCCTAACATGCTTGGGGTTGTTATGGGGACCCCCTTGAATTTCGTTTTGGTATAAAACTCGTCTGGAAGGACCAACATTGGTACTACATTTGCTTAATAACTAATAAACTAGCATAGGGTGTCATGAACCCGTGGATAATTTAATCAACAACCCAGGCCAATGCTCACTACTGGAATCAGGTGCTTTGCCGTCCGCCATGGCGGACGGCAAAGGGTAGGCCCACCGACGGCAAAGCCTTTGCCGTCCGCCAGCAGACGGCCAAAATTTTGGCACTGTGAACTCCGGTAAAGGGGTGCTTTGCCGTCTGCCTCGGCTCAGCGGACGACAAAGACTTTTTGCCGTCAGCCTACAGACGGCAAAGCAGCTGGACGGCCTATCACTGGAGTTAGCCCCGTTAGTGGCTAACGGTAGCCTTCGCCATCTTCCACTGACGGCAAAGAGCTACGTCCCTTTTCCGTCTGCCCCGGACGGCCATGCCGCACGTCCCTTTGCCGTCTGCCCCCGGACGGCAAAGAGACCAAATGGCCCCAGGCCTGCTGCTCCCAGGTTGTACAGGGGACTACCACGTGCCACCTTTGTCGTCTGTGGCAGACGGCAAAGAGGCAGTATTGCTCCTGTTTTTTCTATTTTTTGTTATATCCAACAATATTCACAGGCAAAATATGATATATATATACATATATTTCACAGAAACCATATTCTTGCCATACTGATGATCATCCAACAAACATACCAAATCAAAAGTATCAAATGTCACATTGTTCACCATATTACAATAGTTTCATCCATACATACATAGTTTCATCCATATGTAGCAAGTTTCACATTGTTCATCGATACAAAAAAAAGTAACACAAGCACTCCATCAACCACAAGCACTCCATCAATGCAAGCTTCCGTGAAGTGAATCTAATCTGCAAAATGGGAAATAAGTAAGTTAGATGAAGAAGACTAGAAGAAGAAGATGAAGAAGAGGAAGAAGATGAAGAAGCATTTTTCTTATCTTTCTCTTTCTCCTCTTGTTTTTCTTCTTCTTATTGCTTATTTGTGTCATTTTAGAGCTAACCTAGGTAATTACCCCATTTTTGACCTAACTAAGCTTATTGTGTCATTTTGCAAGAAAATAAACTAAGTATATGGCATTTGTGAGGTTACCAAGTCTATTATGCCATTTTTGAGTTAACTAAGCTTATTATGTCATTGTGGAGGAAACAAAGCTAAGTATATGTAATTCTGGAACTAAGTGAGCTTATTATCTCATTTTGTAGGAAGCAAAGCTAAGTATAGGTCATTTTAGAGCTAACTTAGGTAAAATAGGTCATTTTGGAGGTAAGTAAGCTTACTATGTCATTTTAGAGGAAACAAACCTAACTTAGGTAAAATATGACATTTATGAGCTAACCAAGGTTATTATGCCATATGTTCAGCTTCACTTTCGGTCTTTTGAGGTTTTCCTTAGAAAAACTCTCATGCCTCATGGTGTGTATGGTGCGCACTCACTCAAACTTATATGGTGGTGTATGTCGGTGGACACTACCTAACACTAATATTTCGACCGTTGGTGATGGCCGTTTCCCCTTCTCCTCTCCCGCAATATACCAAGGTATATATCGAGAGAAGGAGAAGAAGAAAGGACCCCCGCAACAACAGTCGGGATTCCTCCATCAAGAAGAGACATGAAACTCTCACAAGAAGCTCCGATAGACCGAAAGTACGTAATTTTTTCTAAGTGCTAAGTTTGTCTTTCTTTAAGAAAATGAGCCAAGTAAGTGGCATATTAGGGCTTACCGTCCTCGTCATGACGGAGGTGAAGCACCGGGGTTGCTCGGGCCGGTTTCACCTGGAGAAGGCTGCCCTGGAGAAGGGTCGTGCGATGCGTTTCGGGGGATATTCTGCACCAAAGATGATTTGCAATGTCTCGTTAGCATGATGACACTGAAAAGATCATTGCATTCAAATGAAACTCAACATTCCAGCCATGGTAATGACTGGCATCGACGAAGGGATCTGGCCGGTCTTCTCGCACATAGACTGCACATTTGGTTTTCACAAGTCAATGATATTAGTTATTAATGAAACGAACATTAAATGCAAGATTTGACAAATAGGAAGAAGAAACTTACCACGAAGAGCTCGTAGATGGCCCGGTGAGACGCATCGTTCTGTGCCCTCTCCTCCTCCAACAACCTAGCCGTCCTCTCCTCCATCTCCTTCTCCTTCGCCGCCATAAGCCTCTGTGTTGCCTCTCTCTCTTTCTGAATAGCAGCCTGCAACACAACTCCTCGTTAGCATTGTAATCATCTTTGTTCACACACACAACGTAATGAGGAAAGATATCTAAGTCCGTATAACTAACCTCAATGGCGAGCTCGACTGGCCATGGACGAGGCCTTATCTCAGGACAGGAGCTCGTTTGGCGTGCCTTGATCTGCGAGAGAGTGCTAGGACAACGTATAAGGCCATCTCCAATGGCCATCGAGCCATGGGGCCTCCCGCCGCCAGCTATCATCACCAGCTCTGGATCAATAGGATGCTGGCTCGGGTTAAAGTCCTCCCCGTTCAACGCCTTCCCCACATCTCTGTACTTCACGAGCTTGTTGTGGGAGGAGATGTTGGTGAAGTTCTCGGGATGATCGAGGTCAGACTCAAAGAATGCCTTGACCTTCTTGTACGAGGCAGTATGGGCCATCGCATAGAGGTTGTACATCTGTGGCACTGACGTGTTATTGAGATGCGCCTAAAAGAGAGAGAGAGGAACAAAGTATTAGTAAAGGGCTCAAGCTAGAATCAAGAATGAATTGCATGAATCATGAAGCAAACCACATACCGAGTTCTGACCAAACTGATTTAAGTTGGCGCTCCCTTGATGGTGTGGCACACCAACCATTTTGGCACGCCGGTCCTTGGCATTGTTGTGGATGGCTAGCCATTGTTCTGAGCACCACCCATCCACCAACGCCTCCCAACAATCCATCTTATCCGCACACCATCTCGGGGGCACCTAAGTTAATAAAGAGATATTTGAGCGCTACGCGTACGAATCAAATGAAGGAAACTAAGTACAGGGCCTTAAGAATACGTAATTACCTTCATGTAATGCTCCTTCTCCATCTTCTTTCTGTGGCACGTCGACTTCTCCTTCCTAATACGCCACGAGGCGTAGTAGTCTCGAACAACCTGCACCCGAGCTTCGTGCCATAAGTTTTGCAGTAGGCGCCTGGATTGGTTATCGATAAACTTTGCCGCAGCCTCCTCGTATCCCTCCTGACACCTGTAGAAGGTCTGCAATCAAACAAGACAACACTTATTAGTACAATAACTAGCTATTGTTCATTTTCAATTGTGTAAAGGAGAAATTCCCCAAAACTGTCTGATCACCATGTCCGCCCTCGTGTGGCACAAAACACCATCGATCCTCTCCTTCGGCGGGGCCGTTGCAGCCAAGTAGTGCTCCCAGGTCATTCCTAATTCTCAAGCCTGACCCTCACCGGGCAACGTGACAAACCCCAGGAAGTTTTGCCTAATAAGGACACCCAGGACGTTGTTGGGCCTGCGGGCATCCTTGGGGTGATCCCAACCCCTACAGTATGACAAAGCCAACACATTAGATATTTGAAAAAACGTGAAGGCAAAAGGTTAAAAAAGAGTACATGCACTTACTTGTCCCCATCAGGCTTAATCGACAACCTCTGATCGCGGGTCGCCGGCACGGGCGGGAGCCGTGTACTACCACACTGGTAGACGGTGGCCCCCTCAACCACCTCCTCATCGCTATTAGAAAAATGATCCCTACCACCATCAGCATGGCCACTAGGCTCCTCCGGCCAAGTATCCCATGGGGTCTGCTGGGACGTGGCCTCATCCCTCCTCTGCTCCAGAGTCTTGTGAGACGAAGCCTCTGGGACAAGAGTCTCGTAGGTCGAAGGCTCGTCGACCCGAGGCTCGTGGACCGGAGTCCGCGTAGCCTCCTCCTCAGACGGGTCCACCCTAGCATTCCTGTGCTCGGGTGAATTAGCTGGGGGTGGCGGCGAGGAAGGCATAGCAGCCACCCTACCTTTCTCGCGGCCTCCTCTCGCACGTGTACCTCTACTACCTCTCTTCTTCCCCCGACCTCCTCTCACGGGGGTCGACAAAGAAGCGGGCACCGGTGTATGCAAACTAGAGAGCAACGCTCTCCGGAGAGACTCGACAGGAATGGAAGTACCCATCCCACCACCCACCGGCGAAGAAGGAGCCGCGGAGTGCTCTCGACCCTTTCCCACCATCTTTCAACAACTGCCATGACAAATAGTAAATGAAATTAGTACAACATAAAATTGAATACCGACATGAATAATAAAATGTATATAATTTAAGTGTATCATCATATACCTAACATGAACTAAATATATATATATATATGTATAGAATAAAATTTGATTACCTGACATGAATTAATAATAATCTTGATCGTCTATATATTCTCTGGGATCAATAAATGCATCATCATCATCACTATCATCAATAAATGCATGATCATCAACACTATCGGGAACAACGTGTGGAAGGCCTCCTTTATGTAATCGGTCAAACATTGACATGTCATCTACAGCAGTAACCTCTTCTTGTTCCGGCTCAGGGGTTAAGTCGGATTCACTGTCACTCTCTACTTCAATGTTTCGGGGTGAAGTAGAGCGGTTCTTGAAATGTTTTTTGGAAATACGTGTTTCTTGGAAGAATTCTCCTTCATATGTGTCTGGGTTAATGTTAAGTTCATAATCCTCTTCATTGAGGGTAGGTGGTCTAAAATGTGGCGGCACTTCATAAACGACATCCCAACCTTTCAGATTTGGATCAGTTTGGCGGCCCACGGTAGATAGAAAACTTGGGTCGCCTGTTGAGCCGTAATATAGACATCGAGAACATCTAAATGGGTGCTTTGTTTGATTTCGACTAGCCCTATATGGTCATGAGTCCTTCTAGTCTCCTTCGGCTGGAACCAATAACATTTGAAGACTACGACGTTTGGTGGGTTTTCACCATAGAATAGAAGTTCATAAATTGCTTCAACTCTTCCAAAATACTCGGTACCTCCTTCGCCGATAGCAGAGACACAACAATTTGTAGTCTTTAGGTCGGGCATAGATAACTCTTTGCCAAAGGTACGAAACCGATACCCGATGATGTCGTATTTGTCAAATGAACGGACCTTATAGTCAAAACCATTAGCGACTTGTCTCAACTCGGCGTCCATAGACTCTGAATTAGCCTACAAGTTTAATACGAAAGGATTGTTGCATTAGCCGCAAATTAGACGAAGAAATGAAATGGTCCATTAATGGTAATACCATTTGTTTGAACCAAGAGATGAAACCGGGATAGCCGCCTCCATGCTTCGCCAGAAGCTCATACTCTTCGACGGAATCCTTTTGGATGACCGCTCCATCCGAGAATTTGGCGACGTATCGACTATATCAAATATCCGGGAATAAGAGCAGTTCAAAGGAATTACAAGTTGTGAAACAATAATCTATCGAGAACTTACTCGATGTACGGCCGCACTTCTGTTAGGTTGTTGAAAATATACAACGAAATGGTCCGCCATTCATCGACATCCAACGCTTTTGCTTTCGAAGCACCGGCTGGTGCGAGCTTCCCTTTGAATAGGCTGAGGTTGGATCGACTTTTTTTAGGGTCGCCATCATTGTACCGAGGCTTCGGATTATGCAAATGATGATTTTTGGCTTCGTAGTGTGCTGTCACGAAGTTTGCCGCCTCCTCAGTAATGAATGCCTCGGCCATCGATGCTTCAATTCTACATTTATTTTTACATTTTGCTCGAAGCGTCTTATGCATCCTCTCAGTTGCGAAGCACCAACGATTTTGCACGGGCCCCCCCAATCTTGCCTCGGTCGGGAGATGCAAAATCAAATGTTGCATTGGATTAAAGAAGCCCGGTGGAAAGATCTTCTCTAACTTGCAGATCAACTCCGATGCCAACTCTTCCATTTCATCTAGCACGCCAGGCGATAGTTATTTCGCACAAAGAGAATGGAAGAAATAGCTCAGCTCTGCCAGTACTAGCCATTCATCCTCTGGGATAAAGCCACGCAGCATCACCGGCATTACCCGCTCATGCCATATGTGCCAATCATGACTCTTGAGACCAAATATTTTCAGTTTGTCAAGACTCGCTCCCCTCTTTAGATTCGCTGCATAACCATCGGGGAACATCAACTGCATTTTCACCCACAAGATCATTTTCCTCATAGCTGGCCTTCCAAGATTGAACCATGCCTTTGGATTCGTCCAGTTCTGCTTTCCTTTCGGTTGTCGCATGTTTTGTAACGGTCTATCACATAGAGCCTCCTGATCGATTCTAGCCTTAGGATTATCCTTTGACTTCCCCTCTATGCCGAACAATGTACCAAAAATGGCCTCGGCGATATTCTTTTCAGTGTGCATCACGTCGATGTTGTGTGGGCAAAGGAGGTCTTTGAAGTAAGGCAGATCCCATAAGCATGACTTGTGAGTCCAGGCGTGTTCCGTATTATACCCTTTGAAATACCCTGGATGGTTTGGACAAGGCTCGAGAGCGTTTAACTGATCCAGGATCTGTTGGCCTGTCAGCGCGGGTGGTGCAGAGTTTTTGACAACTCTACCTTTGATGAAATTCTTCTTGTCTTTTCTGAACTTATGGCGAGGATCCAGGAACTGTCTATGCATGTCGAAGCAAGAAAACTTGCGACCCACCTGTAGCCAACGGAACTGAAGAGTTGCCTTGCATGTGGGGCACGGGAACCTTCCATGCACACACCAGCCAACGAATAGCGCATACGCCGGCAAGTCATGCGTCGAGTACATGTACCACACATGCATTTTGAAGTTTTTTTGGTAGCGGCATCGTATGTCTTGATCCCATTATCCCAAGCTTCTTGCAATTCATCCTTAAGCGGCTGCATGTACACATTCATATTCTTCCCCAGATAGTTGGCCCCTGGAATTATCAACGTCAGGAAAATGTTCTTTCTTTTCATAATCTCTCCGGGGGGGGAGATTGAGTGGAATGACAAATACAGGCCAACAACTGTATTGGGTTGCTGTCATACCAAACACATTGAACCCATCCGTGCTGATGGAGACTCGAGGATGCCTTGTATCTGCCGCTTTATCCTTATGTAATGCATCGAAGTGCTTCCACGCAAAAGTGTCTGAAGTGTGTACCAACATCTGATTCCCATCTGCATCTAGCTCGGTTCTTTTGCCCAATTTGTGCCATGTCATCTATCTGGCCGTCTCTTCGACCATGAAAAGATGTTGAAGTCTTGGTACGATTGGCATATAGCGGAGATCGTTAACAGGGATTTTTGTTTGAATCTTCTCACCCATACCGTTGTCTACGACAACATACCTGGAAGACTTGCAAATGGGACAATAGTTCAAGTCCGCATACTCAAGCCTAAATAAGGCACATCCATTCTCACAGGCATCTATCTTCTCATAGGGCATCTTAAGTACACAGAGGATTTTGTCCGACTGGTACAGGTTTGCAGGCAGTACATGGCCTTTGGGTAGAAAGCGTCCAAATATTGTCATCATCGCGTCGTAGCATTCTCTGCCCAGGTTGAATTGAGCCTTCAGAGCCATTACTTGCGCGATGGCATCCAGCTGACAAAGCTCAGTGTGCTCATGGAGAGGACGTTTTGAAGACTCCAACATTTCATAGAATGCCTTTGCAGATTCCTCCATCTCATCGTCCGAATCCCGAGCATCATCAAAGTCTTGCACCATGTCTTCGATCCCAGTACCATGCTCGTCGATGCGACGACGAACCACCTCAGCTCTGGCACGTTGGGCAGACTCACCATGAAAAGTTCACACCGTATAATTAGGCTTAAAACCCCACTTCTGCAGGTGTTTACCCATTTCACCCTCTGTTGGGGATATAACCCCGTGGTAAGACCCGCCCAGGAGGGGCCGGGTCCTACCCGGCGGCTCGTAGCCAAGACCCATGAGGTGGGCCGGAAGATGAAGGCCAGGCCGCATGGCGGCTTACTAGGCAGGCCAAGACGAAGGCCCAGAGACAGAAGATGGAGTAAAGACCCGGGCAGTTAAGCCGCCCGGAGGCGGCTTGCCCAAGATGGCAAGGCGGCTTAGAGACAGGATTGAATACGTTGTGAGAGTCGGTTTGAGACTCGTGTAACCCAGGGCCTTGACCTCCTATATAAAGGTGAGACCCTGGGGCGGCTTAGACAGAAACAAATCAATCGAGAACTAGGTCAAGCGAATCCGCTCCCTTGTAATCGATACTCCAATCAATACAGTACAAGCAGGACGTAGGCTTTTACCTCTTCTTGAGGGGCCGAACCTGGGTAAACTCGTGTCCCTCGTCTCGATCAACCCCTTTGAGTCCACCGCCTTAGCGATGGCCTCGAACCTAAGTCTTCGGACATCTGCCGTGACAAAACCACGACAGTTGGCGCCCACCGTGGGGCTAGCGCTCGGTGGTGTTGAGTTCTCAAAGGGCTCACTCCCAGGGATCGAGGGGTACGTTGTTGGCAGGATGACCAAGAGTCGCCGCGGCCGGCTCTACATCGACGATGCCGGCTGGGGCCCCGAGGCCGACTCAATTGAGTACGGTTTCCGGGTCCCCTTCGGCGGGATCCACGACTTCATCGGCAAGATCGGCAGATCTAAACCCGGGCCGGACATCTGCACCGACATCGTCGAACCGGCCCGGCGCGAGCAACCCGCCCGACGCGTGCAACCCGCCCGTGCTGACCCGGGCAGGAAGCATGTCTTTGTCGGCTTCACCCAGGGCATGGAGCTTGAAGGTTCTATGTCGCGGGAAGAAACTCTCATCTGTTTAGAGGATGGATCCTCGAGCGGAGAGACTGAATCAATCTATCAGCTTCACAACGGTGGGCTCGGGGGCTACATCGAGCCTTACCCCGAGTCGGAGTATCATGAGCCGGAGGATTATGAGCCGCCGAACCGCGCTGCCGTCTTCATGGCGGGTTCAGCAGCGGCTCCTGGCAGCTCAGCCGCCGGTGCGACTGGGTCTGGGGCTGGCAGGCCGCCGGCTCAGGTTCTTCTAGATCTGATGAATGAGCTTACAACCCTGATGGCGACTGAGGTCACTGCTGAAAACCAAGCGGCCCGTAATGCGGAGATCGCGAGGTTGAAGAACCAGATGACCGGAGTCCAACAGGAAATCAATGCGCTGAAGGCTCAGATGGATGCTAAGGCGGAGCGCCTTAGGGTGGACGCTTTCCGTTTTGAGTTAGAGCAGCAGTCTGCGGTGGCGGTTCAGCGGATGAGGCATCAATCCCGCTTGCCAGATCAGTATGAAGCCAGAAATCTTTTCAACACGCCAGGGACGGGGCGGAATGTGCCTTTGACCGTAACCCGGACGGCGGAAGTACCTGGAAGCCGGGCGGCGGTTCAGCATCAGCAGCCAGACCCGCCCCGACGGAACCAAAACCCGCCACAGTTTTTTCCGACGCCACCGGGTCATTATTTTAACCCGGAGGAGAACATGGTGGCGGCGGCCACCAGGCTTCATACAATTCCCATCCCCGACGAGGCGCCTTTTGCAGAGGAGGTGCGGAACGCTATTGGATACCTGCGGACGGCGGTGGCACAGCAGGAGAAGTATACTTACAGCCGGAGCCGCGTGCATTTGACTCCCATCCCCAGCCGCAGCTACAACCGGCGTTATGAGTCGCCGGCGGTTTCTAGCAGTGAACGACATCGGAACCTGCCGCGAGTCGATCGGGCGGCTCTGGATGCTCAGGCGCTGGTGGATCGGGCGAGAGCACAACGAGAGGCGGTGGCTCTGGCGGCGGTGGCGGCTCATCAGGAACCCACAGTCGCACCTTCCGTTTCAGTTGGAGCAGGATTAACCTCCAGGGCTGTGGGAGTGCCGTGCTTAGCGCCGGCTCTATGGAATGAGCGTCTGCCAAAGGATTTCAAAGGTCCTCGCAAGGTGCCCAATTATACTGCAGACCTACCTCGAGAGGCTTGGATCGAAAACTATGAGCTGGCCATGGAGATGTTGGACGTCAGTGATGTAGAATGTGCCAAATATTTCATCATGATGCTGGAAGGGCTGGCTCGCACGTGGTTGAAGGGCTTGCCGCCCAATACCATTAATTCCTGGGCCGAGTTGAAGGCGAAATTCATCAAAAATTTCCAAGGAACGTGCAAGCAGCCCATGACGATTGTGGATTTGGACCATTACGTGCAGCATAATGACGAGTCGGCCCATCACTGGGTCCGGTGGGTCTCAACCATCATCCACTCTTCGGAACAGATTACGGCGGCTCAAGCAGTTTTGATTCTAGAGCAGAATTGCCATTTCACACCTTTGAAACAGAAGCTTGGCCGGCTCAAGCGCACGTGCCAAGATATGGGGGAGCTCATGGCGGCTCTCACCAAATATGCAGACTCCGATAACACGAAGGATCCTGGCTCCGATGATGAGAAATCGGGTCAGGGTAAGAAAAACAACAATGGCAAGGGTCAACAGCAAAACGCGGCCGGAAATAACAACCCGGGCAAGCGAAAGAACCCGGATGGCGGGTCAGAATTGGTGGCAAACACCAGCGCTGGGAACGATCGTGCTAAGGGCAATGGGAACTTCAGGGCGTCCTTTAACAAGGGTAAAGCTCCTTTCAACTTGGAAGAGATGCTCAATAAACCTTGTCCGAAGCACAGCCGTCCTGATAAGCCGGCAGGTCACACCTGGAGGGATTGCAGTATTATGCGGCAATTCCGGGATTACAGCCTTCAACAGCATAGTAATAACGGTAATGGTCCGTCAGGCGGCTCAGGGCCGGGTGGGTCAGGAGCCGGCTTTGGTGCTGGCGGCTCAGGATCCGGTTACCAGGGTCAAGGCAATCAAGGAGGTCATCATCAGCAATCTGGCGGCGGAGGCCAGCAACAGAATAACCAATCGGGGTACCAGACTAACCCGAAACAGCTCAGTGGGGGTCAGTATCATGTTTTTACAACCAGCCTCGACAAGCGAGACCGGAAGGTGCGCAAACGGGCGGTTAATGCAGTCATGCTGGCTCTCCCACAGTATTTGAAGTGGTCTGAGTATGACATAACTTGGAGCAGGGCGGATCACCCGCCGCGTGTTGATTACCCGGGGCAACTGGCTTTGGTAGTTGCCCCCCAAGTTGGAGGATATGTGTTCACTAAAGTGCTTATGGATGGTGGCAGCAGCATCAACATCCTGTATTATGACACTTTCAGTCGGATGGGTTTCCTAGACAAGGATCTTAAGCCTTCTTCAACAGTTTTCCACGGTGTGGTGCCCGGCAAGTCGGCCTATCCAGTGGGAAAGATTTCTTTGGAGGTAGCTTTTGGTGATGAATTCAACTATAGGGTGGAGTCTTTGTGGTTTGAAGTGGTTAAAATCAAGAGCCCATATCACGCTCTGTTTGGACGACCAGCTTACGCCAAGTTCATGGCTAGGCCTTGCTATGTTTACTTGCAGCTCAAGATGCCCGGGTTGAATGGAACGATTACTGTGCATGGTGATCGAAAGACGGCTCTTGAGTGTGAGGAAGGAGACGCAGCTTACGTAGAGTCAAGCTGTGCTGAAGCAGAGCTTAAGTTCTATAAGGAAAATGTTGACCCGGAAGATATGACTCCACTGAAGAAGCCTAACACGGAATCTGAGCCGCCCCTCAAGTTTGCGGTGGATGATACCAAGCTGGTGGATTTCACTCTGGGCGACTAATCACAATAGTTCACTATCGGGGCTAACATGGACCCCACATAGGAAAGCGCGCTCATTGAATTCATCCGTGAGAATCGGGACATCTTTGCATGGAAGCCGTCTGACATGCCGGGTGTACCGAGGGAATTCGCTGAGCACCACCTTAATGTGGATCCTAAGTTCAAGCCGATCAAGCAGTTCCTTCGCCGTTTCAATGAAGAGCGGCGTAAAGCAATTAGGGAAGAGGTGGCCCGGCTCTTAGCAGCAGGGTTCATCGTGGAGGTTTTTCACCCGGAGTGGTTAGCTAACCCGGTGTTGGTGCTTAAGAAGAACGACACGTGGCGGATGTGTGTGGATTACACGGATCTTAACAAGGCATGTCCAGTTGACCCGTTTGCTCTCCCCCGCATCGACCAGATTATTGACGCGACGGCGGGTTGCGAGAGTCTATGCTTCCTGGATGCTTATTCAGGTTATCACCAGATCAAGATGGCAGTTAAAGACCAAGAGAAGACAGCTTTCATTACGCCTTTTGGTGCTTTCTGCTATGTGTCTATGCCTTTTGGGCTCAAGAGTGCCCAGGCGACTTACCAGCGTTGTGTGCAGAACTGTCTTCATAGTCAAATTGGGTGCAACGTTCATGCTTATGTGGATGATATTGTGGTCAAGTCAAGAAAGAAGGAGACTCTACTTGACGACCTAAAGGAAACGTTCGATAACCCGGCTAAGTGTGTCTTTGGAGTTCCTGCAGGCAAGCTCTTGGGATTTCTAGTCTCTGAGCGTGGCATTGAAGCTAATCCAGACAAGATAAAGGCTATCACCTCCTTGTCTGAGCCGGCGTGCATCAACGATGTTCAACGCCTGGCGGGTCGAATCGCTGCGTTAAGCCGGTTCATAAGCCGCCTGGGTGAGAAGGCTATTCCTCTGTATCAAATGATGAAGAAAACAGACAACTTTGTCTGGAGTAAGGCGGCGGGTGAAGCGTTTGAGGTGCTCAAGAAACAACTGTCTGAGCCGCCGGTCTTGGCCGCTCCGGCTGAGAAGGAACCTTTGCTCCTCTATGTGGCGGCTAACAACAGGGCAGTCAGCGCCGCGATTCTTGTGGAGCGTAAGGAGGTAGGAAAGGAGTATCCGGTTCAGAGGCCGGTTTACTATGTCAGCGAAGTCTTGATTGAATCCAAGCAAAGGTACCCACATTGGCAGAAACTGATATATGGGGTGTTCATGGCGAATCGAAAGTTGAAGCATTATTTCCTGGGACACCCAATCACAGTGGTTAGCTCTGCCCCGTTGGGAGACATAATTCAAAACAAAGAAGCCACTGGCAGGATTGCTAAGTGGGCATTGGAGCTTGGGCCTCTTAATCTGAAATATGTGCCTCGCACGGCTGTTAAATCCCAAGCTTTGGTGGACTTTATAAACGACTGGACAGAGTGTCAGTCGCCTGAGGAGAAGCCGGATAACACATACTGGACAATTCACTTTGATGGATCCAGGCAATTGGAAGGATCAGGGGCTGGAGTTGTCTTAACTTCCCCTAGAGGTGACAAGTTTTGCTATGTGTTAAGGTTGATGTTTCCCTGTACTAACAATGCAGCTGAGTATGAGGCCTTACTTCATGGCCTCCAGGTGGCTAAGGAGATGAACTTGAGCCGGGTTAGATCTCTTGGTGACTCAGACCTCGTGGCTCAGCAAGTTTCAGGTACGTGGGACTCCAAAGACCCACGGATGGCGGCTTACCGTCAGGCGGCGGACATCATTGCTGGTCACTTGAAGGGTTATCAAGTGGATCATATTGACCGTCGCAAGAACGAGGCGGCTGACACGTTGTCAAGGCTGGGCTCTCAGCGTAAGCCGGTGCCGCCTAATGTTTTCTTGGATGTGTTATATCACTCGTCAGTTAAGCTACCTTCGGAGGAGGATCTGGCTATACCTGACCCGGAGGGGCAGCTGGTGGCGGCTCTGCATGCTATCCCTGATTGGACGTTGCCTTACCTGGCGTACCTGACTCGCGGCGAGTTACCTGAGGATGAGACTTTGGCAAGGCAAATCATCAGGCGATCTAAGTCCATGACGATCATCAATGGCGAGTTACATAAGCGCAGCGTCACCGGCGTTTTTCAAAGTTGTGTTTCACCTGAAGAAGGTAAGGAAATCTTAAATGAGATTCACGCTGGCGATTGTGCTCATCACGCCGGCTCAAAATCTCTGGTGGCCAATGCTTTTTGGCATGGTTTCTTCTGGCTGACGGCTCATAAGGACGCAGAAGACTTGGTTCTCAAGTGCGATGGATGTCAGAAGTTTGGGCGACGTGCTCACGTGCCGGCTCAGGAATTGCGTATGATTCCAATTACCTGGCCGTTTGCGGTCTGGGGGCTTGATATGGTCGGGCCCTTCAAGAGATCCAAAGACAAGAAGACCCACCTTTTGGTGGCGGTGGATAAGTTTACCAAGTGGGTGGAGGCTGAGCCGGTCGGCAAGAGTGACGCGGCTACGGCGGTTCAGTTTGTCAAAAAATTGACCTACCGCTTTGGTTACCCTCATAGTATCATCACGGATAATGGAACAAACCTATCCAAGGGGGCTATGCAGCCGTTCTGTGAAAGTGAGCACATCCGGCTTGACGTTTCTGCTGTTGCTCATCCACAATCCAATGGTCAGGCAGAGCGAGCTAACCAGGAGATCTTGAGAGGTATCAAGCCCCGGCTTATGGTTCCTCTGCAGCGAACGTCGGGTTGTTGGGTAGAAGAGTTGCCATCAGTTTTATGGAGCATCAGAACCACTCCCAACAGATCAACAGGCTATACGCCTTTCTTCATGGTTTATGGCGCAGAAGCCGTGTTACCAAGTGATATACGTCATGACTCGCCGCGGGTGGCGGCTTATGTTGAGACAGACAATGAGACAACGCGACAGGATGCGTTAGATGCTTTGGATGAAGAGTGTGATCTGGCGGCGGCTCGATCAGTGATTTATCAACAAGACCTGCATCGCTATCATAGCCGCAGGGTTAAGACCCGGACGTTTCAAGAAGGCGACTTGGTGTTACGTCTAATTCAAGATCAGACGGATGCGCACAAGTTATCTCCTCCATGGGAAGGACCTTTTGTGGTTAGCAGAAACCTCAACAATGGGTCATACTATCTCATTGACGTTCGAGACGAGTCACGCACTTCTGGGCAGGAGACCCACCGGCCGTGGAATATCGCTCATCTGCGGCCTTATTATACTTGAGTCATCGACTCCCCCCATTGTACATCATCATTGTATATATCACTTATATATATAATAAAGTTGGCATCCCTACAAGCCGGGGCCTCTGCCATTTTACGTATCTCAGATCGTGCAAAGATGGATACAACCACAAGGTCATTTGGGGGCTTCTAACCCGCCAGGGTTCAGCTTACACACCCTCTTGATCGGCTCTTCAGCCACTGTAAGGCCGGGTTATATACCCAAAAAGTTGACTCCGTCAACAAGGTCATTTGGGGGCTTCCAACCCGCCGGGTTTAGCTTACACACCCTCTTGATCGGCTCTTCGGCCACCGCAAGTTTGAGTTAAACCTGCCTGTAAGTTGCTGCTGCTCCGCCAGGTGACCCGCCGAACTCTTACCAGTTAATCTCGATTAGAGACCCTGAGCTGTTCAAACATATTTGACAGTCACTCTCGCTAGAGACCCTGTACTGGTCAAGGTTAAACCGGCGGCTCTTGTCACGTGAGGGCCGGCTTACGGAAAGCGAGGATAAACTCACCCATCTGCTGCCGACTCTCCGCTATGTGGCCCGTTCGTACTCTTAAACAGTTACTCTTTTTATGACCCTGCACTGTTTAAGGTTCAAACGACGGATTTATGTCACATGAGAGGTAGCTTCTGGGCCCTAAGGGTACCCATGCCCTGCTGCGTCTCTCTCTAGTTCGTTGCGCTCTTATCAATTAATCTCGCCTAGAGACCCTGAGCCGTTCAAAGAATTGACGGTCACTCTCGCTAGAGACCCTGTACTGTTAAGAGTTCGAGTAACGAGTCCACCCAGAAGAACCGGCTTATGAGTTTTCGAAAAAGCAAGGTCATGAAAAATTTAAACATCTCCGGGTTGTGCTTTTTCAAGCCGCCCTTACAGCAATACAGAACATATTCTGTCTTGATTGTTTTTGCAGGGTTTATCTCCTAAGATGAGCCGCCGTCAAATCTGATATTATAAGCAGAACACACGACAGACAAGCATGCATCAAGCTGTGCAAAGATTCATACGTGCGCGATGGCACGGCTCAGGCAAACAAGTTTTTTCTATGCCTATTAAAAACTCCCCAGGGAGCCCAAAATACCAGATAAGTTTTTGTACACTGCTAGCTTTGGCGAGTCACGAAGCCGGGTTAATAGTTTCAGAAGAAGGTGGTCAGCTTGATGGCGGGTCATCCTGCGCCGGGTCTTCGACCTCTTCGATCTGAAGATTGTCCATATCCCAGTTGCAGTTTGTTAACGCTTCAAACTGAGCCTCGTCAAAGAGGGGGGACGGGTCAATTTCAGGGGCAAAGAGGTGCTTATGGCGTGCAGGCGTCAAGTCTCTGGCTTCAAAAGTTGGGCAGCGCACTCGTTTGCTGTCCGCGCCGTAAGCCGCCTGGTAGGTTGACAGATCAACTTCATCCTCCAGTATTGATGCGAGTACTCTAGAGGCCTTCATACACTTGGCATAGTCAGCTTCTGTGAACTCTGGGCCGTCGTCTTTCTTGGACGGAAAGCCATCCATCATTTTCCTCTGCAATCAATTCAGGGGCAAAGGCCAAAGCCCTGCTTAGCGCGGCCATTGCTCCCTTCCTAGCAGCTGATCGCTTGAGCTCTTCAATTTGCTTCGGAAGAGTTGATAAGAGTTCTAACACTCCCTTCATAAATTTGGGGATACTTTCTTCATTCAGCATGGCTTTGATGGTGCAAAGTGTCCCACAGTATAGCTGTTCCGCCAAGGAATATACTGCTTTTAACTTCAACAAGCTGTCGGAAGATAGTTGGCGGCTTCTTTGACCTGCAAGGAAAGATTTGGTGGTATAAGCCGCCCGCACAGTTTCTAAAACATGGAAAGGAAATTTGCTAAGGTATACAGTACTTACCAAAGATAGCAGAAGTCATCCTCGAGATATGGCGCTTGAGGGTTTGCAGCTCATCTGACACAAGCTTGAGTTGCTGGTCAGCATCGTCTGCGCGCTTGGTCAGGGCGGCTTGTGTAGACTCAACATTTTTCTTGAAGGCATCACAATCAGCTTGGACCTTTTCAAGCTCCTTAACAGCAACCCGCCATTTTTCTTCCTCCTCAGACTGGCCGGTTTGTTGTGCAGCAAGACTTTCTCTTACGCCGGTCAGATCAGACTCGGCCGCCTCCAAAGCTTCCTGTATGGCACAAAGACAAAACAAATCAGGAGATTTAAGTCGCCAGGATGAGATGTTAGTATATGACAAGTCTCAAGCAGATTGCAAGCAATATACTTGACACTTGGGGGCTAATGTCTGTGTTTTTTCTCCAAGGCTACAATGAAGTTCCGGTTCATCTTCATAAAGATAAGCCGGCACTTGGGGGCTACACACGGCGCTCTCCAAGTCTACAAATGAAGTTCCGGCTCATCTTCGTAAAGATAAGCCAGCACTTGGGGGCTACACATGGCGCTTTCCAAAATTCCAGTGAAGTTCCGGCTCATCATTTTTATACTGACCCGGACTTGGGGGCTACCGTTGATCTACTCTTCAAATTGAGTATCGGCTTACTATCTATACTAACCCGATACTTGGGGGCTACAGGCTAAGCTATTTGGAGTATGACATAGATTGGAAGACCCGGTCTACCATTTACAATGTTAAACCAGCTCTTGGGGGCTACATAAGGGTATAAGGAAAAAGCAGGAGGAGTACCTCATATTTTTTCTTCATCAAACCAACAAGTTTGAGCTCCATGTTCCGGCTTGTTGACAGGCGGTTCAGATAACCAGCGTGTAATTCATCGGCAGTCAGCTTCTCCAACACAGGGAATTCAAAATCAAACTTCTCAGGCGAGGAAGCTTCAGCCTTGCTGGTATGTCTTGACAATACGTGAGCCTCAGGAGATTGATGACCCGTCCCAGTGATGATAACGTTTGGAAGAACTGTGTCTTCGACGGCTGGTGAAGGGCTGGGCGGCTTAGGATCATCCCTTGGAGGACTTTCGGTTACCATGTCATGATCAGCCGGCTCAGAAGGCTGATGAGTGTCTTCAGGTGCATTTTTCATAATTTCAGTGGGCTCCGCATGAGTTGCAGGGGAGTCCGGCTTAGCAATTTCCGGCTCTTGGGCGGTAGGAGCAGCGGTAGACCCGCCGGTTTTCCTTCGTTTTGCTTGAGCTCTGAAAAATAGAAGAGTTATTGCATAGATAACAAGGACGACAGAAAGGGATGATGTAGATACAAAGGTACGCACTCCGGGTTGATCTTCAGAGGAGGCAGCTTAGTTGCAGTGGAATCACCGGACGAAGGGGGCGTTTCCTGAAAGTAGTTAAGACAATACAAAGCAGAGTAAGGTTACAACGCAAGATTGTTAAAACTGACCTTAGTTAAAAGAGTACCTCAGCCGGCCGTTTCCGCGGAGCCGGAGAATTCGATAACCCGGCCACAAGATCTTCAGAGCCGGCGCTCCGGGTCCGACGTCGGGAGTTGTGCTGTTGCTTTTTCAAAAGGAAATTGGGGTCTAAATGAGCAAGAAGATGAGAAAAGGGGACTTTTCGGATGACCCGCCGTATTTTCTCTGGTGGAATATTTTCTGAGTCAGAGGAGATGTAAGTTACCTCAGGGGCGTCTGCATGGCTTGTTTCCGTTTCCTCCTGTGAATAATTGTTGTCAATAAGTTGCATAAAGAGACGGCCAAGGGAGTCAAGTTCTACCTCTGAGTCGTCAAGCTCAGGCAGGTCTTAAGCGGCAGTTTTCTTCTTCTGGACGCGGGTCTTAGCCACCTTAGGCTTCCTCACAGGAGGATTATACTTCTTCTTCCAGAAAGAAGAGCCGGCCTGTACATAAGCCGCCAACAAAGGTTAAAAGGAGCAAGACAAAAAGTTAAAGTTTGACCGGATCTGCGGAAAGATGTCTTACAGCTGGAGCCGGGTTCTTGACACAGAACGGTTTCAGCCCAACTTTGTTGCAAACCGCTTGCTTTTCGCCAAGAAGTCCTTTGACGGAGGAATTGATATCTTGTTCTGTTAGAGGGGTGGTGCTGAAGCAAAGAGTGCATTGGGTTCACCCGTGAATTGATGCATGAGTCGGTCACGCCGGCTCAGTGGCAAGATCTTCCAGCTAACCCAGCAGCGGGTTAAGTCGACGCCAGTCAAGCCATTGGCCATCAAGGCCCTGATCTTCGGGAAAGCCGGAGCATACTTCGCTCGCTCTGCGGCGGACATCCGATCTGGGAGTTCCCCAGTGTTGCAGAGCCGGGTAGGACGGTAACCCGGCAACGGATTCTCTCCTTCAAGAGAAGTGTCTTTGCAGTAAAACCAAGTCTTGTTCCAATCCTTGGGGTGACTTGGTAGGATAGCTGCTGGATAAGACAAATCTCTCCGTCTCTGGATAGAAATGCCGCCAAGCTCCAAACTTGGTCCAGCTGCCACCTCAGTTTGGCGATTGACGTAGTAGTAGTCCCGGAAGAGGTCAACAGACGGTTTTTCTTGCAAGTAAACTTCACATAACACTTGGAACTGACACATGTTGGTGACAGAGTTTGGGCCTATATCTTGAGGATGAAGCTTGAAGAAATGAAGCACGTCTCGGAATTTTTTTGACCCGGGTGGGCTAAATCCACGAAGGAGATGATCAGTGAACACAACAACTTCTCCTTCCTAAGGAGTCGGTCTGATTTCTGGTCCTGGAACCCACCAGTGTATGACATCCTGAGCCGGCAAAATGCCCGACTCTACGAAGTCAAGTAGAAGCTGTTCGGTGACTCCGGAGCCGACCCAATCACAAGACGAAGGTGCTCTAGACATAATGGCGGGTTAAGCTGCGAAGGCACGGAGTACGGCGGGTTAGAAAAATATTAACTAGTCAAGGCAGCTGTGGTCAGTATAACGGTGAGGTGTTAAGCCGCCGAAGTATTTTATCAGAGAGCCGCCCATGCAATGGCGGGTTAGATGGACAAAGCGGCACTGGAAAATACGGCTAAGTGCGGATAAACAGGTTTCACATATAGTCTTTATAGCTGCAAGATCTACGGGTGAAGGTAAAATGAAACATATTCAAAAACCTAAAAAGACAGAAGAAGAACAGGCGGACAGCACGCGGTGGAGATTGCTATGCAGATCCAAATTAAGTGGGCATTGACGTTAAAAGGATAACCGCAGCGGATAGACAGTATTATGGGATGCAAAGTGATGCTTGGTGATCTATACTATGAAGAACACTGACGAACAACGATGAACATTAGAGAAACCCGATGAACTCGGGAGATCTTAATGAGGACAACTGCAGATTCAACAAGGGCTGAAAATGATACCTTGCGCATGCGGACGGGCCGGCGAAAATCTGGTCCGATTCAGGTTGATGCAGCGGCCGGCGTTGAGGGCGACAGTGAGGTCCGGTCGGGGGCGGCGGAGCTCTAGAGGCGAAGCTGACTGAAGGAGGAAGAAGACAGAGGAGGCGGAGAAAGGAAAGAAGGCACCACGTGTCCCTATTTATGAGATGGAGGGCAACAGTGCGCACAAAAATTGAGGAGGCACAGTGATGATTGACCGAAGAGGGCACCTCGATTTTTGGGACGACCCTTCAATGAAAGGATCCGTTGCCAACGTCACAGAATCTTTTAAGAATATTCGATATGACGTCACGGCGGGTTATAAGTTTTCTTTTCAGGTGACAGAAGTGTGAGACTCGCCGCCAAGTGAGTTTGAAGATTGACATGAGCAGGCTCAAATCAACCTGGGGCCTAATGTTGGGGATATAACCCCGTGGTAAGACCCGCCCAGGAGGGGCCGGGTCCTACCCGGCGGCTCGTAGCCAAGACCCATGAGGTGGGCCGGAAGATGAAGTCCAGGCCGCATGGCGGCTTACCAGGCGGGCCAAGATGAAGGCCCAGAGACAGAAGATGGAGTAAAGACCCGGGCGGTTAAGCCGCCCGGAGGCGGCTTGCCCAAGATGGCAAGGCGGCTTAGAGACAGGATTGAATACATTGTGAGAGTCGATTTGAGACTCGTGTAACCCAGGGCCTTGACCTCCTATATAAAGGTGAGACCCTGGGGCGGCTTAGACAGAAACAAATCAATCAAGAACTAGGTCAAGCGAATCCGCTCCCTTGTAATCGATACTCCAATCAATACAGTACAAGCAGGACGTAGGCTTTTACCTCTTCTTGAGGGGTCGAACCTGGGTAAACTCGTGTCCCTCGTCTCGATCAACCCCTTTGAGTCCATCGCCTTAGCGATGGCCTCGAACCTAAGTCTTCGGACATCTGCCGTGACAAAACCACGACACCCTCTGTCTGCCTTTTAAAGTTGTCGCACCGGGGACAGGGACACCATGTTTTTTCCTGGCCATTTGCAAATGCTGCTCTCACAAACCCCTTGGTATTTGTTAACCATTCTTTGGTCATGTCTTTCTGACTGGTGTGACCGGTGTACATCCATGCACGATCACTCATCTTGCCTAGCTACTGGACACACAAGAAATATATATATATAATTCAGCATATATAATCATCAGTTAATCAAGTTTGTCAGTTTTATTACGTCCATGCAACCTACACGCTAATAGGTAAAGATAGGTCCTAATCCCACCCGAGTATGTGTAGATTGGGTTCGTTTTCCCATGCTCTGCTCTGGATCCGACGCAGAATTTCAACAGCACCTCCCCGATGTTCTCCTGATACACGTCTCGGCAATAAGCAGAGAGGATGTGTACCCGGAGAACAACAGGGAGGCCTTAACGAAATTCGGCATCGGATCCGGAGCAGAGCATACGGGAAAACGAACCCAATCTACACATACTCGGGCTGTCCATGGATAACGTTGGACAATTCAAAAGGATGGCGGTTATAAATATGCAAGGACATGCATATTTATAGATGTCGCCCTTTCGAACGGGAGACGCATACTGGTCACGCATACTGTTCATTTGAATTCACCTATAGCTAGCAAGTTTCATCGGCACGAAGACCGGAACAGAGCAAATTAAGGGGGGGAGATGTCATTTGTGCTCACCCACGAACGCAGCAGGGGATCTCGTCCAACGCACAGGGAGGTCGTCGAACAACTGCACATTGAAATCCACCCGATCAACACAAATATGATGTTTTTTATAACAAAATGGGAAAATATGTGACCTAACTCATAATTTACAAAACTACTTTGCCGTCGGGGGTCGGGGGAGTCGGGAGTCAGTGGCGTCGGGGGTCGGGGGTCAGTGGCGTCGGGTGTCGGGGGTCGGTGGCGTCGGGGGTCGGGGGTCGGTGGCGTCGGGGGTCGGTGGCGTCGGGGGTCGGGGGTCGGTGTCGTCGGGGGTCGGTGTCGTCGGGGGTCGGTGTTGTCGGGGGTCGCGGGTCGGTGGCGTCGGGGGTCGGGGGTCGGTGGCGTCGGGGGTTGGGGGTCGGTGGCGTCTGGGGTCAGGGGTCGGTGGCGTCGGGGGTCGGGGTGTCAGGGTGTCGTTTTGTTCTTCTTCCTCTTCTTCCTTTTCTTCTTCTTCCTCTTCTTCCTTTTCTTCTTCTTCCTTTTCTTCTTCTTCTTCTTTTCTTCTCCTCCTCCTCTTCTTCTTCTTCTTCTTTACCTTCTTTTCCTTCTTCTTTTCCTTCTTCTTTTCATTCTTTATCTTTTCCTTCTTCTTTTCATTCTTCTTCTTTTCCTTCTTCTTTTCATTTTTCTTCTTCTTATTTTTCCTTCTTTTCCTTTTTCCTTTTTCCTTTTTTTTTCCTTCTTATTTTCTTCTTTTTTTTTCTTCTAGTTTTTTTCTTTTCTTCTATTCTTCTATGTTTTTTCTTTTCTATCTAAGTTTTTTCTACCTAATAAACTAACTATCTAATTTAACAGAAAATAAACTAACTACCTAATAAACACCTATTAAAAAAACAAAAAAAAACAGGAAAATAAAAAACATGAAAAAGGGGGGGAGAGCCCAGGGGCTGGAGCTCACCAGGGGGACAGGGGGGCGTCGGGCGGCCGGCTACGGGGCCGCCGGCGTTGGGGCGGCATCGCGGCGGGTCATCAGGGCAGAGGGTGTCGCATCGGGGCAGAGGGCGTGGGGCGGCGGCGGCGACGACGGGGCTGCGAGGCGGGGGCGCGAGCAGGGCAGGGAGGGTGCGGCCGCGAGGCGGGGGCACGGGGCGTCGGGGCAGAGGGCGCCGCGGCGGGGTAGAGGGCGCGGGGCGGCGGCGGCGACGACGGAGCTGCGAGGCGGCGGCACGAGCAGGGCGGGGAGGGTGCGGCCGTGGGGCGGCGGTGACGACGGCGAGAGGGAGAGGGAGAGAGAGATGAGCGCGCGGCCGGGGGGAGTGGGGAACGGTGGGGAACGGTGGGGCAGAGGCTACCGTTAAGGGAATCACCCCTGTGTCGTCTGCTAACAGACGACAAAGAGGGGGGGTGACCTAGCCAACGTCGTGGCCCCGTGGGGCCCACTATCCTCTTTGACGTCTGCCATTGTCCTCTTTGCCGTCGGCTGGGAGACGGCAAAGAGAGGACAGGCGACTTAACTGAATTTTGCCATCAGTCCTTTCTTTGCCATCTGCTTTCAGCTGGCAGACGGCAAAGTCCTACTTTGCCTTCAGCTGGCAGACGACAAAGGTATGGCTGATGGCAAATACTCTGATTCCAGTAGTGGCTCCTCATGAGTGTTGGTCCAAACTAGAGTCGTGTGTGCGGCCAACCCGGGGCAACTCGGGAGATCTCTAGCAGGCCACCGTATGCTGCGCTCATCCGGTCGTGTCTAGAGAACGAAATACGCGGCTCCTATCAGGTTCGTCGACACATCGGGCGGTCTTGCTGGATTTGTTTTACGTTTCTCGAACGTCTTGTGCACGGGATTCCAAGGATACTTTGGGCTAACTCGAGGTTGAGGTTTTCCACCGGATTCCCAAGGATACTACGGGCTATCTCGTGGTTCAGGTTTTCCACGCAGCGTGTGGTTAGTTTGTGATGGATGAGTTGGAGTACCCCTGCAGGGTTAAATCTTTTTGAGAAGCCGTGCCCGCGGTTATGTGGCAACATGGAAATTTGTTTAACATCCGGTCAAAGAAAACTTACAGTAAACTCAAATAAAATACACAAACTATGTGCGTAACCGTGACTGTCTCTACTCGTGAGTTCTGAACCGAGAGAGAACACGGTGGGGTTATGTTTGGCCGTAAGTAGTTGTTCAGGATCACTTAGTGATCATTACTAGTTCACGTCCGTTTATGCGTAGATCACCCCCTCTTATTCTTGTACTCGTAAGTTAGCCACTCAAATAAAATGCTTAGTGCTTGCTGCAGCCTCACCACTTAACCATACCTTACCCATTAAGCTTTGCTAGTCTTGATACCCATGGAAATGAGATTGCAGAGTCCCCGTGGCTCATAGATTACTACAACAACAGTTGCAGGTACAGGTAATGCGATGCTTTGACGTGAGCGTGATGCTTGTTTGATTTGGAGTTCTTCTTCTTCATCATCGATCATAGGATGGGTTCTAGGCCGACAGCCTGGGATAGCAAGGATGGATGTCATTTTATCGTTTGGTTTCGTCCGTAGTCGGACCCTGCTCTTGTGTATGATGATTGAATATGTTGTTGTATTGATGTGATCTTGATGTAGCTTGTGGCGAGTGTAAGCCAATTCCATATACTCATCTCTTCTTTACATGTACTTGTAATGATATCCATTCCTACGAAACAATGAGATGCGCTTCTATCCTTGTCGAGGCCCTCGAGCCAAAAATAAGGATAGGACCGCATCTTGGGCGTTACAAGTTGGTATCAGAGCAGTACCGACCTAGGAGCCCCCTTGATTGATCGAACTTGTCCGAGTCGAGTCTAGTAAAAAAACTATTTTGAGTCTAGTTATATATCGGAGAGTAGGATTCTTTTTACTCCTCTTCTATGCTCTGGTGAGGAATCCTGGCGTAGGAATTTTAATTCTACCCCACTTCTCACTCAAATTTTTTTTAGGATCATGCGGGTATTTTGGAACCTCTATGATGTCAATGTGACGGAATTCTGTACTTGGTGCCTCCTGTTCCTGAGGAGTAGAGCTCCAGAGGGTTCATGACACATCGTTATCGTTCAGTTTCCTTAGTACCTCAGGACGCGGATGTTCGAAATTGCTTCAATACTATTTGTGGTGCGAAGAGTGTGGCGGCACCCAGTACTGGGGAGCGGGATCACATGTACTGCCATGTTTAGTATCGTTGTGATTACGAGTGTCTGAGGTAGATGAATATCCGAGACCTGTGGTTGTGTGTTGACGGATGTGATACACTGGAGAGTAGTATTACTGCTAGGAGTTGAGTGATGGATTTTACTCCGTGTATCCGTGGATCCGATTGCATAACCAAAGATTTCGGAAGTACTTAGGTGGGAACTCAAGTAGTTATCTAGGTCTGTCTTCCAATAGATGATGATGTGAGGTTACGGTTCGACATCTAGTGATTCGCTTGTTGACGGTCTTTCTTACAGCGGTTCTCATTGTGTCTTAAAGAATCCTTGTAGCTTGCTACAATTCGGGGATGCTTCGTATGTCATGTGCACTGCCTTGTACATGATAGCTCATGTAAGATCGAGCCCGTGTGAGCCTTACCACGAAAATATCGAGCGAAATCTCTGTCATATATATGTTTCCGGCTTAATTCTCCAGCCCCATCCTTTGTTTCGTTGGAGTAAGGTAATTCGAGTTGCTTCGATGTTAAGTGGTGATTTCATATCCTTCCTAAGTAGTGTTCTCATATTTATATGGGAGTGCTAATCCTTTTGCACAATCAAATTGGCATGTCAATTCTTTCCAACCGGTGTGCTTCTCTTCGAGATAATTCAATCTTTTCCAATATTTCCAAGATCTATCCTCATTTTTCTTTTCCGGAGTTCATTTCATCCGTCCCAAGTTGTCTTTGTTTTCCCCGCCCTCCCACCCTTTTTCTTCAATGTTCAAATTTTCATCAAGTGCCATTCTTTTCATTAATGCTTCCACTATGTTTTCTTCCGTATTGTATCCGGTGATTCAGTGTGAAGATCCTGAAAGTGCTAAGTTCATCATTCCTGGTTCTTGTTTTCTTCCCAGTTGATTCAATTCAAGCTTTCGGTGTTCATCATATCTTTTTTCATTAGTTCAATGCATTCTCATGTTGCAAATTCTTATTCAAGCCTATCTTATTTATTCATCTCTCTATTCTATCAGGAGTGGCAAGATGTCTTAGAAGATTCGTGTTATCGTTCAAATCCTCTTAAGTGTTTAGAGGTTCTCACCTCATCAAGTTTTCATTCGTACCGGTGCAATATCTCTTTCTAAGAAGTCATTTCAACGACATTCTCCTTGAGTGGCCCCATAACCCACAACTTTTTCCCAGGATCTTACCTAGCTCTTCTAATCTTTTCCGGAGATCTCAAGTTCTTTTCAAGTGTGACGTAAGGATGATTTTCATCAGTCATAATCCATCTCCAAGATCGCTTCGAATTATTTTCATCGTTGGCTCAACCTTTCCTTATTCATTATTCTGGAGTGTCTCAGTAATTCTTGGTGGTGTTTCTCGCCATTATTCTCTGCCTTGAAAACCGAAGGAGAGTGTCTCTTAAATCTTATCCGTTCTCGCGGAGATTTATGGTTTCAGCTTCGTGCTATCCTCTCAAATTGTTTTCTATCATGAAACAAAATTCCTTCCATATCTATCCGGAGCTTTTTAGAGTAGTTGTCATTTCTCGATCCTCTGGAGGCCATCATTTCAGAAGATTTCTTCATTCTCAGCTTTTAGCTTTCGTTCTCAAATTCTTCTCAATTGTTGTCTCTTCGATCGTATCTCAATTATTCCGGTGCTTCGTTCAAGTTTTTGCTGGTGGCTCGTGATCTCTTCGTTCTCATGTATTTCCATTCATTCGTTTTATCCGCATTCGTTCCAAATCTTTACCAGTGTTTCGTTGAAGACTTCTTCAAGTTCGTGCTATTCTCTCTTCAATCTTTTCAAGAAGAATAAGTAGTATGCTAAATCCGTTGCTTGTCATCAATTTAACATTGATGAAGGATAGGCATAACATAATTCTTATTCTTATTTATCAAGGTGATTTCAATCCTTCTTCCAGAGTTGTTCATGATATCAAATTCTCGATTCTAAGTGCTCATCGTTTCTTTTCTGGAGTTCGAAGATTTCTCAAGTATCTCTTCGTGAAGTTCCATCTAAATCATGGCAAGGCATCAATCTTGTTCTTTTGCTACCTTTAATTCTTTTGTATCATCCTTTCATTCCGGAGGTTCTTCCAACAGGTTCTTCATGGTGGTTTGTTAGGATTTAATTCATTCTCGAAGTATTCTTAAATATTCTTGTTGGAGTAGCTCAATTATTCCTTGTCTCGCATTTCAACGTGCTATTCGTTCTCCCTTATCTTTTGGATGGTGTTATAGCATTCTTGTTTCATCAGGAGTCTCGAAGAGAATTTGTGAAGGATGAGATATGTAAACCCATCATTTCTTTCTTAGAGTTATCTTGGATTGGATTTCACCAAAAGCATTTCCTAAGGATTGTTGCTATCATGGTGCTTATCAATGATTCAAATTCTCTATGTATCCTATTGGTGAAAGAAGTTTTGCATATCTTGTTGCTCCCAAGCAATCTTTGTTTCAATAGTGGCCGGTGGTCACCTCATAATTTTGAGATGATCTGCATAATCCCACAACAAGAATTTTCTTTTCATTGTTGAGGTTCCAACAACTCCGTTCAATCTCTTCTTTGTAAGGATGCTTTTCAAATTCAATTCTGGTAGAGGTTGTCCTTTTCTTCTCCCTTATCTTCTTTCCAACGGTATAGCTTTTATTCTTTTATTCCGGAGGCATTGTGATGTTGCCCTCTTTGATCTATCATCTCGGTTTGTCAAGATCATGTTGTTTTCCTTGCATATACATTTAACCAGAGTGTTGTGCCCTCTTTTCAAGTTCTTCCATCTTATCAAGTTTTGGCTCTCTATTCTACCGAAGTACTTGCCAAATTTCTTTTGAATTCTTGCTTGTTCCTCGTCTCCTTCTTCATCCCTTTGCAACCTTCAAGGATCGTTAGTTTCACTCGTTTGTCAAAGAAGCAGCTAAGTTTACCTCTTCCTTTCATCTTCCTCTTCCCCTTCTCATTCTAAGATCTCGGGGCGAGAATTCTTGTTAGTGGAGGAGAGTTGTAACAGCCCCGAACCGATGCTCCAGATGCCTTCCATGTTTGTCGTGACCGCCGCGTTAATTATTTATTTGGCATTGCATCATTTCATCATGCCATCATGTTATTAATTTTTGCAACTCAAATAAATAAATTGTATGGATCATTGATCCATTTAAATCGAGGGAAATTCCCATGGTGATTTCTCTTTATAACATATCCTCCCAATATTTTAGGGAGCTACTATAGTATATTCCATTAATTTGGAACCACCCTCAACACTCTTGCATTTAATTCCAATGCCTTTTTCTACTTAAAGTTTGAATATGAACCTTGCAATCATGCCCACTTCCATTTTTCTTGGTTCGCGCTCTCTTTTTTTGTGACTTCGACAAATTTGGCCTCCTGCTCAAATTCTTCTCCTCGACCTCTGTGTCTATTTTTCTAGACCCTTTGTTTTTTTTGTGAAACAGAAAAGGGAATTGAAAACAGATTTAAGAAAGAGAGAAAGAGAAGCCCATCCGCATTCAGGCCAAGGCCCACCTAAACCCTCTCTAACCCTAGCTCGATCCCCAATCCTCTCTCCTCCTGATCTCCCTTGCTCTCGTTCATGTGCCTGCCGCCATCACATAGAACACAGAGACACACACTCACTCACTCACATCATGCTAGGGAAAGCAGCTCCTCCCGTTGATCCCCATGGGGCCCACGCCGAGCGCCGCAGAAGGAGCCCTACCGCCGCGACCCGTGCGCCAGGAGCAGCTACCGCCGCGAGCTCTGTCGCTCGCCGCCTGGCTGTGCCTTGCCCTGCCACGCCTCTCATGGCCTCGCCGCCCTTCCGGCCTCCTCCTCGCCATGCCCTCCTCCTTTCCTCCCGCCTTCTGGACAAGAGGCAAGCAGAGGAGCTCGTGTCCTCTGCACCTCTGACCACCGGCGGCTCCTCCTGCCCCTGCCTTCTCCCTGCTACCACGGGTTGCTGTCGACCCCGCCCATCGATGCTCCTCTCCGCGTTGACGTCTCCCCAGCCTCCTTCCCGCGACTCTTCTTTTATGGACCGCACCACCGGCCCCTGTGCAGGACCACGCCGCCCCATGCCCATGTCTCTCCGACGCCCCTTCCTCCTAGTTCCTCTATTTGCTTCGGCCTCTCGCGACCCTCTGCTACCACTGCAGCACTGTGGTCTTCCCCATTGATGTGCATTGCCGACAATGCCTTCTGCATGGACGCCTCCACCTCGCGATCCTGTTCCCTGATGCTTGACACATCCTTGGCCTTGCCCACATGCGCTTGACCGTCGTAGGCCCTAGGGTCTCCTCTGCATCCTCGTGTTTCCTGACAACCACCCCTTACCGGACCTTGCGATGGACCGCTTGCGTGCTTCCTTGGAGCAATTGTGCGCCGTCTCCATGCGGCCAGTTGGTAAGTCTCGTGAGGCTAAGCCGGGCTACACCGCTCCATTGCTCGCTGCACACCAAGCCCCCTGGACCCTAAGTTCCATGGAACACCAAGAACGACTACGCGGAGACCAAGCCTTGCAAGACTGGAACCTCGACGACCATCCCATGTACCACTACCGTCGACCCTCGGAGACGTCAAGTTCCCCTCCAAACATGTAGAATCACATGACACACTTTATTTTCATGTTTAATAAATATAAAATATGCTTAGGACAGATCTGTACCAAATTTATAATTTGCATATGTGGTCGTTTTGGAAATGCTATATGTTGCTTCCAGCCTCATTTAAAATGCCTAGATGATGTGGTTGTTCATGCTTTACCTCTTGCCATGATAAACAACATTTAAAATGATTGTTTTGTTAAACAACATTAACCACATTTCTCATAATATGGAGAGTTATTATTTTGTTTTATGTATGTTACCCTTCTCCATTTAAAATTGCTTTAATTCCATCTTCACCTTATGCCATGACCACCCATGCTAAACAACATTTAATATTGATGAGTACCTAAACGAGAGTGAACTAAATGATTCGAACGTGGAGTTTCATCAATATGCAACTCATTGCATATTGAGCTTCACTTAATGTGTAGTGTTTGACTATTGCATCTTGCAATGCCATGCCTTGCATATTTCAACTTGACATGCATCATCAATGCTTGCGCATCATGTCATGAATATGTTGTGGTGTTTACCGTGTCATTTGTTTGTTTCCGGATTTGCCTCTTCTCGGTAGAGTACCGAAAGCGTTCGGTGTGTGAGGATTCATTCGACTACATTGGATCGTCTTCTTCAAGGATTGGTTCTTCTTCCAAGTGAGAACTCAGGCAAGATGAACATTTCCCTGGATACCACTACTATCATTGCCATGCTAGTTGTCATGTTCTATCGCTATGTCTCGCTACCTACCACTTGTTTGTCAAGCCTCCCAAAATGCCATGATAAGCCTCTAACCCTCCACATCCTAGCAAACCATTGTTTGGCTATGTTACCGGTTGCTCAGCCCTTCTTATAGCGTTGCGAGTTGCAGGTGCAAGTTGTTTCCATGTGCCAACATGAATATTTTGAGATATCACAATATTATTGCTATTTAATTTAATGCACATATATATTTGGTAAAAGGTGGAAGGCTTGGCCTTTTGCTCGGTGTTTTGTTCCACTTTTGCCGCCCTAGTTACTTGTGTACCGGTGTTATGTTCCATATTGAGCGCTCCTAACATGCTTGGGGTTGTTATGGGGACCCCCTTGATTTTCGTTTTGGGATAAAACTCGTCTGGCAAGGCCCAACATTGGTACTACATTTGCCTAATAACGAATAAACTAGCATAGGGTGTCATGAACTCGTGGATAATTTAATCAACAACCCGGGACAGTGCTCCTCATGAGTGTTGGTCAAAACTAGAGTCGTGTGCGGGGCCAACCCGGGGAAACTCGGAAGATCTCTATCAGGCCACCGTACGCTGCGCTCATTTGGTCGTGTCCTGAGAACGAGATACGCGGCTCCTATCGGGTTTGTCGACACGTCGGACGGTCTTGCTAGATTTGTTTTACCTTGCTCGAACCTCTTGTGCACGGGATTCCGAGGATACTTTGGGCTAACTCGAGGTTGAGGTTTTCCACCGAATTCCCAAGGATACAACGGGATATCTCGTGGTTGAGGTTTTCTACACAGCGTGTGGTTAGTTTGTGATGGATGAGTTAGAGCACCCCTACAGGGTTAAATCTTTTCGAGAAGCCGTGCCCGCGGTTATGTGGCAACTTGGAAATTTGTTTAGCATCCGGTCATAGAAAACTTAAAGTAAACTCAAATAAAATACACCAACTGTGTGTGTAACCGTGACTGTCTCTACTTGTGAGTTCTGAACCGAAAGAGAACACGATGGGGTTATGTTCGGCCGTAAGTAGGTGTTCAGGATCACTTAGTGATCATTACTAGTTCACGTCCGTTTATGCGTAGATTACCCCCCTCTTATTCTTGTACTTGTAAGTTAGCCACTCAAATAAAATGCTTAGTGCTTGCTGCAGCCTCACCACTTAACCATACCTTACCCATTAAGCTTTGCTAGTCTTGATACCCTTGGAAATGAGATTGTTGAGTCCCCGTGTCTCACAGATTACTACAATTACAGTTGCATGTACAGGTAATCTGATGCTTTGACGTGAGCGTGATGCTTGTTTTATTTGGAGTTCTTCTTCTTCTTCTTCATCGATCATAGGATGGGTTCCAGGCCGGCAGCCTGGGATAGCAAGGATGGATGTCATTTTATCGTTTGGTTTCGTCCGTAGTCAGACCCTGCTCTTGTGTATGATGATTGAATATGTTGTTGTATTGATGTGATCTTGATGTAGCTTGTGGCGAGTGTAAGCCAATTCCATATACTCATCTCTTCTTTACATGTACTTGTAGTGATATCCATTCTTGCGAAATGACGAGATGCCCTTCTATCCTTGTCGAGGCCCTCGAGGCAAAAATAAGGATAAGACCACATCTTGGGCGTTACACGCACCTACCCCCTAGTGCGCGCCCCCTAGCTCCTGGCCCCCTGGAAAGCTCCGATGGCCATCTTCTGATATAAGGTCTCTTTTTCCCTAGAAAAAATAAGAGAGAAAGAACCATCACGTTTAACGAGACGGAGCCGGCGCCACCTCCTGTTCTTCCTCAGGAGGGCTGATCTGGAGTCCGTTTGGGGCCCCGGAGAGGGGAATTCGTCACTATCATTATCAACAATTCTTCTCCATCAACAATTACATGATCCTAACTACCGGGAGTGAGTAATTCCTTTGTAGGCTTGCTGGACGGTGATGGGATTGGTTAAGATTTGTCATGTAATTGAGTAAATTTGTTAGGGCTTGATCCCTAGCATCCACTATGTTCTAAGATTGATGTTGCTATGACTTTGCTATGCTTAATGCTGGTCAGTAGGGCCCGAGTGCCATGATTTCAGATCTGACCCTATTAGGTTTCTATGAATATGAGAGTGTTTTGGATCCTATCTTGCAAGTCGCATGCACCTATTATGTTTTATGATCCGTAGACCCCAAAGTGACAGAAATTGGGATCATCTCTGGTGATGACCGTACTATGCGGAGTTCATGTATTCACCATGTGTTAGAGTTGTGTTCATGTTATATATTAAAAGGAGACCTTAATATCCCTTAGTTTCCCTTTGGACCCTCCTACTACGGGAGGGTAGGACAAAAGATGTCATGCAAGTTCTTATTATAAGCATGTATGACTATATACGAAATACATGCCTACATTACATTGATGAGTTGGAGCTAGTTCTGTGTCGCTCTAGGTTGGGACTGTTACATGATGAATGCCATTCAAATCAAATATCCATCACTGATCTAATTCCTACACTTTTCGTATATTGATCTCGGCTAAGTTACTTTTGCTATTGCTACTGTTACAATCACTACAAACTGTTACTTTTCATTGTTCATGTTACTATTGTTACTGTGCTACTAAACACTTTGTTGCAGAAAGATATTTCTAGGTGTGGTTGAATTGAAAACTCAACTGCTAAGACTGATAAATATTCTTCGGCTCCCTTTGTGTTGAATCAATAAATTTGGGCGAAATACTACCTTCGAAGACTATCGCAATCTCCTATACTTGTGGGTTATCACCCAACAACCCATAATGTGCTCCGGGAAGCGTACGGCTTGCCCTCTCATGATTAGCCAGGGTGTACCCGCCCGCGCCTGGTTAGCCATCATGGGACACCCTTGTAGCAGCATCAGAGTGGTGGCGGCCTTGTTGGGTACTGTGGATGATCCTGAGGGATGGCACGTCTATCTGTGGCTTGTGGTCACAGAGTAGGTAAGTCACGCCCCATCGCTGGAGAATGACGCTAGCCCTTGTGGCATTGACACGGGCATTTAATGCCCCGCCAGGTTGTATTTCCTCTTCCTTCACTGTTAAGGAGAAACTTCCCTTAGGTGGAGTCCTTCCCGGGGGGTCCTAGGGAGGCTTTCCCGGGAGCCGAGGACCCGGTGGGGGTAATGCGCCACCACGGTCAAGCCCTTGACTCGGCTGGCCCTGGATATCCCGCTTTCTGTTGGGCCAACAGTAGCCCCGGGACCAGGTCCATCTCTCACTGCCAGAGTAGTGAGAAGGGGATGGGACCCTTTCTTATAGGGGGCTTGACATGTGGCGTCCGGTGGCTGATGGTAGGAAAATGCGCCCACGATCCTGCGCCAGTTAATACTTTTTGTGGTTCGTCCCTCGATCCCTATTACATGTTGAATGAACAACCTCGGGGGCCAGAAGGAGTGGGGAGCTATGCTTGGACCTATGTGGCAGTTTTCATTGTCGGTCTAGTGGAACCAATGTGCCACGGCCCATCTACTGCCGGCCCATTCAACTATGCGAAGAAGGTTCATTGCGGCATCCAACCCACTGGAAGACTCTCGAGGCCACCCTGCAAGCCCTCGACTTTGGGAGGACATGTCTCTCTCTTTCAGAGGGACCAACCAGACGTTCGTCTACCAGCTACAAGCGGCCTCACGAGGTCCCCCCCCCCCCCCCGTGAGGCTGCTTCCCACGAAGCCCTTCACTTGAAGGAGCCATTCAACACTCGCCATGCAACGGTCTGCCCACCACGTGGGTGACGTGCAGCGCTAACGGAGCATACAAGGACGGTGCCATTGGACGACACAGAAGAATCTTTCCCCTTTGTGATAAAAGGCTGGCGAGCAGTTGTCCCCCCCAGAAGGAGAGTTCCAACACTTACCCGTTTGGTGCAAGGACACCAACGTGACACCGGTCACCAGGACGAACGTCACCGGCGAGCGCACGAGCGCGTCATGGACGTCGCCTGTAACATCCCAAATTTTGGAATGTTATTAAATGATTGATTGTTTGAAATTGAGTGAAATTTGAAACTTTTAAAAAACTTTTGAATGAGAGGGAATAAAATGACTTTCCCCTTTGCTTTTGATTTCAAATTCATCCAATTCAAATGAATGAGAGAAGATGACATGACTTCTTCAAATAAAAGGATTGGAAAAGTGGATTTCAAAATTACTGAAATATTCTATTGGAATCCATTTCATATTTCGTTCTATTTCAAAGTTTGAATGAATTCAAATTCCCTTACCCAAAATTCAAAATCATGAGAGGAGCAATATGACACTCCAAACCAAGGGCCATTTGAATTATATTTGAATTCATAAAACTCCAGAAAACTATTTGGAAAATATTTGAATATCCAAATTCAAAGTCATTCTTGAAGTGATTTTCAAATTTGTTTTTCTCCAAAAATAAAATACTTGGAAAATAGGGTAAAATGATTCCCTTTAATATAAAAATTGAGAAAAGTGAATTTGAAATCATTTTGGTATTTTTTAAAATATTTTATTGCATTTTATTTGCAACAGTAGTACTGTTTGAATTATTTAATTTTTTTGAGGATTTTATTTGAACATGAAAATATGTCCATCTTGTAGGAAATCTTTTTCTGCACATTTTGACATAAAATATGTCTATATAAAAATATTATAGTTTTTCTTTTATTTAGTTTTCTTTTCTATTTTGTTTTATAAAAGGAAAATTTCCTTTAATAGGAAACACAGCGAGCCGGCCCAACCGCGGATCGGGCCCAAATCCCCCAACTGGACCCGAATCTCCTCCCGATCGGCCACCGATCCCCTCGCGGATTCCCTCCCTCTCTCTGACAGTGGGACCCGCACCTGACCCTTCCCTCGCGCGGTCACCTCTTTCCTTCACACGCCCCGACCTCTTTCCTTCGCCACGGACGTCGCCGGATCCGATCGCCGCCGCCGCTTTGCTTCCGTTTAGACGCCCTCGACCCCCTCGCTATATAAGCCACATCACCACGCACCCGTTCCGCCCTAGAACACCACCTCCCACGCACCACCGCCGCTGAAATCCCTCGCCGGAGCTGCACCACGGCCACCACCGCCATTGCCGACCCCATGCTCGCCCTTGTCACTCCCCTCGCCAACTGAGCCCGCAAATCGCTTCGCCGCCCTCGCCTGTACCTCCTGTGCGCTTGCCCGAGCCCCGCAACCACCAGCGCCACCTCGCCGATAACCACCCGAACGCCTCCGCCGCCCCCGAGCTCGTGCTGCTCGCCACCGTCGACCCCGAGCCACGCCGAGATCCCCATTGTCGTCGCCGCGCTCGTCCGCATCTCCTGGTGCCGACTCCGTCGGAGGAGGACCACCGAAGACGCCGTCCCCATCAAGCCCGCCGCGTCAGACATCGTCGGAACCTCGCCGGAGAACACCTCCACCGCGGTAAGTCACCGGAGCACCCCTCACCGTTAGATCTCGATCCTAAGGCCAAGATTAGATCACTTATTAGACCGAATCGTTTTCTGGTAATTATCGGCCGTCTGCCCGAAGAACTCGCTCACGCACACCCCTCGGCAAATCAGAAGCCGCCACGTGTACCCCTGTCCATTAGTTAGATTTTTTTTTCTGTTTCTGTTTTAAAAACAGAATAGTCTCAGTTTTGTAAATTAGATATCTCTTAGGATTTTTATTGTTTTAATTTGATTCTTTTTGCATTGTGTCAAAAAAAATTCTAGTTTCTGTAGATATAAAGTTTGACCATGTTTGAATATTTTAAATTCAGTTTCAAACAGATTTGAATTCAAACTTGTTTTGCTTATAACTTGAGTTTAAAAACATATTTTTGAGTGATTCTTTTTGCTACTGTTTGGTATTAGTGTGTTTTATGTTCCTGACTAATTTGAGAATTTTTAGAGAATTTTCAAATAGGTTTTCAAGCAAAACCGATTATGTTTTACTTCTTTTTAGGTTTATCTCTATTTCTTTTGTTTTAAACTGTTTTACTTTATTTTCTTTTATATTAGTTGATAAGTTTTACTTTGTTTTCTGTTAGTTAGCAGTAGTATTTCAACCAAGTTTTTTTTATGTTATTTATTATTTTTGTTTGCATGAAATCAATTCTAGTTCAGTTATAACTTGCAATTGATTTTCATTGCTAGATTGATTTCCTATTTGAAAATATTTTTATAAATTGTTTTATAAGTTTTACTTTCTGTTAACTTAGCTGTTTTATATTTTGTTTTGTCTTATTTTAGTATTTTATTGTTTTTCTTGTTGATTAAGTTTATTAGACAAAAACTTATGTTGTTAGGGTGTTGTTTTCATAGTTCTCACTTGTTCTTCAAAAGTAATTCTTTTTGCTAGTAAAAATATTTGCTAAATGCCTTTGCTAGATTTTACTTTGTTGTTGTTTTGTTGCTGTTGATAATAGGTAAATTGTAGGAAAACCTTTTCTTAGTTGCTGGATGAAGTTTTGTTGTTTTAAATTTTGTCTTAAGTATTTCCATCATCACAACCCTTTTGTGTTTAGTTTTTGTGTTGCCTTTTGATTGATAGTATTGATTGCTAGTATGATTGCTTATATGAGTGCAATGTTTGAATTATATAGATTTTCATCGGAGAGTGACCAATAATTCTATCAAGTTATTTCTGAGAGCGATATTTATCTTCATCAACCTTACCAGGCAAGTTCACTTTGATCATCAATTTCATACCTATGTTTTATTGCATGTAGTGACATCATTCAACAAATCCCTCCAATAGTATTATTGAATTCTTGTAATTGAGTAGAATGCATGAGGTAGGAACCCACTCCTTGTTACTGAAGCCCCGGGACGTTATTTGTCTTACTGCTATGCTACGCTAAAGTAGACGGGGTTGGTATGAGTGTTCGAGAGTGGTGTGAGGTGAAGGACTCTACGTCAAAGACGACAACTTCATGAAGGCATCTTCAAGTCCTACATATTCAAGACCTCAAGACTTCGAGACTCGAGAAACAAGTTTTAAATACACACCACTGGGTGAGGGATGGATTTGATGGGCACCCTGGAGTAACCAGTGGATGGCCGGGATGCATGGAGAAGCGCCATGACATCTTGCGGAAAGCCTCACCCAGACTCAAAGAGACGGATGAATACTTCATGCCCGGAAGCTTACCTGTGTAGCCACAAGTCATTATGGGCTCTGGCTTGGTTGATCTTTGTTGTGACTCTGGCTGGGCAGTGCTACGAGATGTAGTCGACGTTAGGATTGGATGGGCACTGACAGTAGTCAGGGAAACACTCTGAAAGACCATGTTTTGTTCGTCCTGTTCTCAAACACCCGGCAGTGCGAGGACTTACAAGGAGGGAACGAATCTTGTGGGTAAAGTACACAACACTCTACAGAGTTAAACCTAATCGATTAGCCGTGTCCCCGGTTACGGACAATTTGAGCCTCTGGACTTGGATCTATCTCTGAACTCTCAACACTGGACTGATGAATAGTTTGTGGGCAACTTATGATGATTTTGGGCTATTGAGACACCGGTTGGCGGAACCATGTCATAATAGATATTTCCATAGTGAAAACTCCTGATACTCCTTTGTTGTAGGAAAATAAAATAAAATCTGCTTTTATGCAAAAAAACTCAGACACAGAGCCACAAAGCTTTATTGCATATAGAAATGTATTATCATCTGTTTTCTCTTATTGTGATCTTGCCGGTACATTCAATGTACTGACCTACACGGCTGCAACGTCTTATGTTGCAGATATTTTTCTACGACGAGTAAGAGTACGATTCAGGGTTACGGTCTACACTCAACCTGCCGTTGGTGTTTATTGGGACTCCACTCCCGTTGACTGTTTCCGCTGAGATTTTAAGGTATATACCAGTTTACGTTAATTACATGTGATTGCACTTTGATATATACATTGATGTACTGTGTGTGCCAGCATACTGATCCAGGGATGGCACGGTCACACAGAGGCTTGACTCGTTTTGAGTCGGGACGCTACAGAAATGGTATCAGAACACATGTTGACTGTAGGACGTGACCCTAGGAAATGGCCTAGAAATAGGAAGACCTTGATAGGAACAATTTTTGTTCTCACAACTCTCGTAACTTCTAAATTCTTTTACTGAACCTTCCTTATTTCAAACTATAGATGGAGAGCTACATCCTGAACAAAAGACAGGACTACGAGGATGTTCTCGGAGGTCCATTCCTCATGGAGCTGGTACAGATGATGAAGCTGCCGATACCAGAGATCAAGGTGACTAAGAGGAAGTTTGGATTTTGGGGCGTCAGAACTAAAGTGTTTGGACGTAAACAAGACCCCAAGACTGAAGACATCAACTATGGCACATTGAACCATGACTGTGACATGGGCATGAACACTGCCGTCCATGATGCTATTGCACGCTTGAGCTATCGTCATCGTGCTGAGTTAGGCACCCACTATTTTGGAAGGCTCGGATGGCAGAAGCCTGATGGAGCATACATCATCCTGACAGACGAACAGAAGAGGAAGTGTTCACCTGTACTGGTGTATAATCAAGAACTGGAGGAGTATGTCAAGAAACTTCAAATGGACCTTCTCGTAGAGTTATTTGAGAACGAAGCACTTCGTGAGGTCCTCAAGACCGAGAAGCTAAAGGTAATCAATCTGAAGAAGCATGATCCTGAGATTCAGAAGCTTCGTCAAGACTTGAAGAATAGTCAGGCCATGGCACATGCTGGTGATGTTGAAATCCAGAAGGTCAAGAACCAACTCCTGGAACTACAGGGACGACACAGGAAACTCCGCATCAATAGGGATAATCTGGCCGAAGAACTTGAGAAGATCAAGCATGACCAGAAGAAGCCCACTGAAGACGAAGACATGATATAGACTAGCTTAATAGTAGCCCCACCATGAGAGAAATAAAGATGAACGTCTTTGCGATTTGAGTGATCGACCATACCAACCTTATGTGGGTGGCGATACTATAGTTTGATTGAACTTTATGAATGTGTGGACTTGAGTTTTGATGTTTTGTGTCTTTGAGTTATTTGTATCCCTTCCCTCTCTCTCTCTCTCTTACCCATCTCATCCCCAAAACCTTGAACCCAATAGATGATGAATGAAGCTGGACTCGTGTATTCTGGATCAATGACTCGGTTGGAGATGGAAGAATGGATTCAGAACATGGAGGATCACCTAAGGAGTAACCATGTTGCAAGGAACGAGATGGTCCACTATGCTCTTCGGTACTTTGCAGAAGGTGCTGCATCTTGGTGGAAGATGCATGAAGCTATCCATGGAAGGCAAGAAACAATCACCTGGGAAGAATTCAGGGTGACTCTGCGAAAATCTCATGCTGTCACCAACACCCAGAACCCCCGTTGCAATGGTGTAAAGGGGATTTGTGCATGCAAAATATGTGGAGAGATAGGACACACTCAGGAAGAACACAAGGATGGATGCCCTCATTGTGAAGAAGATCACCCAGCTGAGGAATGCCCGACTGGGCAAGTGACTTGTTTCTTGTGTGAAGGAACTAGTCATTTTCCGGCACAATGCCAACTCTACACCAAGGTACAAGAAGTCATGAAGCAGCAGAAGGAAGCAATGAAAGAAGTCCTCGGGAAAAATTTAGAAGAACCCATGAAGATGGGAGATATACCAGACCCAATCGTAGATACCAAGTCATGTTATTCATGTGGAGAAGAAGGACATATTTCCTAGAATTGTCCGAACGAGTACCTGGGAGATTTCCCGACAACAGAAGTGCAATATGATCCTCAAGAGATAGAAGGAATGATCAAGAATAAAGGCCAAGTAAGTGGAGGCATCAGATGTTTGCATTGCAGCTTGGAGAGACCTCATTGTTATTGCAAGAAGTATGAGCCAAGCATCAAGCAAGGAGCCCAACCCAAGAAGAAGAGGAAGACTCCGTGGTTTTCTACACGGAAGGATCTGAGTCACATCACTTGTCATCGGTGCAACAAGACAGGACACTACTCCTATACCTGTCCGGGGAAGAAGACTAAATATGAGTAGTTGAGTTGTGGATTTTTTTTGGAAGTAATAAATGTAATAGGAAGCACTCTTACTTTACTTGAGGCTATGGAGTTGAACTATGTAACGGAAGTCTCAGAGATTATAATAACTTCATGAATCAATAGAATTTATTGTGTCATGATTTCCTATGAGTTGTTACTCTGTAAGCAAGATCTCCGACCATTTTATCGAGGATATGAGAAAATATGGTCTATGCAGGCATATGTACATTTCATTTTAAGTGTGGTAGTAACCGGTAAAACCACAGGATCCAAGGAATAAGAATGTACCGTTCCTTCCAAGGAGTCTGGATCCAATGGATACAGTTGAAGGTAATGCTGGACCATATCAAACTATGTGGATGACAACATTTGCAACAAAGTACTTTTGAAGTTGGAATTTTTATAATAGTATAAGGATGAAATGAAGGAATTATTGTGATGAACCAATACCTAAGGGTAAACAGACCAATGGAAAGGAAAATGAAATTCCACGGAGTGGAGTCTGTAACCAGAATAAGTCTATGATTTATTACCCCGGAGGTATGATGGAATGAATTGAAGTAATGTTGGAATATGAAACGATAGTAACCCCAGGGGTGAGTTAAAGTTGTTCGAGTATTCAAGTGAGCCCACAACTCACAGACCTCAGGATTGATAAGGATCAACCACTACCCTTATGAAGGAAGGAACTTGGAAGAAGATTTGACTGGTCAGCAGACGTTTTTCCTAGGAGGATACGAAAACCTGAGAGTGGTGAAGAAACGATAGATGTTTTTGTTCAGCTTGCAGAATCAATGGATTTATCCGAACTTCGTTCGTTGACAAGAGAAATTTCTGCAACGCTTGTGAGGAAGCCCAAGTGTTAGAATACGAGATTCACTGAACCTTATACAAGGTAATGATTTCAGTGCGACATGGCTTGGCCACCATGACGACTTACTCTTATCATTTCTCTTGCTATTTGGGATGGTAAATCTGAGTGACTTACCCATAGTAAAGAGACGACGTTCTTTGAAGCTTTTGTTTTAAGCCTTAGAATGGTATGGTGAAGACCCCTCGTGCATGGCAGCTGTTGTCACACGTAGGAAAATTTTACGGTGAGGATGAAGCCAAGACCCATTTCACTACAGGATAACCACAAATGGTAGACCACCATGAGAATCACCGATAAGCTATTTAGAATGACCACGAGACTTGTCAGATAAGAAGACCCCGTAACGAAAGAACTTTGTATTGGCCAAGGAAACACCGGATTTTGAAGAAAAAGTTATGAATATAACAGAAGAGCAATACCAAAGGAGTTACTATGGAGAATGTGAGGAGACAAATATTGCCAGGACCCCAGAGGATTGTCCTGATATTGAGGGACCGGTAACCCTCATTTTAAGTGTGGTAGCCCCCACACTTTCATGGTAAATGGATTTGCTAGGAGACCCCCAAACCCTAACCTTTTCTTTCTAGCCCTTTCCGAATCTCGAGGACGAGATTCATTTTAAGTGTGGTAGGTTTGTAACATCCCAAATTTTGGAATGTTATTAAATGATTGATTGTTAGAATGATTGTTTGAAATTGAGTGAAATTTGAAACTTTTAAAAAACTTTTGAATGAGAGGGAATAAAATGAATTTCCCCTTTGCTTTTGATTTCAAATTCATCCAATTCAAATCAATGAGAGAAGATGACATGACTTCTTCAAATAAAAGGATTGGAAAAGTGGATTTGAAAATTTCTGAAATATTCTATTGGAATCCATTTTATATTTGGTTCTATTTCAAAGTTAGAATGAATTCAAATTCCCTTACCCAAAATTCAAAATCATGAGAGGAGCAATATGACACTCCAAACCAGGGGCCATTTGAATTATATTTGAATTCATTAAACTCCAGAAAACTATTTGGAAAATATTTGAATATCCAAATTCAAAGTCATTCTTGAAGTGATTTTCAAATTTGTTTTTCTCCAAAAATAAAATACTTGGAAAATAGGGTAAAATGATTCCCTTCAATATAAAAATGGAGAAAAGTGAATTTGAAATCATTTTGGTATTTTTTAAAATATTTTATTGCATTTTATTTGCAACAGTAGTACTATTTGAATTATTTAATTTTTTTGAGGATTTTATTTGAACATGAAAATATGTCCATCTTGTAGGAAATCTTTTTCTGCAAATTTTGACATAAAATATGTCTATATAAAAATATTATAGTTTTTCTTTTATTTAGTTTTCTTTTCTATTTTTTTTTTATAAAAGGAAAATTTCCTTTAATAGGAAACACAGCGAGCCGGCCCAACCGCGGATCGGGCCCAAATCCCCCAACTGGACCCGAATCTCCTCCCGATCGGCCACCGATCCCCTCGCGGATTCCCTCCCTCTCTCTGAAAGTGGGACCCGCGCCCGACCCTTCCCTCGCGCGGTCACCTCTTTCCTTCCCCCGCCCCGATCTCTTTCCTTCGCCACGGACGTCGCCGGATCCGATCGCCGCCGCCGCTTTGCTTCCGTTAAGACGCCCTCGACCCCCTGGCTATATAAGCCACATCACCACGCACCCGTTCCGTCCTAGAACACCACCTCCCACGCACCACCGCCGCTGAAATCCCTCGCCGGAGCTGCACCACGGCCACCGCCGCCATTGCCGACCCCCTGCTCGCCCTAGTCACTCCCCTCGCCAACTGAGCCCGCAAATCGCTCCGCCGCCCTCGCCTGTACCTCCCGTGCGCCTGCCCGAGCCCCGCAACCATCAGCACCACCTCGCCGACGACCACCCGAACGCCTCCGCCGCCCCCGAGCTCGTGCTGCTCGCCACCGTCGACCCCGAGCCACGCCGAGATCCCCATCGTCGCCGCCGCGCTCGTCCGCATCTCCTGGTGCCGACTCCGTCGTCGGAGGACCACCGAAGACGCCGTCCCCATCAAGCCCGAACAAGTTTTCAATACACACTACTGGGTGAGGGATGGATTTGATGGGCACCCTGGAGTAATAACCAGTGGATGGCCGGGATGCATGGAGAAGCGCCATGACATCTTGCGGAAAGCCTCACCCAGACTCAAAGAGACGGATGAATACTTCATGCCCGGAAGCTTACCTGTGTAGCCACAAGTCATTATGGGCTCTGGCTTGGTTGATCTTTGTTGTGACTCTGGCTGGGCAGTGCTACGAGATGTAGTCGACGTTAGGATTGGATGGGCACTGACAGTAATCAGGGAAACACTCTGAAAGACCATGTTTCATTCGTCCTGTTCTCAAACACCCGGCAGTGCGAGGACTTACAAGGAGGGAACGAATCTTGTGGGTAAAGTACACAACACTCTGCAGAGTTAAACCTAATCGATTAGCCGTGTCCCCGGTTACGGACAATTTGAGCCTCTGGACTTGGATCTATCTCTGAAGTCTCAACACTGGACTGATAAATAGTTTGTGGGCAACTTATGATGATTTTGGGCTATTGAGACATCGGTTGGCGGAACCATGTCATAATAGATATTTCCATAGTGAAAACTCCTGATACTCCTTTGTTGTAGGAAAATAAAATAAAATCAGCTTTTATGCAAAAAAAACTCAGACACAGAGCCACAAAGCTTTATTGCATATAGAAATGTCTTATCATCTGTTTTCTCTTATTGTGATCTTGCCGGTACATTCAATGTACTGACCTACACGGCTGCAACGTCTTATGTTGCAGATATTTTTCTACGACGAGTAAGAGTACGATTCAGGGTTACGGTCTACACTCAACCTGCCATTGGTGTTTATTGGGACTCCACTCCCGTTGACTGTTTCCGCTGAGATTTTAAGGTATATACCAGTTTACGTTCATTACATGTGATTGCACTTTGATATATACATTGATGTACTGTGTGTGCCAGCATATTGATCCAGGGATGGCACGGTCACACAGAGGCTTGACTCGTTTTGAGTCGGGACACTACATCGCCTTTGGCAGGACAAAGACCGCCTTTGTCAGGGAGGAATGCACATTTGTCCCCTCCAAATTGCCGCCCTGTGGTTGTCCTTTTCCCGCATGTTTTGGGGAAAGAGGCCCGATGCAAGGATAAGGGGGGTAAGCCACCACCATTGCTAGAGAGGATGGCAGAATTGTGAGACAAAAACAGAGTGAGGGATAGAGAGCTCTTCTTCTTCCCCGTAGCTTCTTCCCCATCGTCGCATGGTGCGAGGGCAGGGCAGGACATGCCTCCTCCTCCTCCTCTACCTGACGAGGACGAAGGGCATCATCGTGGTGTGCACGCTCTAGAGCCATCCCACAGAGCTTCTTCCCCACCTCAGACAGACCCAAGCTGCCAGATCATCCGTCGCGCGGCTCCGGACATGTGCGTCATCCTTGAGAGGCAGCACGAGCGCGAGAACTGCACCCTCCAGGATATCGCCGCACTCGGGCGCTAGAACCTTACCGCTCTCACCGGTGGGGCCCCGTCTAGCAGCGGGGACTGTTGAGCCTTCGCTCCTGAGCTGCGCCATGTGGTGTGGCCCACGCCCTTCAAGCCAGAGCTGCCTCCTCTCTACGATGGCTCCCCCAACCCCGTGGAGTTCCCGCAGCTCTACGCCATTGGCATCGAAGCCGTTGGCAACGATGACAAGGTCATGGACAACTGGTTCCCCATGGCCCTCAAGGATGCGGCACGCTCGTGGCTAATGAACCTCCCTGAGAGTTCCATCTCCGCGTGGTCCGAGATGTGCACGTAGTTCGTCTCCAACTTCAAGGGAACGTACGAGCGTTTGATAACCTCTACGACTTGCATGTCGTGCGCCAGCAGCCTGGTGAGACTCTCCACAAGTACATTCAGCACTTCAGCCTGGTGCGCAACAAGATCCGGCGTGCTTCTGACGCCGCAATTTTCTCTACGTTCTTTGCGGGTGTCATGGACGTCAAGATGCGCGAGAAGCTCGCCATCAACGAGGAGCTTGATTCCGTCGCCATGCCCTTCGACCTCGCCGATCGGTGTGCCAAGGCTGAAGAGGGCCGACTCTTCACCCGCAACGACCCGGGCATGGATCTTGATGCCGCCAAGGCCAAGAACAAAGACGTCAAGGTCAAGGGCCCCACTGTACTCGCGGCCAAGCCTGAGCAAAAGCGTGGGCGTGACCACGACGAGCTTCCCCGCCCCAGGAAAGACGGACGGCGCACGTGTACCTTCCACAATGTGAAATCTCATCGCACTGAGGACTCCTAGGAGATCAGGATGCTCAAGGGTGACTGGCAAGGAAGGCGCTATGACCGCAACGGCCGCGCTGAACGCCGTGGTGGCAGCCGCAGCGGCGGCCGCTGGAACGACCACAACAACGACAACGACCGCAATGGCAACAACAACTTCCGGCAGGGCTGTCGGGGTCAGCCCCAGCATGCCGCTCCCCTGGAAATAAATGCCGCCCCGCCTCGTGTTAACTGGGACAATTTGCCTGATGAAGACGCTGGGGGCTATCAGGAGCCTCGCGAGGTGGCGTGCATCCTCGGTGGAGCTCAGGCTCCCGCCTCAAACTGCCACTTCAAGTATTTCTCCCGGGAGGTGAATGTTGCGCTTCCTGGGGTCCACGTCGCCAGGCCCCTCAAGTGTCCACAGTTCCCAATCTCCTTCTACTCTGCCCACCACCCCAAGTCCACAAGGACTCTAGGGACTATTCCTCTGTAGTGCTCACCCACCATCAACAACGTGGCAGTCACCAAGACTCTCATCGACGATGGTGCGGGCTTCAACATGCTTTCCATGGAGACCTTTGAGGTGCTCCAGGTGACTTACGAGCGCCTCATGCCCACGAGGTCGTTCTCAGGCATGACCGATGGATCCACACTGCCCCTGGGGCAAGTGCGTCTTCCAGTTACCTTCGGAAGCTACAATAACAACCACACCGAGCTCATCGACTTCAGTGTGGCACACATCAGCCTGCCCTACAATGCCATCTTGGGCTACCCCTCTTTCGCCAACTTCATGGCAGTGACTCACCATGCCTACAACACCGTCAAGATGTCGGGCTACGGCAGCACCATCACCATCCGCTATGATGAGAAGGACGCGGTGCGCACCCTTCAAAGCGCCTACAAGGTTGCTGCCATCACCCATCCTGCTGACGAGGATGACATTGGGTCGGCGTCGTCCAAGAAGAAGCCAATGTTCTCTAAGGACCGCGCAAAAACCAAGAAAGTGTCGTTGGACGGCAGTGGCTTCGGGCACACCGTCACCATCGGCACTGGCCTCTCCGCCAAATAGAAAGGCGAGCTCGTCACCTTCCTTCCAGCAAATGTTGATATGTTAGCCTGGAAACCATCAGACATGCCTGGAGTGCCAAGGGAGGTGATCGAGCATCATCTGGCCGTGTGCCTAAATGCACGGCCCATGAAGCAAAAGGCACGATGCCAGGCCATAGATAACCAGAAGTTCATTGTTCGAGAGACTAAGAAGCTTCATGAGGCCGGCTTCATCCATGAGATACTCCACCCTGAGTGGGTTGCCAACCCCGTTGTGGTATAGAAGCACAGTGGAGAGGGGCGGATGTTGATCGACTTCAATGATCTCAACAAGGCTTGCCCCAAGGAGCACTTCCCGCTGCCGCGCATCGAACAAATCGTGGACTCCATAACCGGGTGCAAGCTGATGTGCTTCCTGGACGCCTTTTCAGGCTACCACCAGATCAAGATGGCCAAGCAAGATGAGGAGAAGACTGCCTTCCTTACTTCTTGCGGAGTGTACTCCTACATCTGCCTTCCCTTCCGCCTGAAGAGTGTAGGAGCCACCTTCCAGAAACACATGCACAAAAGTCTGGGGCCGCAGATGGGAAGGAACGCGAAGGCCTACGTTGACGACATCATTATCAAGATGCGCGAAGAGGACTCCCTCATCACGGACCTCGAGGAGACCTTCTCCAACTTGCACAAGATCAACTTCAAGCTCAACCCCACCAAGTGCATCTTCGGAGTCCCCTCAAGCAAGCTCCTTGGCTTCCTGGTCTCCCACCGCGGCATTGAGGCTAAGCCTGAGAAGATCCAAGACATTGAGAAGATGCAACCTCCACACAACCTCAAGGAAATGCAGAAGCTGACCAGATGCATGGCCTCGCTCGGGCGCTTCATCTCCAAGTTTGGCGAAAGGGCTCAACCTTACTTCTAGCTCCTGAAGAGGACATGTCCCTTCAAATGGAGAACTGAAGCCAATGTAGCTCTCGAAGACCTCAAGAGGTATCTGACAATCCCTCCTATCATGGTTGCCCCGCGACCTTGCGAGCCCTTGCGCTTATATTTGGCAGCCACCCCCCGAGACGGCCAGCGTGGCCCTGGTGGTGGAATGAGAAGAGCAAGTCCCTATCAAGAAGAAGCCTCCTGCTCCCGAGCTTCCCGGGCCTCCTGAGCCTCCCTAGCATCCCAAGCCTCCCAGACCTCATGAGCCTCTCGAGCCTCCTCAGCCCACGCCTCCCCGAGGGCCCTTAGGGCCAGTTCTTTTGTAGCTTAGTTGGAGCTGTGGAAATAAGGTGCCCCTACCCAGCTTATTCTAGAAGCCAAAACTAAAATTTTATTCTAGAAGCCTACTAATTAAAGGTCAACTAGTAGGCTTCTAAAATAAAATTTAGGTTTGGGCTTCTAGAATAAGCTGGGTGGGGGCAGCTTATTCTAGAAGCCCAAAATAAGCTACAAAAGAACTGGCCCTTAAGATCCTGCCAAGGCACCTCCTCAAGAGATTCCCGAAGAGCCACCCGATGAGCCTCAAGCTGCGATGACCACAACCACACACCTCATCGAGCATACTGTCTACTTTGTGAGGACGGTGCTATGAGATGCGCGCGAGCGATACTCCATGCAGCAGAAGCTACTCTTCATGCTCCTCATTGCTTCCAGGAAGCTGCGGCACTACTTTGAAGGGCATCCCATCAAGGTGATCACATCATACCCCTTGGAGCAGGTACTCCGCAACCCCAATGCTACGGGCCACGTCGTGGAATGGAATGATGGAATGTGGAATTGCAGCCCTTCGAGCTGGAGTTCCTCACTACAAGGACGATCAAGGCTGTGGCTCTAGCTGACTTCATGGCGGAATGGACAGACCCACATGAAGATGAGCCTCATGAGGCCGAATCCCTCCTGCATGGGAAATAAGCCCCTTATAGTTGGACCATTCACTTCAACGGAGCATTCTCTCGGCAGGGCGCGGGGGTTGGCGTGATGCTCACCTCACCTATAGGTAACAAGTTGTACTACGCAGTGCAGCTCTACTTCAAGCACGAGGACAAGGTCTCCAACAACATTGCTGAATACGAGGACCTCATCGCTGGACTCAAGACAACCATCATGCTTGGCATCAAGCGGGTGCTCATCAAGGGCGACTCGCAACTTCTCGTCATCTTCTCCAACAAGAGCTACAAACCCAAGGATGAGCACATGGACGCCTATCTCGAAGAGATGCGCAAGCTCGAGAAGCGCTTCTTGGGCATAGAACTTCTACACATCCTCCGCCAACATCGCGCCGCGAGCCTCAAGACCCAGGCGTCTTCGAAGAGCGGCTCCTGACGCCATCTGCCACGCCACTAGCCGTCAACACCATGACAACTCAGGAGCAGCTGCTCCCCGCACCTTCCACAGACGCACCCAACTGCGGCCCACCCTCAGGCGCTCGCCTTCTACTGGCGCTCGAGCCTCAGGAGGAGAACTGGGCCACATAGTTCAGGATCTACTTGGAGAACGACACTCTCCCAGTGGACGACGCCGAGGCCAAGCGTTTGGCCTGCCAAGCCGCGTCCTATTGCCTCATGGATGGAGATCTCTACAAGAGATGCCCCAACGACACGGCGATGTGCAACATCTCTGAGCAACAAGGTCGCGAACTACTTGCTGACATCCATGGTGGAGACTGCGGTCATCACTCTTCATCGCGCACCCTTGTGGGCAAGGCTTTCTGCAGCGGTTTCTACTAGCCTACAACACTTGTAGATGCCATCGAGCTGGCCCGCTCCTGCGAAACTTGCTAGTTCCATGCCAAGCAGACTCATCAACCAGTGCAAGGGCTCCAGACCTTCCCCTCACGTGGCCTTCGCGGTCTGGGGGCTGGACATCCTGGGTCGTCCCTTCCGCGGCGCAGCTGGAGGCTACCGCTATCTATACGTCCCCATCGACAAGTTCACCAAGTGGGTGGAAGTGGAGCCTGTTCGATCCATCCCAGCGTAGTCCACTATCAAGTTCATCAAGAGCCTAGTATGTCGCTTCGGCGTCCCCAACCGCATCATCACCGACAAAGGCTCACAATTCACAAGTGGCCTCTGTAGATCCTACTATGACAACCTCGGCATGCAGATCTGCTATGCCTCCGTGGCGCACCGCCGAAGCAACGGCCAGGCTGAGCATACAAACGCTGAGGTCCTCAAAGGCCTCTAGACAAGAAGCTTCAGCAAGACACTTGCCGCCTACGGCAAAGGCTGGCTCAACCAACTCATGTCCGTGCTATGGTATACGCACAACAACGACCAAGCCTACCGGTGAAACTCGCTTCTTCCTCGTGTATGGGGCAGAAGCCGTCCTTCCTACAGACCTCAAGCATGGGTCCCTGCGGGTCCTGGCCTTCAACGAACATAACCAGGCCAGCCTGTGGGAAGCTGATATGATCCTCCTCGGGGAAGCACGTTGCCAAGCTGCCCTCCACGTAGCTCGGTATCAACAGGCATTGCGTCGCTATCACAGCCGCAACATACACCCTCGCCCCCTTGAATCTGGTGATCTTGTCCTACGACAGATCCTCTCCGAAGAAGGACTCCACAAGCTCTCGCCCATGTGGGAAGACCCGTACAGGGTCGTCCATGTTTTCCGCCCTGGCGCAGCACAGCTGGAGACGGAGGAGGGTGTTTCGGTACAAAACAAATGGAACATCCAACATCTCCACAAGTTCTATTCATGATCTCACGGAGTATAGAACGACTGGAGGCTGTAAACACCCCGGGACTCTCTACATGCGTTGCCACGAGGTCGCAAGAGCTCCCCGTCCACGACCAAGTGGGGCCCCATGCTCAGTCATGGTGGATTTTTGGACATGAGGGCGCTTTTCAGCTGCATCATCCTCAGGCTTACCCGTGTCTGGCACGGCATCGTTTTTGTCATCTTTTGAGGGGCGCCTCTCAGCCACGGCCTCAAGCTGACCCGTGTCCATCACGAGAGCACTGTCTCTTTTTGGTTCTGTAATGAACGTTTCCATGCAGTAGTAAAGCTTATGTTTCCTGAAGTATGTTCTGTGTTTGGTAAGTGCTGTCTTCTGGCTCCAGGAGCCATTCACGTTCACAATTTCCCTCGTGCGTTTCACACAAGCGGGGGCTTGACATGGTGCCTGTGCTTGGGTCAGTCCCAGTAGCGCTGCAAAACCCAAGTGACTGAGCTATGGCTCGCAGGCCTGCTCTCGTGCACGTCACCTCACCAAGGTCCTTGGTGGCTTGCCTCCTCGCGTGACACCCACAAGTGAATTAGCGAGTGTGCATGGCTCGACCATTCGTTGGTGTGTTACTGCCACAGGTATAAAGGCTCAAGGAACTTAACGAGCACTACCTCATGAAGCTAGTCAGAACGGCTGCCAGCGCCAAGTACTACTGAAGGTATCGCGAGGCATCTGTCCCGCAAGTCACTACGCGCCAGGCATCGGGCTCCAAAGGAAGCTAAGTCCAAACACTTTGTGAATTCATTACAGCCCCTTGAGCTTTTCTCCCTTGTGATCTTGTTGGGCATCTCTGTTTCCTCCTAGGCGCGAGCCACTTGCACATCAAAGTGGGGCATTCTGAGCATCGCGCCTCAGGAGCCCTTACCACCCCTCGAAGCCCTACACCCTCTGGCTTTGTTGGACCACATCACAACATACCATCGATGGTCGTAGCCCGCTCGGGGTCTTGGTCCAAGAGACGCATAGATATAAGGCAATGCAAAAAGGGAAACGAATCTCACAAGGAAAACAATAGATAAGCAGCAAGGAATTAAAATGTAGTATGGTTACAAAACGAAATTGTCTTTACGCCCCCGTGAAAGCACAACTTCTCCCTAGGTGGTTTTCATAATTAATAACAACATATATTTCATTGGACTAATGTTTCTACCAAGTTTATCTCAAGAAAAAGTTCAATGATGGGATGACTAAAGGATTGTGTGGAGAACCTCCCCAAGGAAAGGAAGGAATAGAATTGGCCATGCTTCAAGATTGAAGACTCTACATTTCATATTTTGTGAGAAATCACTTTTGAGTCCATAGGAAAGACAATACTATTAAAGGGGGCAGAGGAATTATGTTGATCTGGTTGCTCAAGTGCTTAGAGATTAGCCACAGAAAATACTCATCCATTCTCCCACAAAATACTCTGTCCAAAACCTAAAGTTAAAAATCGGTGCCACCAAATTTCCTACTCGGCCATACTGATTTTCCCTTGAGACAGAACCTAGCCAAAACCCTAGCAAGTCGGTACAACCAATACTGGTTTCGGTACGACCGAGAATCAGTGACCAACTCTCTGGTTAGCTAATTCCTAAACTCAGAATTTCTGAGTTTGGTGAATCGGTATCACCGAGATGAGGAACTGCCCTGGTTAGACCAAAATCGGTAGGATCAAGTTTAGTATATCGGTACCACGGAAAAGCCTAAAGTTGCCACATTTTGCACTAGTCGGTGCAACCGAGTTTTCACTTCGGTTTCATCGAGTTGGGCAATAATATTGTAACGGTTGGATTTTTTGAGATGCCTATATATACCCCTCCACCACCTATCACTCGAAAGAGAAGCACTCACACTGGTGTAGCGACGTGCTATACAAACGGTTTTTAACCCCTTTCCGCGACGTAGTTTTAAACCGCCGCCTTGCTTGTGTGGGCGATAGGGGGGTCCATCCCACATGACACATAAAAATCATCGGCGATGGTGGACAATGAATGCAAACGTTTGGCAAAACTAAGCGTAAGGGATGTACGCACCTATCACAAACGAGAGCCACTGGCCAACCGTTTGTGATATGGTGTACTTCCCATACGGTCCATCCTTGCCACTCGGGTGAGATCACACTAACATCGCACGCGCGATTCTGTGGCGCACCGTTTACGATGTGCACCGAATCGCAAACAGTTCACGATTATAAAGTGTGTATGATAAGGGGGCTATCACACACATTTAGTTCCACTATGACCATCTTTGATACGATATAAGAGTACATACGTTTATCATTACAAAACCGTAATAGAAGGTTGAATCTATCCCACACACAGCATTTTTTATAAACGTTTGTGATTTACAAAACGTCCCAAACGTGTGATCCATAGTTCCCAAACGTGTCATCCGAACTAACTGTGTCGGGTGAAGGCCTATCGCATGCATTCTTCTTTGACCAACGTTTACGATGGGCATGATATCATACACAGTTCAAAATACCAAATCGTGTGTGATAAGGAGACTAGAACTGTGTGCGCTGGTGTTTTTAATCTCACACGTTCTTTCCCGTCTGACCGTGTGCGAAGGAGAGACTCATCGCACACGTCGCGAGTGGAGAAACGTGTGTGATGTTGAAGTTGATCGCAGACGTTTTGCTTTTCCAAACTGTGTGCATTGTAATGGTCTGCAGATCATGGTTTGGCCCTAATTTAATACATGCGTTCATAATTCACATAATTTAAATTTGAAAGTAGGAAATCATGTATTTCATATCGAACCATGTATAAATGTAGGTTTAAGAATGAATGCATAATTTGATTCGCATGTACATATACTCAAGAACTACATAAGCATCAATTCTCAAAAAAGGAAAACTACAGAAGGGACAAATAAAGAATGATGTAACCACGGTTGTATTAAAGACGGTAAAGAGAGAGCCGAAAGACATTCTGGTTGCTAGAGAAGGTGAAGCGGAATGCCCATATTGTGCCCTCCTCCATGCCTAACGCATGAACGACTCTAGGCCAGCCCCTAGTGATGGCTGCCCGCCCATCCTTCACTGTCTTTATTACGACTTCTCGATGCTCATTGTAGCCTCGATGATATATTTTAACCTTCATTGCATGTCCAGCAATCATGTTCTTTGCGAGGTAATCTTGAGTAAACTGCTTTCAGAACCACTGCAAAAGAAAAATATTCAAACATTGTTGTGTGACAACTCATTAAGGGCAGTACTAATAGTAGGCTATAGAGTTCGTAGTTACCATCCTACAGCTCACTGTTGTGTTGGATAGAGCGTAAACAAATAGTCTAATTGGCACTGTTCGTCTCTTTTCCCTAACAATCATTTTCAGTTTCCTCACTTGATGCTGGTTCATGAATATTTCATTGCCCCACACGCAAAAAGGGTTCATGCATGGATCTTTACCAAAGACATACGTACCTACAAGCAAGAAGCCGATATTAGAAGCTAAAATGCAGTTGCAGAATGGTGTTATATATTACTCCATCAGTTCCACAATGTGTTGCGTATAAACATTTTTAGAAGTCAACATTTACTAACTTTGACCAAGTTTGTAGAGAAAAACATATACATCTAGAATTGTAGTTCCATTTCATTAGATACATCACAAAATTTCATATTGTATACATTTTAGATGGTATATGTAGATACATAAAAAAATCTATATGCACTACATGATGGAAAGGATGGAGTATAAGCGGAGGGATGAAAAAACCTCGGTGGAAAATGTTGGCCACTCCCATTGTTGTCCTGTGCAAGTACATGTAAAGTCATGATAAGTACAACAGGCTTAACATCAACCAAGTATACAAGGTATCCGCTTGAAATAAACAAGGCATATATGCTCACTATAACAACCAAATATAGCCATTTGATACTGGAAAAATGCTCAATGGAACCAACCTAACAACCAGATATAGAAAAGCAAGGCGTCTGCTTGAAAACTAGACAAATGCTCACTGCAATCAACCTAACAACGAGATACAGAAAGGCAAGGCATCTGCTTGAAAACTAGACAAATGCTCACTGCAACCAACCGGGCAACCAAATTCAGAGAAACAAGGCATAAATGTTTAAAGCGGGAGTTAAGGGCACATGTTAACAACACCAGACATAACAGGTGGTATTGATGAAATTGAACTGCACATTTCATACTTGCACATAATGAACATTGTGAATAACTGAAAGAAACAAGGCATTAATGCTCACTGTAACAACCAACTATAGCCAATGAAAACTGGACAAATTAATACTCAATGCAACCAACCTAACAACCAGATACATAAAAGCAAGGCATCTGCTTGAAAACTGGACAAATTCTCAATTAAACACTGCATGATAATCGCATGGCAAAAGCTACTACAACAATGGGTACGAGACGGCTAGCTAGAAAAAGTAAGATTAGCTTATAGGATGTTGCCTCACTTGTCATGGATGGGCCCCTTCCACTTGGGATATGTGGCGCCCAGGGTGCGCTCCCTGATGTCGCAGATGGGACGTTTCCCCTTGTAACAGCCGTAGTGTGTGCCATTATGTTGGTCTATGAGATCTGACTTTGGAGCTAAGGATCCCAAGCCACCGCCGTAGAACATTTCCTTCAGAAATGACAAAAGGGGCTCGATGGCATAGAAGGATTGCAAATTAGAAGCAATTTTTATTGCCTTATTGCACCGATGACAACTTACTTGAAGGATATTTCTTGATCCATAGGTAGGTATGGTGGGCACTTAAAGAAGGAGTTTGGGTTTGTGTTTTTGGATGCACAAGTAGTATCTCTACTTAGTGCGGAATTTTTGCTAGCAAAGATATTGAGCAAGCACCACATGTTAAAGGATCTATGACAATATAACTTCTATGTGGATATGAACAAACATAAATCATTACGTTGTCTTCCTTGTCCAACTTCAACAATTTTGACATATAATATTTAATGGGGGTTCACAATCATAAAAGATGTCCAAGATAGTGTATTTGCATGTGAATCTTCTCTTCCCTTATTAATTCTTTCATGAATTGCATCATTGACCAATGTTATGTTTGTCAATCTCCAATAAATTTTACTACTTATACTTTTCTTTATGTGATGTCATTACTCACCATAAGATTAGCATATGATTCTTTTCATTTGTTTCTTTTCCTTTATTTTGATTACAACAAGAAAGTAGAGAGGCAAAAACTCAAACTAAACTTTATTATATAACTCTCACTCGATTACATAGATAGGTAGGTCACGGAACTAACACATGAAAATAGATCATGCTAAACTTTTATTCAACTAAAGCAAAGGGAAACTAAAGATCAAACTAAAATAGGTAAAGGTGAATAAAAGTGGTGGTGATACGATACCGGGGCACCTCTCCCAAGCTTGGCTCAAGCCAAGGGGAGTGCCCATACCCATGTGCTCAAGTCTCCTTTGGTGGTGGTGATGAAGAAGGTGGTAGTGTAGACGTATCACACTTCAACTTCAAAAGGTGCTCCAACTTGCGGATGACCCTACTAAGGTTATTGATGTGCTGTTCTAGCAAAATATTTTCACGGATGAGAAATTTATTCTGAACACGGACCGCTTCAAAAACTCTAAAAGCTTCGATTTCAATAGGGGTGAGATGACTGTAATAAGGTTGAAGGATATCTTCTTCTTCTCCCTCCTTTGTTGACATGGATTGATCTCCTTCAGGGGGCTGATCCACCATAGCATCCTTGCCCTTGTCTTCCTTGTTAGCTTCTTCCGGCTCCTCCCTCTTCAGCTCTATCTTCATTGGCCAGGCATCTTCTTCCACGTTATTAGAAGAGGGGGAAAACATGATGCCTAACTTGACAGATCTGACAGGAAAACAAAACGAAACAAGAACAGAGGATTTTTCTGCAATGCGGTCGTCAAAACAGTCGGGGGTATATATAGAGATTTTTTATTCTTGGGAAACAAGTATATGGAAGGAAAACGGAGTCGGGAAGGCATCCGAGGTGGGCACAACCCACCAGGGCGCGCCTAGGGGTGCCTGGCGCGCCCTGGTGTATCATGCTCACCTCGATCACCTTCCGGTTTATTTCTTTATTTCCAAAATTTTAAAATATTCCAAAACTGACAAAAAATATTTTTGCAGATTTTTCGGAGTTCGTTTACTTACCGTATCATGTACCTCCTATTTTTCAGAATTCTGGAGTGTTCCGGAAGTTTTCTTTTATGTGTTCTTCCGGTGTCATGGTTTGGATAACATTGCTTTCTACGTTAATAGGCGTACTTGAGATAATGCTTAATTCATTGTCCATTGACCACCTACGGGTTAGTACCTTCGGCGTTATTAATCTTGATAGCTCCAGAACGATAAACCTCTTCGATAATATATGGTACTTCCCATTTGGAGAGAAGCTTTCCTGCAAAAATCTTAAACGAGAGTTGAACAAAAGAACATAATCTCCTATTTTGAATTCCCGCTTTTGGATTCTTTTGTCATGCCATCTTTTTACTTTTTCTTTGAATAGCCTAGCATTTTCATACGCTTGGGTTCTCCATTCATCTAGTGAGCTAATATCAAATAACCTCCTCTCACCGGCAAGTTTGAAATCATAGTTGAGTTCTTTAATTGCCCAAAATTCTTTGTGTTCTAATTCTAGAGGCAAATGACAAGCTTTCCCATATACCATTTTATATGGAGACATACCCATAGGGTTTTTATAAGCTGTTCTATAGGCCCAAAGTGCATCATCCAATTTCTTAGACCAATTCTTATGAGACCTATTGACAGTTTTTTGTAATATTAATTTTATTTCTCTATTGCTAAGTTCTACTTGACCACTAGATTGAGGATGATAGGGTGATGCAATCCTATGGTTAACATCGTATTTAGCAAGCATCTTACGGAAAGCACCATGAATAAAATGCGAATCACCATCGGTCATTAAATATCTAGGGACTCCAAACCTCGGGAAGATAACCTCTTTAAGCATTTTAATGGAGGTGTGGTGATCAGCACTACTAGTTGGAATAGCTTCTACCCACTTTGTGACATAATCAAACGCAACCAAAATATGAGTGTACCCATTGGAGGAAGGAAAAGGTCCCATATAGTCAAAACCCCAAACGTCAAATGGTTCGACAACAAGTGAATAATTCATTGGCATTTCCTGACGCTTACCGATATTACCAATTCTTTGACATTCATCACAAGACAAGACAAACTTATGGGGATCCTTGAAGAGAGTGGGCCAATAAAAACCGGATTGTAATAACTTACGAGCAATTCTATCTCCCGCATGATGTCCTCCATAAGCTTCGGAATGACATTTCCGTCGGATTTGTTCCTGTTCATGCTTAGGTACACAGCGTCTAATAATACCATCTACTCCTTTATAAAGATGTGGGTCATCCCAAAAGTAATGTCTCAAATCATAGAAAAAAAATCTCTTTTGTTCGTAAGTGAAGCTAGGTGGTATATATTTAGGGACAATGTAGTTAGCATAATCAGCATACCAGGGTGTGTTCTGAGAAACACTTATTGAAGCTAACTATTCGTCAGGGAAACTATCATCAATAGGTAGTGGGTCATCAAGAATATTTTCTAACCTATACAAGTTATCGCCTACGGGGTTCTCAGCTCCCTTCCTATCAACGATGTGTAAGTCAAATTCTTGAAGCAAGAGAACCCACCTAATGAGTCTAGGTTAAGGATCTTTCTTTTCCATAAGGTATTTTATAGCAGCATGAGTCGTGTGAACAATAACTTTGGAGTCAACAATATAGGATCTAAATTTATCACAAGCAAACACAACTTCTAAAAATTCTTTTTCAGTGGTAGCATAGTTTCATTGGGCACTGTCTAGAGTTTTACTAGCATAATGGATAACATTCAATTTCTTATCAACTCTTTCTCCTAGGACAGCACCAACAGCATAATCACTAGCATCACACATAATTTCAAAAGGCAAGTTCCAATCAGGTGGTTGAACGATAGGTGCAGAGGTTAAGGCTTTCTTGAGTGTTTCAAAGGCTTCCACACAATCAACATCAAAAACAAAAGGAATATCCTTTTGCAAAAGATTAGTAGGAGGCCTAGAAATTTTAGAGAAGTCTTTAATGAACCTCCTATAAAAACCAGCATGACCAAGGAAACTTCGAATACCTTTAATATCCTTAGGACATGGCATTTTCTCAATTGCATCAACTTTAGCTTTATCCACCTCAATACCTCGTTCAGATATTTTATGCCCCAAGACAATGCCTTCATTAACCATAAAGTGGCACTTCTCCCAATTCAAGACGAGATTAGTTTGTTCACATCTCTGCAAAACTCGATCAAGGTTGCTTAAGAAATCATCAAAAGAAGTTCCGTAAACGGAAAAATCATCCATGAAAACCTCCACAATCTTTTCACAAAAATCAGAGAATATAGCAGTCATACATCTTTGAAAGGTAGCAGGTGCATTGCATAAACAAAAAGGTATACGTCTATAAGCATAGGTTCCAAAAGGGAAAGTAAAGGTAGTTTTCTCTTGATCGGATTGTGACACAGGTATTTGAGAGAAACCAGAATAACCATCTAGGAAACAAAAGTGTGTGTGCTTAGATAATCTTTCTAGCATTTGATCAATGAAAGGCAGAGGGTAATGATCTTTCCTAGTAGCTTTATTTAATTACCTAAAATCAACAGTGACAATTCTTTGTGGAATGAGTTCATTCTTATCATTGGGAACAACGGTAATACCTCCTTTCTTAGGGACACAATGAACGGGACTTACCAATCTACTATCAGCTATGGGATAGATTATACCTGCTTCCAGAAGCTTTAATATTTTGGTTCTTACCATTTCCTTCATCTTAGGGTTCAATCGCCGTTGGTGATCAACAACGGGTTTAGCATCAGGTTCCATATTAATCTTGTGCTGACATAGAGTGGAACTAATGCCCTTAAGATCATCAAGAGTATATCCAATAGCCGCCCGGTGCTTCCTCGGAACTTTCAATACTCTTTCTTCTTCATGTTCTGAAAGGTTAGCACTAATAATAACAGGATATATCGTTTTCTCATTAAGATAAGCATACTTCAAAGTGTCAGGCAATTGTTTTAATTCAAACATAGGATCACCTTTAGGTGGAGGAGGACCTCCAAGAGTTTCAATAGGCAAATTGTGTTTCAAGAGAGGTTCTTGTTCGAAGAAAATTTGATCTATTTCATTTCTTTCACGCAAATGCATATCATTTTCATGGTCGAGCAAATATTGTTCTAATGGATCAGTAGGAGGCACAACAATAGAAGCAAGACCAATTATTTCATCCTTACTAGATAACGCTTTATCGCGAGGTTGTCTACTAAACTTGGAAAAATTAAACTCATGAGACACATTACCAAAACTGACACCGACAGTTTGTTTTTCACAATCTAGCTTAGCATTGACGGTGCTGAAGAAAGGTCTACCAAAGATAATGGGACAATAGTCATCTTGTGGGGAACCAAGGACTAGAAAATCAGTAGGGTATTTTACTTTCCCACACAAGACTTCAACATCTCTAACAATCCCAAGTGGTATGACAATGCCTCTATTAGCAAGTTTAATAGTAACATCAATGTCTTCGATTTCAGCAGGTGCTATTTCATCCATAATTTCTTGGTATAGAGTAAAAGGGATAGCACTCACACTAGCACCCAAGTCGCATAAACCATGATAGCAATGATCTCCTATTTTGACTGAGATAACGGGCATGCCTTCTATGGGTCGATGTTTATCTTTTACATCGGGTTTAGGAATTCTAGCAGCTTCATCACAAAAGTAGATAACATGCCCATCAATATTTTCTACCAAGATATCTTTAACCATAGTAATACTAGGTTCTACTTCAATTTGTTCAGAGGGTTTAGGTGCTCTTATATTACTCTTACGAACCACAGTTGATACCTTAGCGTGTTCCTTTATCCTAACAATGAAAGGTGGTTTTTCAATATAAGCAGTAGGCACAACTGGATCAACATTGTAAATGATGGTTTCTTCTTTAGCTATGACCGGTTCTTTAATTTCTTCTTTAATAGGGGGATGATATTTAAACCACTTCTCCTTAGGAAGATCAACGTGAGTAGCAAATGCTTCGCAGAAAGAGGCTACTATCTCAGAGTCAAGTCCATATTTAGTGCTAAACTTGTGAAAAGTATCGGTATTCATAAAAGATTTAACACAATCAAATTCAAGCTTTATACCTGACTCATTACCTTCGTCGAGTTCCCAATCTTCAGAGTTGCGTTTAATTCTTTCTAAGAGATCCCACTTGAATTCAATAGTCTTCTTCATATAAGAACCAGCACAAGAAGTGTCGAGCATGGATTGATCATTATGAGAAAGCCGAGCATAAAAATTCTGAATGATAACTTCTCTCGGAATGTCATGATTGGGGCATGAATATAACATTGAATTAAGCCTCCCCCAAGCTAGAGAGATACTTTCTCCTTCACGAGGCCAAAAATTATATATATAATTCCGATCACGATGAACTAGATGCATGGGATAAAACTTTTGGTGAAATTCCAATTGCAAACGATTCCAGTTCCACGATCCAAGATCATCACATAGCCTATACCATGTCAATGCTTTTCCCTCCAAAGATAAAGGGAAAACCTTCTTCTTAACTTCATCTCCGGGTAAACCTGAGAGCTTAAATAATCCACAAATTTCGTTCACATAGAAGAGGTGCATATCAGGATGTTCAGTTCCATCTCCTGCATAAGGTTTAGCAAGCAGTTGTTCTAACATACCCGAAGGAATTTCATAAGTAACATTTTCAGTAAATGTTGTAGGTTGAGGGGCAACTAATTGTGGTTCCGGTCGAGGTGAAGATACCCCGAACAAACCCCTCAAAGGATTGTTTTCCATAGTAGCAAGTAGCGATAAATTTCAGCACGTAGTATAAGTTTTTCCTTACCGATTTCCACTTACCAAGAGCACTTCACTCCCCGGCAACGGCGCCAGAAAAGAGCCTTGATGACCCACAAGTATAGGGGATCAATCGTAGTCCTTTTGATAAGTAAGTGTGTCGAACCCAATGAGGAGCAGAAGGAAATGACAAGCGGCTTTCAGCAAGGTAATTTCTACAAGCACTGAAATTGTAGGTAACAGATAATTTGATAGAAAGATAATTGGTAACAAGCAAGTAACGGTAATGGTAAACAAGGTGCAACAAGGTAGACCAATCCTTTTGAGGCAAAGGACAGACCAAAACAATCACTAGTAATAGGCAAAGTGTTCTTGAGGGTACACGGGAATTTCGTCTAGTCACTTTTGTCATATTGGTTTGATTCGTGTTCGCTACTTTGTTAATTTGATATGTCGGTGGACCGGTGCTTGGGTGCTGTTCTTACTTGAACAACCTCCCACTTATGATTAACCCCCTCGCAAGCATCCGCAACTACGAGAAAAGTATTAAGATAAAATCTAACCATAGCATTAAACGTTTGGATCCAAATCAACCCCTTACGAAGCAGCACATAAACTAGGGTTTAAGCTTCTGTCACTCTAGCAACCCATCATCTAATAACTACTCCATCCCTTAGGCCCATGAATGGTGAAGTGTCATGTAGTCGACGTTCACATGACACCACTAAGGGAATCACAACATACATATCCTCAAAATATCGAACACATATCAAATTCACATGATTACTCGCAACATGATTTCTTCCGTGACCTCAAGAACAAAGGTAACTACTCACAAATAATAATCGTACTCAAGATTAGAGGAGTATTGAATGGCATAATGGATCTGAACATATAATCTTCCACCAAATTAACCATATAGTAATCAACTACGTAAGGTAATCAACACTACTAGTCACCCACAGGTACCAATCTGAGGTTCCAGTACAAAGATTAAACACAAGAGATGAACTAGGGTTTGAGAGGAGATGGTGCTGTTGAAGATGTTGATGAAGATTGACCTCCCAAAGATGAGAGGGGTGTTGGTGATGAAGATAGCCTCAATTTCCCCCTCCGGGAGGGAAGTTCCCCCGGTGGAATCGCTCCGCCGGAGGGCAAAAGTGCTCCTGCCCAAGTTCCGCCTCAAAGCAGCGGCGCTTCGTCCCGAAAGTCCTCCTCTGATTTTTTCTAGGTCAAGTATGACCATATACCAGAAGATGGGCACCGGAGGTGGGCCGAGGTACCACAACCCATCAGGGCGCGCCAGGGGGGCCTGGCGCGCCCTGGTGGGTTGCGCCCACCTGGGAGCCCCCCCCCCCCCCGGTAGTTTTCTGTTCTAGTATTTTTTATTAAATACAAAAATAATCTCCGTAAAATTTCAGCTTCATTGGAGTTGTGCAGAATAGGTGTCTCTAACGTGCTTTTCTTGGGTCCAGAATTCCAGCTGCCGGTATTCTCCCTCTTTGTGTAAACCTTGCATATTATGAGAGACAAGGCATTAGAATCACTCCCCAAAGCATTATTATGCAGCAAAATAAAGTAAATAACAGTAGGAAATCATGATGCAAAATGGACGTATCAGCGGGCAGCTCTTTTCCCATGAACTGTGACAACTTCAATTCCTCAGTGAGACTTATGAGCTGGTCCATGAACATGGTTGTGGTCTCCTCCTCGGCATAAACGTACTTGGTGAAGTCAGCCATCTACAATATGAAAAAGGAGAGGTTAGAAATGAAGTGAAGAGGAATATAAGGCAAACAAAATGATTTTGTTACTATGGTCTAGTCCAACCCTAGGGTTACTTCCTACAGTCAAAACCTTGCTTTGATAACATCTGTCACGACCCACCTTTTCAGGCATACAACCTATGTGTGTCTCTATGCCAACCCTTGGATTGAATCGTCAGCATAAACGATAACAATGTTGTATCGTACCCAAATGCATCCTTTATTACATCTCATGATTGATATGTCTCCAACGTATCGATAATTTATGAAGTATTCATGCCATATTCACCTATGTTTACAATACTTTTGTATGGTTTTGATGCACTTTATATGATTTATTTAGAACTAACCCGGACTGACGCTGTTTTAAGCAGAACTACCATGGTGTTGTTTTTGTGCAGAAAATGAAAGTTCTCGGAATCGCCCGAAAGTTTTTGACGATTTTTTTTGGAATAAAAGAGGCACTAGATGCTTCGTGGGAGGGCCAGAACAGCCACGAGGTGGGCACAACCCACCAGGGCGAGCCAAGCCCCCCCCCCCCCCCCGGCGTGCCCTGGTGTATCGTGCTCACCTCGTGGCCCATCTTGGCGTGAAACCGACGCTCAAAAATCCTATAAATATTGAAACCATGAGAAATAACCCTAGACTCTCCGCTCCGTCGCCCCAACTCTCTGTATCGACGAAAAACCAATCTAGAGACATTCTAGTACCCTGCCAGAGAGGGGAATCCATCTCCGGTGGCCATCTTCATCATCCCGGCGGAGGCCATGACGAGGAGGGAGTAGTCCACCCTTGAGGCTGAGGGTATGTATCAGTAGCTATGTGTTCAATCTCTCTCTCTCGTGTTCTTGAGATGTCACGATCTTGATATATCACGGGCTTTGTTAATATAGTCGTATCACATTATGCTATTCCCTTGCTACCTTGTTGTGATGAATTGAATCTTTCCCTTTGAGATATCGTTATGTTGGATTGAACATTGGATTTGAGAACACTTGATATATGTCTTGCATATGGATACCCGTGGTGACAATGCGGTGTTCAATTGATTCACTTGATGTATGTTTTGGTACTCAACTTGTGGATTCCCGAGGTGACATTGGGGTAATCTATGCATAGGGGCTGATGCACGTTCTTGTCCTACGTTCTCCGATAGAAATCTTGGGGCACTCTTTGAGGTTCTTTGTGTTGGATTGAGTATTATGAATCTGAAATTGTTTGATGCGTATCGTATAATTAACTCATGGATACTTGTGGTGACATTGGAGTATCTTGGTGACATTATAGTTGGTTGATGCGTATCATATGGTGTTATTTTAGTACGAACTCTAGATAGATTGATCGGAAAGGATAACTTGGTGTTATTGTATTACAAACTCTTGGATAGATCGATCGGAAAGGATAACTTTAAGGTGGTTTCGTACCCTACAAACGATTTCTTCTTATGTTCTCCGCTAGATAAGAACTTTGGAGTGATTCTTCGTTGCACGTTGAGGGATGGTTATGTGATCCAATTATATTAGCACTGTTGAGAGATTGCACTAGCGAAAGTACAGACCCTAGGCCTTGTTTTCAAGCATTGCAACACCATTTTCCTCGTTGTTTTACACCTGCTACCTTGCTGTTTTTATATTTTTCGATTACAAAAACACATATATATCATCCATATTGCACTTGTATCACCATCTCTTCACCGAACTAGTGCACCTATACAATTTTCCATTGTATTGGGTGTGTTGGGGACACAAGAGATTTCTTCTATTTGATTGCAGGGTCGTTTGAGAGAGGCCATCTTTATCCTACACCTCCCATGGATTGATAAACCTTAGGTCATACACTTTTGGGAAAATTGCTACTGTCCTACAAAACTCTGCGCTTGGAGGCCCAACAAAGTCTACAAGAATAAAGTTGCGTAGTAGACATCAAGCTCTTTTCTGGCGCCGTTATCGGGGAGGTGAGTGCTTGAAGGAATATCTTTAGATCTTGCAATTGAATCTTTTAGTTTCTTGTTTTTCACTAGTTTGGTTTTATAAAAGAAAACTACAAAAAATGGAGTTTAGGTTGCATCATTTGTATCGTCTTTATAATGTCTTTCGTGAAAAAAAGGATTCAGAAAATTGTGCTCAATTGGTAGAGGAAGAAATTATGAAAATATTTAATGAGAATTCCTTGAATGATGAGCATGATTGTAATGTTGCTAGTATGAATTCTCTGAATATCCATGATTCTAATGATATGCAAAGCCACAAGCTTGGGGATGCTATGTTTGATGAAGATGATATTTTTAGTCCCCCAAGTTTTGATGAGCAAATTTATTATGATGATGACATGACTCCTATCTATGATGATTATGATGATGACATGTATGCTATAAAGCGTGATAGTAACCATGAAACTTGTCATCATGATTTTAATATTGAAGGTGGTTATGTCAATCAAGTGTCTTATGTTAGTTATTTTGTTGAGTTTGCTCCCACTACTTTGAATGATAAGACTTTTGCTTGTGTGGGTAGTAATAAAAATTCTATGCTTGTGCATCATGAAAATAATGCTTTATGTGATAGTTATATTGTTGAATTTATTCATGATGCTACTGAAAAATATTGTGAGGGAGGGACATATGCTTGTAAGAATTGCAATAATATCAAGTTTCCTCCCTATGTGTTGAAAATCTTGAAGATATGCCTGTTTTGCATTTCTATGCTAGGTGATCCTTGCTCCCATAAATTGTTTTCTCACAAAATTCCTATGCATAGTAAATGGGTTAGACTTAAATGTGCTTGTCATGAGATTCATGATGCTCTCTTGCATGTTCCAATTACTACTTTTTAGGTGAGCATCATTGAAATCATCATGCCTAGCTAAAAGGCTTTAAAGAAAAGCGCTTGTTGGGAGACAACCCAACACTTTTACTTTCTGTTTTTGTGTGTTCACATGATTAAGCTACTGTAGTAATCATGTTTTGTGTCTTTTATTTCAATAAAGTGCCAAGTAAAGCCTTTCGAATGACTCACAAGATGAGTAGAATTGATGCTGAACCAAAACAGAAACTTTTGACTCCAGTACCGGAATTTTAATTTTTGACTCGAGCGTGATAATGATATGAAATTTTTACACGGTGTTTATATGCAAATTCTTCAGGTTTTCCTAAATGTTCATAATTTTTCGAGTCAGGGAAGTATGGTTGTACTATAGATCTTCATAGACTGTTCTGTTTTTGACAGATTCTGTTTTGCATGCATAGTTTGCTTGTTTTAGTGTTCCCATAGCTTATATTTAGTGGTATAAATTATGGGAATGATAGAATACAGTAGGTATAATGTGGGAACAATTATGAATCTTGTCTTGACAGTACCTAAGTGAATGATCTATATTTACTATACTAACCCATCTCACAAAGTTCCGTTAAGTTTTGTGTGATTGAAGTTTTCAAGTTTTGGGTGAGACACCGATATGAGGAGAATAAGGAGTGAAAAGAACATAAGCTTGGGGATGCCCAAGGCACCCCCAAGGTAATATCCAAGGAATACTCAAGCGCCTAAGCTTGGGGATGCCCCGGAAGGCATCCCCTCTTTCGTCTTCAACATTATCGGTATATCTTACTTAGAGCTATATTTTTATTCGTCACATAATATGTGCTTTGCTTGGATCGTCATTATATTTTGTTATTTTCTGTTAGGTGTTATTTATAATCTTTTTTTCTTTCAATAAAAATTTCCAAGAATTGTTTTTAGGATGCTTGAATTGCATGTTTGATGTGTGCTGTGTAAAAAACAGAAACTTTTGCTGTAGTGTTTGAATTTTCATATTTTACTGGAACGTGTAAAGTTTCTGAAATTTTTACACAGTATTTTCATATAAATTGTTTAGCCTTTCCTAAATTTTCATAATTTTTTGAGTTACAGAAGTGTACTGGTTTAACAAATTGCTACAGACTGTTCTGTTTGGACAGATTGCTGTCATAATTTTGTTATCTACTTATCCTATAGTTTCCATAGCCTATATTGGTAGATATCAATTGTGGAAACGATAGTAAACAGGAGATGATGTTTGAAAATTATTGTGCAACTTGTCTTGGCAGTACATGAAGTGTTGATTTGTTCTTATGTGTACTAACCTATCTCACGAGTTCTTTTTGAGTTTTGTGTGGATGAAGTTTTTGAGACTTAGGTGAAACCGGGATATGAGAGGATTGAACGAGATACAAAAGCTCAAGCTTGGGGATGCCCAAGGCACCCAAAGTAAATACTTCAAGAAGTCTCAAGCATCTAAGCTTGGGATGTTACGCATCCCACCTCTCTTCATCAAACAAATATCGGTTAGCCTATGTTGAGCCTAAATTTTATTTGTCCACATGATGTGTGCTATCCTTGGAATGTCATTTTATTTTGTTCTGCTTGCTGTTTTAATAAAATACTTAGATCTGGAAATATTTATTGAGAGAGAGTCCCCACATAGCTACTTAATTGTTTGACTACTCATTGATCTTCACTTATATCTTTTCAAGAGTAGTTTGATGCTTACTCTTGTGCTTCACTTATATCCTATGGGTAAATTGTCAATCAATTGAATATCATAAATCTGAGATTATCAATGTGCTTTATACTTAGTAGTAGTGTCACATATGGTTTAGAAAGTAAAATCTATTGAAGCTTGACAAGCATTATATTGGTCATACAAGCAATTCGTGAATGATTAGTATAAGGAAGAGAACTTTCACATACAAATTTATTATCTTGGACATCTTCTATGATTGTGAATACCCATTAATTATTTTCAAACTTGAGCAAATTAGTTGAAATTGGACAAGGAAGACAACGTAATGAGTTATGGTTGTGTATATTTGCATAGAAGTTATATTGTTGTGGATCCTCCAACATGTGGTACTTGTTTAGAACCTTTTGCTAGCCAACACTTCGTACTAAGAAGAGATACTTCTTGTGCATCCAAATCCTTGAGCCAAGTTTCTTCCATAAGATTCCACCATACCTACCTATATATGGTATTTCACTGACATTCCAAGTAAATTTGCATGTGCCACCTCTAAACATTCAAATAAACATCTGTTTTGTGTGCCTGGACCGCTCGAGCGACGGGGGGCGTTCAGTATCTTCCATGTTAAGCGGGTTATTCTCATGATGAGTATTTATTCACTCGTCCTTGCACGAGAGGGGCGTTAATAGGGATTGCCAGTCCCGAAACCAAAAAAATGCAAATAATTAAACAAAACTCCCCCAGGAATGTTGTTGGTATGGACGGTACCCGTGGATTCGGCTAGCCGTCGGGTGTGTTTGTTGGTGGAGGGGGAGTAAACCTTTATTTTTACCGCTTGGGAACCGCCGCTAATGTGTTTAGCATGGAAGATATTGATAACTCTTGGTTGTAACGTTGATAGGAAGGGTGCACCTCCCAAAACTATATTCATCTTTGTTTTTAAACAATGAGCTCTGGCACCTTTGCAAATCCCTGCTTCCCTCTGTGAAGGGACAATCTATTTACTTTCATGTTATTTACTATTCATGTTGAGTCAACTTCTCATTCCAACCTCAGTCTATTAGTTGGCAAGCATCATGTGGTGGGGAAAGATCCAAACATATATATGCAGTCAAATATTTTTGATCGTGACTTATTATTGTTGACAATTATCTCTATGATAAATGAGTTGGGAGGCGAAACATTAAGCCCCTATCTTTCTCTGTGTTCGATGGATGCCATTTGTTCTAAAAATATGCTTTGAGTACTAGCAATCATAGAAGACTATATGATGATTGAGTATGTGGAGCTCTTACTTAGACTTTGTTGAGAATAAGTTGAATTGCAATTGTTTGGTGACTAAGAACATAGGTTGTTAAGTTTCAAGAGAAATCATTATTTGAACCATGACATGTGAATTGATTGCTCTATCATGATGATTTTTATGAGAGAAAGTTGCTGGTTATGATGCTAGAAAATTGACTGAAATTATCAATTATCAATGACTGAAATTATCAATGCTGGTTGCTGGTTATTCACACTTCATAAATTAGTTCTTTTATCATTTACCTACTCAAGGACGAGTAGGAATTATGCTTGGGGATGCTGATACGTCTCCAATGTATCGATAATTTATGAAGTATTCATGCCATATTCAACTATGTTTACAATACTTTTATATGATTTTGATGCACTTTATATGATTTATTTAGAACTAACCCGGACTGACGTTGTTTTCAGCAGAACTAACGTGGTGGTGTTTTTGTGCAGAAAATGAAAGTTCTCGGAATCGCCCGAAACTTTTGATGATTTCTTTTGAATAAAAAAGGCACTAGACGCTTCGTGGGAGGGGCCAAAAGAGCCACGAGGTGGGCACAACCCACCAGGGCGCGCCAGCCCCCCCCCCCCCCCCGGCACGCCCTGGTGTATCGTGCTCACCTCGTGGCCCATCTTGGCATGAAACCGACGCTCAAAAATCCTATAAATATAGAAACCATCTGAAATAACCCTAGACTCTCCGCTCCGCCGACGCAACTCTCTGTATCGATGAAAAACCAATCTAGAGACGTTCCAGTACCCTGCCGGAAAGGGGAATCCATCTCCGGTGGCCATTTTCATCATCCCGGCGGAGGCCATGACGAGGAGGGAGTAGTCCACCCTCGGGGCTGAGGGTATGTACCAGTAGCTATGTGTTCAATCTCTCTCTCTCGTGTTATTGAGATGTCACGATCTTGATGTATCACGGGCTTTGTTAATATAGTCGGATCACATGATGCTATTCCCTTGCTACCTTGTTGTGATGAATTGAATCTTTCCCTTTGAGATATCGTTATGCTAGATTGAACATTGGATTTGAGAACACTTGATATATGTCTTGCATATGGATACCCGTGGTGACAATGGGGTGTTCAATTGATTGACTTGAATTATGTTTTGGTACTCAACTTGCGGATTCCCGAGGTGACATTGGGGTAATCTATGCATAGGGGTTGATGCACGTTCTTGTCCTACATTCTCCGATAGTAATCTTGGGGCACTCTTTGAGGTTCTTTGTGTTGGATTGAGTATTATGAATCTGAAATTGTATGATGCATATCGTATAATTAACTCATGGATACTTGTGGTGACATTGGAGTATCTAGGTGACATTAGAGTTGGTTGATGGGTATCATATGGTGTTATTTTAGTACGAACTCTAGATAGATTGATCGGAAAGGATAACTTGGTGTTATTTTAGTACGAACTCATGGATAGATCGATCAGAAAGGATAACTTTAAGGTGGTTTCGTAACCTACAAACAATTTCTTCTTATGTTCTCCGCTAGATAAGAACTTTGGTGTGATTCTTTGTTGCCCGTTGAGGGATGGTTATGTGATCCAATTATATTAGCATTGTTGAGAGATTGCACTAGCGAAAGTATGGACCCTAGGCCTTGTTTTCAAGCATTGCAACACCATTTTGCTCGCTGTTTTACACCTGCTACCTTGCTGTTTTTATATTTTCAGATTACAAAAACCCATATCTATCATCCATATTGCACTTGTATCACCATCTCTTCGCCGAACTGGTGCACCTATACAATTTGCCATTGTATTGGGTGTGTTGGGGACACAAGAGATTTCTTGTATTTAATTGTAGGGTCGTTTGAGAGAGACCATCTTCATCCTACACCTCCCATGGATTGATAAACCTTAGGTCATCCACTTGAGGGAAAATTGCTACTGTCCTACAAAACTCTGTGCTTGGAGGCCCAACAAAGTCTACAAGAATAAAGTTGGGTAGTAGATATCAATGATCCAGAAAGCAAATAGTCTTACAGACTCTAGCCAATGGCTAGTCAAATACATAGTCTACAATAAGGAAATAGAGTTCATAACAAGCGGAAATGAAAGAAAATCGGAAGTACATGTCTTGGTAAGCTCCATTAGCTCTAGGGGGAAGTATGTCGAGTGGAGGCACGAAACCCTACGTAAGTCACTTCTCATAATAATCACACGCAACATGATACATTACAGCCACTCGGGTCAATACATTGAATGTATTGGCAAGTCCATAGTTAATGGAAACCTATTCACCTACATGCACTTTTGGCTAGTGGGGTTCAAGGCTCGTTGCAGAAAACATAGTTTTGCCCTATATATTATATAGTGGTATACTCTAATGCTCGTCATACTGTATCACGCGATAGCCTAGACATACTCCATCACGCGGCAGTCCAATGCAGTTTGAGTATGTGGGCATCCGCATCACACTTCAGCCCTGGACCAATCCTAGATAATTCTACTAGTATCACACAGTAATCTGAGTGGTCCAAGCTTTTCTGCAGAGACACTAGGTCCTCTAGTCGTCTGAGATCAGCTCCACACTGCTAGTTGGTTTAACCCATTGATTTTATTATAAGATATGATGAGATAAAGCTGGCAAGTCTACGATGATTTGCTCAAAGTTGTCCACAACCGGGGACACGGCTAATCATGATCAGTGTTTATACACTCTGCAAAGGTTTGTGTACTTTACCCGTGATTCCGCATCACACCCTCCTGCTAATAAAATTCTATTGTGAAGTAGCTAGGTAGATCAGGACTAGACTTTTGGGAAGTAGTCACCCTCTCAGAAATGACAGACCCGGTCCAACCTACACACCTACATCTGCTGGTCTGCCGCGGGAGTGTTCCCAAACCTACTCGTCCAGACAAAGCCCATATTATCTCACGCTTACAGATGGAAGCTACCCAACTTTGAACTAGTACAATCTCTTTGATACCTGGGTGGCATTCCCCACCAATGACTAAACTCCGAGGACCCAATCAAAGCCACTCTACCCAGATCATTTCATTTATTAAGTACTAGTTTACTAGTGAACAATGTGGTTGTATGTTGGAATAATAATCAACATTTCCCAATCCACGTCATAGAAGTTAAGCAACTACTCGATGGTTACAAGATTAGGTCTGTCAACTACTGGGTTGTATGGAATTTAGCAACCTAAACTCAGACAACTATCACGCACTAGTGCAGAAAAGCCTAGCTATGGCGTGGCAAAAAGGGACCCGCTGACGTGGACATCCTATGCCACCAATATGGCACCACTGTTAGAATTTAGTGGTGGCGTTGGAGATGATGCCAGTAGTATTTTCAATACCTATGGTGTTGGACAGAGTAGCACGTCGGCACTATCATATTTAGCTTATAAAAAAATGCCGGAATTCCCAAAAGATACTACCAGCTTCACAAAAGATACTTCCAGCTTCACAAACTAAACGTTTCAACAATTCCCAAAACATACTACCAGCTTAATTCACAAACTAAACGTTTCACCAAATTCACAAAAGAAAAGTACCAACTTCTCACAATGTATCGATCTGCCCCTCTCGACACTACCTACTTTCGCGTCTAAGGACTAACTTAAGCTGACGAAGCTTATTCCTTATCATCTGCCCCTCCATGATGTAATGGGCCTTCTCTGTCTTCACTTGAGTCCTCTCGGACTTCAGGACATGTATGTCTGTCACACCCTGTGTTTGTATCACTTTGCTATGCTTGGATTTACAAAATTTGGAACCAATTAAAACTTTTGAGTGTATGCTTGTTTGAAATGTTGCTTGTTTGCTTGTTTCGTTGAATGTGCTTGGCACTCATAGATTCTACTCCTCTCCATACTCATCTTCCTTGATCCAAACTTCTTGCCCAATGATCATACCATGTGTATAGTACCTAAAACTATTTTTATCAAAATTTATTTTGGCCAAAAAGGATTTATTCAAACTAGGTTTTCAAAAAACCCTGAATTGAGGTTTGCACTACAAGTCCTCAAATTGGATGGACACTTTTTCTACAAAGGCTTTATTTGAAACCTACTATATATAAGACTTCCCAAAACCACCAAATATTAATTTTAAAGATTATTTTACTATTTTATTTAAAGGCTTTTTATTAAGGCCATAAATGGTTTTTCATAGGGAAAAATTATTTAAGTGCTTTAAAAATATTTGAGAAAATTTAGGGAAACTCATTGGACATATATTTTCCATATATATGAGTTTCAACACATGGTCATGTTCGAAATCATGGGCAAAACCCCTAAAAACCCTTTCTGCCCAAATCAAGCTTTTGAAATATTTCTATAAGAAATTTTCTCAATAAATTCCACGAATATTCCAAAAAGTCACTCATGCTATAGGTGATCATCTTGAAAAGTTTCATCTCAATCCCCCTTGTTTTGCTTCACCAAAATATTCCAAAACCATTCCTTTCCAGAGTCAAGTTTGAACAACTTTACATTGTGAAGTTTGTCCTATTGACCCCAAACTTTGTGGGCATGTGCTAAACCCCAAATGATGATACCACACCAAGTGGTGGGTTTGGGGGAGGTGAAATGCATGCCTAGATCTACAGAAACCTGATTCTCTTGATTTCTAGGGTTTTACAAAGTTACATTGTGAACTTTCTTCAAATCTCCTCAAACTTGGTGATCCTCTCTATTTCTACCTACATTTGCATCCTGTTAAATCTCAAGTCAAGCTAACTTCATTTGCTTGCCCAAATCATCATCAAACACCTTCTGCCAGAATTGTAAAAACCATGTTTCCCCCTCTTAACTTGTTCTCCTTGACCCCAAATTTTTACCAAATCTTCTTATTATGTTAGTTTACCTCCAGTAAGATAGCCCAGCTCTGGTTCAATGGTTAGATGGGGTAAAACCCCAATTTACCTTCCTGGACAGTAGGAATCTTCTTCTCTCTCCCCCTCCCTCTTATTCTATCTACCTTCCAGGGCATCCAATGCCAGATTCCCCTAGTCTAGACCCCCTTGTACCCCTAGACACTAGTGGCCATGCGCAAGACGCCATGGCATGCCATGGCATGCCAAACGGGCGCTCCAGCGCACGCTACAGTGCCCGACCACATTGTAGCCGCCGCCCACTGCATGGCCCCGATAGCCTCGAGCCACCCCCTCTCGCCACTTGGCCCCCCTCGACGTCCGCACCACGGCAACCTTTCGCCCCCCTCCTCTCTCCTCCTCCTTCTCCCTCCTACCGCGCGTGCTGAGCACCGTCCGGCTCGGCCAGTGAGCTGCCTCACACGCGCGCACGCTCCGCTCCTCCTATTGCTCCCGCTGGTCGTGGACCACGCCCAGGAACGCCCCTGACTCACCCCCGTCTCCTCCCGTGCCTTCTGGCCTCGACCCTGAGCTTGTCGGCGCACCAGCGATTCGGTGGACCACGGCTCGCCTATATAAGGACTCCCCCGAGCCTCCTCTCCCCTCTGATCTCTCTCTATCCATCTCAATCGACCCCCAGCAGAGCCCCATCTCCCCCCTTGCTCCCTATGCTCGGGATCGAGCTCGACGCCGCCGCCTCGGGCCAACGTCGATCTCGCGGTAGGGAACCCCTCCGGCCCTCTGATACGTCTCCGTCGTATCTATAATTTTTGATTGTTTCATGCCAATATTCTACAACTTTCATATACTTCTGGCAACTTTTTATACTATTTTTGGGACTAACATATTGATCCAGTGCCAAGTGCCAGTTCCTGTTTGTTGCATGTTTTTTGTTTCGCGGAAAATCCATATCAAACGAAGTCCAAACGGGATAAAAACTTACGGATATTTTTTTTGGAATATATGTGAATTTTGGGAAGTGGAATCAACAGAAGGCGGTGCCCGAGGGGCCCACAAGCCAGGAGGGCACGCCCTGGGGGGTAGGGCGCGCCCTGAGGGCTTGTGGCCACCCCTTAGGTCCGTTGGAGCTGTCCCTTGGCCGCAAGAAAGCTAATTTTTGTATAAAGATCCCCTCAAAATTTCAGCCCGATCGGAGTTACGGATCTCCGGATATTTAAGAAACGGTGAAAGGCCAGAATCGGGGAGCGCAGAAACAGAAGGAAACAGAGAGAGAGATCCAATCTCGGAGGGGCTCTCGCCCCTCCGCTGCCATGGAGGCCAAGGACCAGAGAGGAAACCCTTCTCCCATCTAGGGAGGAGGTCAAGGAAGAAGAAGAAGGAGCGGGGCTCTCTCCCCCTCTCTCCCGGTGGCACCGGAACGCCGCCGGGGCCATCATCGTGACGGCGATCTACTCCAACAACTCCGTCATCTTCACCAACACCTCCATCACCTTCCCCCATCTATCTACAGTGGTCCACTCTCCCGCAAACCGCTGTACCCTCTACTTGAACATGGTGCTTTATGCTTCATATTATTATCCAATGATGTGTTGCCATCCTATGATGTCTGAGTAGATTTTTGTTGTCCTATGGGTTGATTGATGATCATGATTGGTTTGAGTTGCATGTTTTATTATTGGTGCTGTCCTATGGTGCTCTCCGTGTCGCGCAAGTGTGAGGGATCCCCGCTGTAGGGTGTTGCAATATGTTCATGATTTGCTTATGGTGGGTGGCGTGAGTGACAGAAGCACAGACCCGGGTAAGTAGGTTGTTTGCGTATGGGAATAAAGAGGACTTGATACCTTATAATGCTATGGTTGGGTTTTACCTTAATGATCTTTAGTAGTTGCGGATGCTTGCTAGAGTTCCAATCATAAGTGCATATGATCCAAGTAGAGAAAGTATGTTAGCTTATGCCTCTCCCTCATATAAAATTGCAATAGTGATTACCGGTCTAGTTATCGATTGCCTAGGGACAATTCCGCAACTCCTACCACCACTTTTCCACACTCGTTAAACTAACTTAGTTTTTTCTTTATCTAAGCAGCCCCTAGTTTTTATTTCCGTGCTCTTTATTATCTTGCAAACATATCCTATCACACCTACAAAGTACTTCTAGTTTCATACTTGTTCTAGGTAAAGCGAACGTCAAGCGTGCGTAGAGTTGTATCGGCGGTCGATAGAACTTGAGGGAATATTTGTTCTACCTTTAGCTCCTCGTTGGGTTCGACACTCTTACTTATCGAGAAAGGCTACAATTGATCCCCTATACTTGTGGGTTATCACCCTCCTTTCTCTCCCTATGGCTTCCCCTGGCGCCCCTAATCGTTTTCCCCCTCTCCCCTGTGCAGATTGCGGTCGAAAATGGCTGGGACCGGCACCTCCCGAAGCTCCTCCACCATGGGTGCTCGCCGCCGACGAGCCAGGGTACCTCCGGCCTTCGTTCAACCTCCACCTGACCGACGACTCCTCCCTGAGCCCATTCCCACACTCGCCGCTCCTCGCCGCCGCCGGTAGACTCGCCGGTGAGCCCCTCCCCTCAAGGTCCAGAGGAGGACGAAGGCCCGACAGGGGGACCCCAACTGTCGGCCTCTGCCTTGCCTCCCTCTTCCCCCTCTCTGTCATTGGCAGTACGGCCCCGCGCGTCAGGTTTAAACCTGACGGCGCGCGCGGCTGGCTGGCTGGCTAGCTGGGCCGGCCCAGCTGCTGGCCGCCTCTGGCCCAAGACACAGTGCCATTTTCTTTTTCTTTTTTTGTCCAACTTTTCAAAAATTCCACAGGAATAAATAAAATCCCAATGCCAACAATCTTTCCACCACAAATCATAGAATAATATGTAGAATTTAATAGTGCCATTTGTGAAAAAAGTTGAAAACATTTTATGTATTGATTTTATTTAAATGCTAGTTTTGAATATTTTAGCCACTGTTAAAAATATTTTTGAAAACCTTTTTCACCCCAAAACCTTAGGCAAATATTTGTAGTATTGCTTTTAGTATTTATCAGAATAGAGTAACATTTTTTGAAGTGGATTTTGTGCTCTGTTTTTGTGTTGATTTTTATTTTACCGTTATTTATCGCGACGATAGATTGCGCTGTTGACGAGGGAGTTGGACCCGAAGACTTTGAAGACTCCGAAGACTTTGTTGAGCCAGGCAAGCAGCCCTTTGACCATGTTAAGAAACTTTTCATGCATGTCATATAGCACTTGTTGTTCCGATGAATTGATCATGTTGATGAGGTAGCCCCCCCCTTTTGGTGGGATGCCTCCGATGCTTTACCATTGATACTTGCATCGTGCATGACCCTACCATTCTTATGAGGGTTGTGCGGGTGGGAGTAGTTAGAATGCTAGTAGTTGCTATGCAAGTGGGATGGGAAAATGCATGGTGATGGAAACAAATATGATTTCAAAGACTTTCGAAAACCCCGTCGGGTGCCACTAATGCCCGAGGGAGATGATGTTGAGTTAGGTAACCACTTGAGAAAGAAGTGGTGTACCGGAGCAAGTGAGTGTGTGTGTTTTTGAAAACGGGTTAGATTTAAGATTTGTCGACCGTCCCAACCTTACATGTACAACCACGATACCCCTATGGGTACTAGCATAGAGCCCGCATTACTAGTGGCGGGAGTGACGAGGTCAGTCTCGATACGGGGTCGTGCCTGGTAGGGCGACCATGCGCTGTCTTTACAGGCACCGGGCACACCGTTGCGTGCCCTCATGGATGATACGTGTGATGTATATCATGAGGGATGGCACCAACGAGTGGACTCTTTGTTTAGTAACGCTAGGGGAAAGGCATTGTTCGGGTGCTTACCTCGGGTATGTAATATACCGCGAGTCGTGGATGACACGGAAGTTCCCCGAGTCTTGTGGGTAAAGTGTGCAACCTCTGCAGAGTGTAAAACTATTCAAATAGACATGTCCATGGTCATGGACAGTTGGGAGGTGCAGCTTAAACTATGTCCTGGGTTTTCATAAACTTGGTGTGAGTGTGTGGTTAACAAAGATGGCATACTCGAGACAAGTCGGATGACTTGACATGATAATTGAACATGAGATGTTCAGATCTTGATTATATTGATATCGGTAACCTGTTCATGCGGATACTTGTATCCTCATGATGCATGCTATTACTAGTTATCTTGATCATGTCATTGCACTCAAAATTAGCTTTCCGCAAAACTTACCTACTTAGTGCTATATCATGCATTCTTATTGCCTTGTTCCAAACCTTGGGTTGCTTGCGAGTACATTCAAAGTACTCATTGGCTTGCCACTGGTTATTTAATTGCCCGGAATATGATGAAGAGTTTTTTGGAGACGAACATGCGAACTAGGACGCTTCCCAGTCAGAATGCCTATAGGTTTAAGGCTAATGGCCTGGGTTCACGCTTCCGATCAAGATTTCCGATGCTTGTTATGTTTAAGTGTTTGGCCCTTGCGGCCCTATCTATGTAAGACTTGACCTTCATGGTCTTTATTTGTGTAAGACGCTAAATGAGGATGTAAGACTCTTGTTATTCAGCTTCTGTGTGTTTAGTGAGCATTGATCTCTGGGATCACTGTACATGTGCATTCGGTGATCACGACTTATGAGTCGGGGTCCCCACAGAGCTGGTATCAGAGCCATCCTGACTGTAGCAAGCCCTTAGTTAGCATGGATGTTAGTTAGGATAAAACAGTTTTCAAAACAACACCTAGCACCTATACTCAGGAGTTTCTGCACTTATTACCCCTTCTATTCTTCGCACATCACTTTACTGACTCTCCTCCCTTCAAACCTTTGTAGATGGCCACCGTACCCGAAGCCCTCCTAGTATCCGGCTTTCCCCTACTCCTTGGGGATAGCCTGGAGAAGTGCCAGTTTCACCAACCACCCGCCCTCCTCTACCACGAGCACTGGGTCGATGCCATCACGAAGGAGTATCACGTGGATGTGTTCGTGAAGGCAAATGACTCCCCGACCAGTTGGTTCTTTGAAGGACCACAGATGGAGACCCTGACACTCGCAGTCAAGATAGCTGCACGGAAGGCACTCATCCACCTTCGAGGCATCATTCCAAAGATGGCCGACGAGCCTGCTACTCGTTACCTACCCATCAGAAAGGACGACATCGGCGAAAGCTAGACACTGGTTCCATCCAAGGAGGATGGCGTGCCCCTAAGATTTCAGACCTACTTCAGCCTCTCCGCCGATAGTCTGGTTCACAACCTGATTAAGGAGTCCGTGAAGCTCCGCCAGGAACTTCACCGCATCCGAGGGCTACTCCGCCAAACCACTGACATGTTGAACCAAGGCCGAGTAGCAACCTCTGGATTTTCGTCACATGTTTCGGGCATGGCAAACATGGGCATCATGTCAGAAGGAGTCCTAGCAAGCAACCAAGTCTTCCTTCCTCTTGGGCAGGAAGCAGAGCACTCCACCTTCTGAGTCCGAGAACCCCTAGGGTAGGATCAGTCATGTACCCCTCATGCAAAGTCGAGTCCGTGTAATGGTTCATATGAAACCATGTGTGCTTGTTGTTTGCTTTTGTTGTTTGTGTTCCGATGCAAGTCACGCTTTTGCCTTAGGCAACATGTAAGCGACTCCATCGTCTATCTTATCTTAATATAAGTGTTGGTCTTTCGACCTTTGTTTTACCACATTTGCACTATACCAACCCCCTTAGGCGCGCTTTCTCCATTATTGCTTTTCCTCTCGTCTATCCCAGTTATCTGACTTGGCTGCTCCAAACAGGATGGTGACTGCAACCCGCAACAGCTCCTTCACCAACCTTGAAGCTGGCAACTCCAGCCAGCAACAGGAAACTGGTTGGACTGCTCGGGCTAGAGGACACCAGGAGCAGCCACAAGGCGATATTCCCCCGCCACCACCTCCACCCGAGAACATGAGCATAGCTCAGTTTCTCCAAGTTCTCCGGGAGGAACGCCAAGCCAACACTGCTGCCATCCAGCAAATGGCAGAAGTCCTTGTGAACAACCAGCAGCAAGGCAGGAATGGCAATGGCCGTTCCACTCTGTCTGAGTTCATGAGGAATTCGCCCCCAACCTTCACCGAGACTGCTGAACCCCTAGATGCCGATGACTGGATCCGCACCATCGAGGACCTCCTTGCACTGGTCAATTGCAATGAAGATCGTGAGAAGGTGTTGTATGCCTCTCACTGCCTCAGAGGTACCGCTAGAGCTTGGTGGGATGGATTCAAGGTCATGCAAGGCGATCGTTTGATCACCTGGGATAACTTCAAGGAAGGATTCCGCACCGCCCACATTCCTTCTGGGATCATGGCAATCAAGAAGAGAGAATTCCGAGCGCTGAAGCAAGGAAGTGGCTCTGTCAAGGAGTACATGCAGAAGTTCAACCTGCTGTCGAGGTATGCACCTGAAGATGTCAACACAGAGGCTGCTAAGATGGAACGCTTCATGGAAGGACTTCAGCAGACCCTGCAGTATCAGCTCATCGTCTGCGATTGTCGGACCTTCTTCGACCTGGTGAACAAGGCCCTCATGCCGGAAGACAAGCGTCGTGCCATAGACGACACTCGCAAGCGCAAGATGATCAGCAAGGGTAGTTCCAGCAACCAGAAGCCTCGCCCCTGGCAGCCAGCCCCAACCAAGCCAACCTATCAGCCGCAGCAGGCTAGACCTCCTGCACCTCGTCCGAGCTACCAGCCTCAGCAGTATGCCAATCCCAGGCCAGCCTACAACAACCCCAATAACAACAACGGTGCCAGGAACAACAACAACAACAACAACAACAAGAACAACTATGGTCAGGTCAGTTGCTTTGGGTGTGGTCAGCCTGGACACATCTCTAAGCAGTGCCCCAACAAGAAGCCAGATGCACCGCGCCCCAATGCGCCCAACCAAGGTCAAGGCCGTGGAGCGCCACCAAGGAACCCAGTGATGACCCACAAGTAAGAGTGTCGAACCCAACGAGGAGCAGAAGGAAATGACAAGCAGTTCTCAGTAAGGTATTCTCTGCAAGCACTGAAATTATCGGCAACAGATAGTTTGTGATAAGATAATTCGTAACGGATAGCAAGTAACAAGTGTAAATAAGGTGCAGCAAGGTGGCCCAATCCTTTTTATAGCAAAGGACAAGCCTGGACGAATTCTTATATAAAGCACAGCGCTCCCGAGGACACATGGGAATTTCTGTCAAGCTAGTTTTCATCATGCTCATATGATTCGCGTTCGTTACTTTGATAATTTGATATGTGGGTGGACCGGTGCTTGGGTACTGCCCTTACTTGGACAAGCCTCCCACTTATGATTAACCCCTCTCGCAAGCATCCGCAACTACGAAAGAAGAATTAAGATAAATCTAACCATAGCATGAAACGTGTGGATCCAAATCAGCCCCTTACGAAGCAACGCATAAACTAGGGTTTAAGCTTCTGTCACTCTAGCAACCCATCATCTACTTATTACTTCCCAATGCCTTCCTCTAGGCCCAAACAATGGTGAAGTGTCATGTAGTCGACGTTCACATAACACCACTAGAGGAAAGACAACATACATCTCATCAAAATATCGAACGAATACCAAATTCACATGATTACTTATAACAAGACTTATCCCATGTCCTCAGGAACAAACGTAACTACTCACAAAGCATATTCATGTTCATAATCAGAGGAGTATTAATGATGATCAAGGATCTGAACATATGATCTTCCACCAAGTAAACCAACTAGCATCAACTACAAGGAGTAATCAACACTACTAGCAACCCACAGGTACCAATCTGAGGTTTTGAGACAAAGATCGGATACAAGAGATGAACTAGGGTTTGAGAGGAGATGGTGCTGGTGAAGATGTTGATGGAGATTGACCCCCTCTCGATGAGAGGATCGTTGGTGATGACGATGGCTTCGATTTCCCCCTCCGGGAGGGAAGTTTCCCCGGCAGAACAGCTCCACCGGAGCCCGAGATTGGTTCTGCCCAAGTTCCGCCTCGAGACGGCGGCGCTTTGCCCCGAAAGCTCTGTTATGATTTTTTCCAGGTCAAAACCCTCCATATAGCAGAAGATGGGCACCGTAGGGCTGCCAGGTGGGCCACAAGCCACAGGGGCGCGCCCAGGGGGGTAGGGTGCGCCCCCTGGCTTGTGACTGCCTGGTGGGCCCCCTCTGGTATGCCCAGTATTTTTTATATATTCCAAAATAATTCTCCGTAAGTTTTCAGGACTTTTGGAGTTGTGCAAAATAGGTATCTCAGATTTGCTCCTTTTCCAGTCCAGAATTCCAGCTGCCGGCATTCTCTCTCTTCATGTAAACCTTGTAAAATAAGAGAGAAAAGGCATAAGTATTGTACCATAATGTGTAATAACAGCCCATAATGCAATAAATATCGATATAAAAGCATGATGCAAAATGGACGTATCAACTCCCCCAAGCTTAGACCTCGCTTGTCCTCAAGCGAAAGCCGAAATCGATAAATATGCCCACATGTTTAGAGATAGAGGTGTCGATAAAATAAAATACGGACATGAGGGCATCATGATCATCTTTAGAACAGCAACATATATTGACATATAATTTCTTATGCTGAAGTAACAATTCATTCACAAGATAAAGTATGAATCAAGAACTCTATTGAGAACCAACAAACTATGATCTCAGTCATTGAAGCAATTCCAATTTATCATAACGTAGGAAAGAGTCAATATAAGAGCTTGTAAAGCAAATCCACATACTCAATCATCTTTTAGTCTTTCACAATTGCTAACACTCACGAGGTACCTATGAGGTCAAAGTTTCAATCAGACACAGAGAAAGATAGGGGCTTATAGTATTGCCTCCCAACTATTTACCTCAAGGGTAATGTCAACAGAAATAACTCATGCTCGCCCACTTCCAAGTGGATATATGTGTCTAGATCATTCCCCAACACATGACGCTTGTCGAAAGATAAAGGCGAAATAAAGAAAGTGATGGAGATCACCACGACTCTTGCATAAAGGTAAGTACTAGAAAATAAAAGTAACAGATAGGCCCTTCGCAGAGGGAAGCAGAGGTTGTCATGCGCTTTTATAGTTGGATGCACAATCCCTTAATGCAAAAGAACGTCACTTTATATTGCCCCTTGTGATAGAAAACTTTATTATGTAGTCCGTCGCTTTTATTTCTTCCCTATCACAAGTTCGTATAAAGCTTATTTTCCTCACACTAATAGATCACACATATTTAGAGAGCAATTTTTTATTGCTTGCACCGATGACAACTTACTTGAAGGATCTTATTCAATCCATAGGTAGGTATGGTGGACTCTCATGGCAAAACTAGGTTAAGGGTGTTTGGATGCACAAGTAGTATTTCTACTTGGTGCGGAAGTTTTGGCTGATATGAGGTGGAAGCAAGTGACACATGTTGAGGGATCTATAACCATATAACTTCTATTCGGAAATAAGTAAACATAACTCATTATGTTGTCTTCCTTGTCCAACATCAACTTCTTAACATATAATATTTTAATGAGTGCTCACAATCATAAAAGATGTCCAAGATAATATATTTATATGTGAACCTCTCTTTCTTTATTACTTCCTTTTAATTGCCACAATGACCAATAGCTATGTTTGTTAACTCACAACAAGTTTCAATCGACATACTTCTTATATGTGAAGTCATCACTCCCCATAAGGTCATCATATATACCCTTTGCTTTTATTCTATATTTCTTTCTATTTCTTTTTCCACAAGATCACGATCATATCAAACAAGTAAAGCCCTCAACTCAAAACTACTCTTTATTATATAGCTCTCAGACTTGCTTACATAGGGGGAATATAAAGCAAAACTCAAAACAAGATCACACTACTAGATCACGATATAACCAAAAGGATCGAACTGAGAAAAACGATAAAAATAAAAGATGTGATGGTGATACGATACCGGGGCACCTCCCCCAAGCTTGGCACAAGCCAAGGGGAGTGCCCATACCCATGTGTTTAGTTATCTTGCTTCGGAGGTGGTGATGTTATATTCTTGGCGATGATACCCTTCAGGATGCGATTCTCCTCCTCAAGCTTATTATTTTGCTGTCTGAGATCTATTATTTCCTTGCGAAGTTTTTCAGTGATGGCTAGAGCTCCTTTAACCCATGGATGTCTCATTGCTGCGGGGGAAGAAGCAACACTCTTTTTCATATTTTCATAAGTAAGAAATTTAGCATTGGAAGGGATAACCGAATGCGGGATTGCTGAGCTCTGAAGTTCTTCCAGCATGGCTCCAGGTTGTCGATGAGAGGTAACTTCTTGGTCTTCCTCCATGGCATCTCTCCTTTTCAAGTCGGCCTCCATCTCTTCCTCCGTAGCCTGCCCGAAACGGTTCTCTCCGACCGACTCTTGCGAAGACATCTTGCTCTAAATCTGCTGCAGAAACAGCTTGAAGAGAAAACAGGAGGTATTGTCGTGATATGAGAGTCAAAACCTTCGGGAGATTATATAATGAATTTTTACCGACCCGAAGGAGTATTCCACAAGAAAACGGAGTCCGGAGTGTACACGAGGTAGCCACAAGCCATAGGGGCGCGCCCAGGGGGGTAGGGCGCGCCCCCCTGGCTTGTCGCTTCCTCGTGCACTTTTCGGACTGCCATTAATTTTTCTAATTTTTTAAATATTCCAAAACGGATAAAAATTGCCATTGAAAAAGTTTTGGAGTCAGTTTACTTACCGTACCACATACCTATTCCTTTTCGGAGTCTGAAACGTTCTGGTAGGTCTCCCTAAAGTACTCCTCTGGAGTTATGGTATTGATAACATTGGTTTCAACATTTATGGGAGTACCTGAGATATAATGTTTGATTCTTTGACCGTTCACCACCTTAGGGTTTGTGCCTTCGACGTTGTTGATCTTGATGGCACCAGAACGGTATAGTTCCTCGATAACATAAGGACCTTCCCATTTAGAGAGAAGTTTTCCTACAAAAAATCTTAAACGAGAATTGTATAGCAAGACATGATCACCTACATTAAATTCACGCTTTTGTATCCTTCTATCATGCCATCTCTTAACCTTTTCTTTAAATAACTTGGCATTCTCATAGGCTTGGGTTCTCCATTCATCAAGTGAGCTAATGTCAAATAACCTCTTCTCACCAGCAAGTTTGAAATCATATTTGAGCTCTTTAATTGCCCAATAAGCTTTATGCTCTAGTTCAAGAGGTAAGTGACATGCTTTACCATAAACCATTTTATACGGAGACATGCCCATAGGGTTTTTATAAGCAGTTCTATAAGCCCACAATGCATCATCAAGTTTCTTAGACCAATTCTTCCTAGATCTATTAACAGTCTTTTGCAAAATCAATTTAATTTCTCTATTGCTTAATTCTACTTGACCACTAGACTGAGGATGATACGGAGATGCAATTCTATGATTAACATCATACTTAGCAAGCAATTTACGGAAAGCACCATGAATAAAGTGTGAACCACCATCAGTCATCAAATATCTAGGGACTCCAAATCTAGGGAAAATAACTTCTTTAAGCATTTTAATAGAAGTGTTATGATCAGCGCTACTAGTTGGAATAGCTTCTACCCACTTAGTAACATAATCAACAGCAACTAGAATATGAGTATACCCATTAGATTGTGGAAAAGGTCCCATATAATCGAAACCCCAAACATCAAATGGTTCAATAACAAGAGTAATTCATAGGCATTTCCTGACGTCTACTAATATTACCAATTCTTTGACATTCATCACAAGACAAGACAAACTTACGAGCATCCTTGAAGAGAGTAGGCCAATAAAACCCAGATTGTAGTACCTTATGTGCAGTTCTATCTCCAGCGTGGTGTCCTCCGTAGGCCTCGGAGAGACACTTGCGTAGGATCTGTTCCTGTTCATGCTCAGGTACACAACGTCTAATAATACCATCTACTCCTTCTTTATAAAGGTGTGGATCATCCCAAAAGTAATGTCTCAAGTCATAGAAGAACTTTTTCTTTTGTTGGTATGTGAAACTAGGTGGTATAAATTTAGCAACAATGTAATTAGCATAATCAGCATACCATGGAGCATTATGTGAAGCATTTATGACAGCTAATTTTTCATCAGGAAAGCTATCATCAATAGGTAGTGGGTCATCAAGAACATTTTCTAACCTAGACAAGTTATCTGCCACAGGGTTATCAGCACCCTTTCTATCAATAATATGCAAATCAAATTCTTGTAGCAGAAGAACCCACCTAATAAGTCTAGGTTTAGCATCTTTCTTTTCCATAAGGTACTTAATAGCAGCATGATCGGTGTGAACAGTTACTTTGGAATCAACAATATAAGGTCTAAACTTATCACAAGCAAACACGACTGCTAAAAATTCCTTTTCAGTAGTAGCATAGTTTCTTTGAGCACTGTCTAGAGTTTTACTGGCATAATGGATAACATTTAATTTCTTATCAACTCTTTGTCCTAGAACAGCACCAACAGCATAATCACTAGCATCACACATAATTTCAAAGGGTAGATTCCAATCAGGTGGTTGAACAACAGGTGCGGAAATCAAGGCATTCTTTAGGATTTCAAATGCTTCTACACAATCATCATCAAAAACGAATGGAATATCTTTTTGCAAAAGATTGGTGAGAGGCCTAGAAATCTTAGAGAAGTCTTTAATAAACCTCCTATAGAAACCAGCATGACCAAGGAAACTTCTTATACCTCTTATGTCCGTGGGACACGACATTTTTTCAATAGCATCAACTTTAGCCTTATCAACTTCAATACCTCTTTCGGAGATTTTGTGCCCCAAGATAATGCCTTCATTAACCATAAAGTGGCACTTTTCCCAATTCAAGACAAGATTAGTTTCTTCGCATCTCTGCAAAACTCGATCAAGGTTGCTCAAGCAATCATCAAAAGAAGTTCCGTAAACGGAAAAATCATCCATGAAGACCTCAAGAATCTTTTCACAAAAGTCAGAGAATATAGCCATCATACATCTTTGAAAGGTAGCAGGTGCATTGCATAAACCAAAAGGCATACGTCTATAAGCAAAGGTACCGAAAGGGCAAGTAAAAGTGGTTTTTTCTTGATCCTCTCTTGATACAGGTATTTGAGAGAAACCAGAGTAACCATCTAGAAAGCAAAAATGAGTATGTTTGGATAGTCTTTCTAGCATTTGATCAATAAAAGGTAAAGGGTAATGATCTTTCTTAGTAGCTTTATTTAATTTCCTAAAATCAATTACCATTCTATAACCTGTAACAATTCTTTGCGGGATCAATTCATTTTTATCATTAGGAACAACGGTAATACCTCCCTTCTTAGGGACACAATGAACGGGACTAACCCATCTACTATCAGCAACAGGATAAATTATACCTGCCTCCAGAAGCTTTAGTATTTCTTTTCTTACCACTTCTTTCATCTTAGGATTCAACCGTCGTTGGTGATAAATAACTGGTTTGGCATCAGGCTCCATATTAATTTTATGCTGACATAGAGTGGGACTAATGCCCTTAAGATCATCAAGAGTATATCCAATAGCAGCACGGTGCTTCCTCAGAGTTTTCAATAATCTCTTTTCTTCATGCTCTGAAAGGTTAGCACTAATAATAACAGGATATATCTCCTTTTCATCAAGATAAGCATATTTCAAAGTATCGGGTAATTGTTTAAGCTCAAACACGGGATCACCCTTGGGTGGAGGAGGATCCCCAAGTATTTCAACAGGTAAGTTGTGTTTCAAAATAGGCTGCTGATCAAAGAAAATTTTATCTATTTCATTCCTCTTATTCATATGCATATCATTTTCATGGTCTAGCAAATATTGTTCTAAAGGATCAGTAGGAGGCACAGCGATAGAAGCAAGACCAATAATTTCATCTTTACTAGGCAATTCTTTGTCATGGGGTTGTCTACGAAATTTAGAGAAATTGAACTCATGAGACACATCCCCAAAACTCACAGTAATTGTTTCCTTCTCACAATCAATCCTAGCGTTAACAGTATTCAAGAAGGGTCTGCCAAATATAATGGGACAAAAATCATCTTGTGGGGAACCGAGAACAAGAAAATCAGTAGGATACTTTATTTTCCCACACAAGACTTCAACATCTCTAATAATCCCCATTGGTGCAATAGTATCTCTATTAGCAAGCTTAATAGTAACATCAATTTCCTCTAGTTCAACTGGTGCAATATCATGCATAATTTCTTTTTATAAGGAAAAGGGAATTGCACTCACGCTAGCACCCATATCGCATAAGCCATGATAACAATGATCTCCTATTTTAACATAAACAACAAGCACGCCCACAACTGGTCTATGTTTACTCTTAGTATCAGGTCTAGCAATTCTAGCAGCTTCATCACAGAATTGGATAACATGCCCATCAATATTATCAACCAAGAGATCTTTAACCATAGCAACACTAGGTTCAACTTTAATTTGTTCAGGGGGTGTAGGTGTTCTAATACAACTCTTACGAACCACGGTTGAAGCTTTAGCATGTTCTTTTATCCTAACAGGGAAGGGTGGTTTCTCAATATAAGCAGTAGGAATAACAGGATCAACATTATAAGTAATAGTTTCCTCTTCAACTTTAATAGGTTCAACTACTTTCACTTCAATGGGAGGATGATATTTAAACCACTTCTCCTTAGGGAGATCAACATGAGTAGCAAAAGATTCACAGAAAGAAGCTACTATCTCAGAGTCAAGTCCATATTTAGTGCTAAATTCACGAAAAGCATCGGTGTCTATAAAAGATTTAACACAATCAAACTTAAGGTTTATACCTGACTCCTTACCTTCGTCGAGTTCCCAATCTTCAGAGTTGCGTTTAATTCTTTCCAATAAGTCCCATTTGAATTCAATATCCTTCTTCATAAAGGAACCACCACAAGAAGTGTCGAGCATGGATCGATCATTATGAGAAAGCCGAGCATAAATATTCTGAATAATAATATCTCTTGAGAGCTCATGGTTGGGCCATGAATATAACATTGACTTAATCCTCCCCCAAGCTTGAGCGATTCTTTCTCCTTCACGAGGCCAAAAATTATAAATATAATTCCGATCACGATGAACCAGATGCATAGGATAAAACTTCTGATGAAATTCCAATTTCAATCGGTTGTAGTTCCATGATCCAATATCATCACATAGCCTATACCATGTCAATGCCTTCTCCTTCAAAGATAAAGGAAAGACCTTCTTCTTGACAACATCCTCGGGCAAACCTGCAAGCTTAAATAATCCACAGACTTCATCCACATAGATTAGATGCAAATCAGGATGTAGTGTTCCATCTCCTGCATAAGGATTAGCTAGCAGTTTCTCTATCATACCCTAAGGAATTTCATAATAAATATTTTCAGTAGGTTCAGTAGGTTGAGGGGCAACTCTTTGTGCTTCTGGTCGAGGTGAAGATACCCCGAACAAGCCCCTCAAAGGATTACTTTCCATAGTAACAAGTGATAGTAAATTTCAGCACAGTATATAAATTTTTCCTTACCAAGTTCCACTCACCAGAGGCGCTTCACTCCCCGGCAACGGCGCCAGAAAAGAGTCTTGACGACCCACAAGTATAGGGGATCTATCGTAGTCCTTTTGATAAGTAAGAGTGTCGAACCCAACGAGGAGCAGAAGGAAATGACAAGCAGTTCTCAGTAAGGTATTCTCTGCAAGCACTGAAATTATCGGCAACAGATAGTTTTGTGATAAGATAATTCGTAACGGGTAGCAAGTAACAAGTGTAAATAAGGTGCAGCATGGTGGCCCAATCCTTTTTATAGCAAAGGACAAGCCTGGACGAATTCTTATATAAAGCAAAGCGCTCCCGAGGACACATGGGAATTTCTGTCAAGCTAGTTTTCATCATGCTCATATGATTCGCGTTCGTTACTTTGATAATTTGATATGTGGGTGGACCGGTGCTTGGGTGCTGCCCTTACTTGGACAAGCCTCCCACTTATGATTAACCCCTCTCGCAAGCATCCGCAACGACGAAAGAAGAATTAAGATAAATCTAACCATAGCATGAAACGTGTGGATCCAAATCAGCCCCTTACGAAGCAACGCATAAACTAGGGTTTAAGCTTCTGTCAGTCTAGCAACCCATCATATACTTATTACTTCCCAATGCCTTCCTCTAGGCCCAAACAATGGTGAAGTGTCATGTAGTTGACGTTCACATAACACCACTAGAGGAAAGACAACATACATCTCATCAAAATATCGAACGAATACCAAATTCACATGATTACTTATAACAAGACTTATCCCATGTCCTCAGGAACAAACGTAACTACTCACAAAGCATATTCATGTTCATAATCAGAGGAGTATTAATGATGATCAAGGATCTGAACATATGATCTTCCACCAAGTAAACCAACTAGCATCAACTACAAGGAGTAATCAACACTACTAGCAACCCACAGGTACCAATCTGAGGTTTTGAGACAGAGATCGGATACAAGAGATGAACTAGGGTTTGAGAGGAGATGGTGCTGGTGAAGATGTTAATGGAGATTGACCCCCTCTCGATGAGAGGATCGTTGGTGATGATGATGGCTTCGATTTCCCCCTCCGGGAGGGAAGTTTCCCCGGCAGAACAGCTCTACCGGAGCCCTTGATTGGTTCTGCCCAAGTTCCGCCTCGAGACGGCGGCGCTTCGCCCCGAAAGCTCTGTTATGATTTTTTCCAGGTCAAAACCCTCCATATAGCAGAAGATGGGCACCGGAGGGCTGCCAGGTGGGCCACAAGCCACAGGGGCGCGCCCAGGGGGTAGGGCGCGCCCCCCTGGCTTGTGACTACCTGGTGGGCCCCCTCTGGTATTTCTTCTGCCCAGTATTTTTTATATATTCCAAAATAATTCTCCGTAAGTTTTCAGGACTTTTGGAGTTGTGCAGAATAGGTATCTCAGATTTGCTCCTTTTCCAGTCCAGAATTCCAGCTGCCGGCATTCTCCCTCTTCATGTAAACCTTGTAAAATAAGAGAGAAAAGGCATAAGTATTGTACCATAATGTGTAATAACAGCCCATAATGCAATAAATATCGATATAAAAGCATGATGCAAAATGGACGTATCACCCAGCTCCCCGCAACCATCCCAACAATGGCAAGGGTCGTGTGAATCACGTCACCGCTGAGGAAGCCCAGGAAGACCCGGACGTCATACTGGGTACGTTCCTCGTCAACTCAACCCCAGCAACCGTACTGTTTGATTGTGGAGCTTCGCATTCTTTTGTCACTCAAAAGTTTGCACTAGAGAGTGGTATGAAGCCTACACCCCTGGGTAGTCATATGTTGATACAAACCCCGGGTTCGGTTATGAAGTCCAAGATAGGATGTAAAGGAGTTGAGATTATCATCAACGGGGTAGACTTCCTAGCAGACCTCATAGTTCTGGATTCACCAGGCTTGGACGTCATCCTTGGCATGAATTGGTTGACCAAGAACCAAGGCTACTTGTACTGTGCCAAGAGGATCGTTACTATAACCAATAGCCAAGGAGTAGAAGTCAAGTATGTTCCCAACCCTGCCTCCACTCGAACCCCTCAGGTTAATTGTCTGTCGGGAATTGAGTTGGATCAAGTGCCAGTGGTATGCGAATACCCTGATGTTTTTCCTGATGAGCTGCCCGGAATGCCTCCTGACCGCGACATTGAGTTCATCATTGAGCTAATGCCCGGAGCAGGACCCATCTATAAGAAGCCCTATAGAATGGGATCCGAAGAGTTGGCTGAATTGAAGAAGCAACTGGCAGAGCAGCTCAGAACAGGATTCATTCGCCGTAGTGCCTCTCCTTGGGGATCACCTGTTCTATTTGTGTCAAAGAGGGACAGAACTATCTGAGTCTGTGTCGATTACCGTTCTCTCAATGAAGTCACAATAAAGAACAAGTACCCACTTCCTAAGATTGAAGACCTGTTCGATCAGTTGAATGGAGCGAAGGTGTTTTCCAAGATCGACCTCAGGTCAGGGTACTACCAGTTGAAGATCAGGCCCCAAAACATTCCAAAGACGGCGTTTGTAACCCGGTATGGCATGTATGAATATACGGTCATGTCATTTGGGTTGACCAATGCCCCTGCCTACTTCATGTACCTCATGAACAAAGTCTTCATGGAGTACTTGGACAAGTTTGTTGTCGTCTTCATTGATGACATACTCGTCTTCTCCAAGTCTGAAGAAGAGCATGAGCAACACTTGAGATTGGTCCTAGACAAGCTTCGAGAGCACCAGCTTTATGCCAAGTTTAGCAAGTGCGAGTTTTGGCTGCATGAAGTTGGATTCTTGGGTCATGTGTTGACTGCAGAAGGATTGTCGGTGGATCCTGCCAAGATCGAAGCCGTGACTGAATGGCAATCCCCAACCAATGTGAAGGAGGTTAGAAGCTTCCTCAGACTCGCGGGATATTACCGCAAATTCGTCGAAGGATTTTCAAGCATTGCCTGACCCATGACTTAGCTTTTGAAGAAGGACAAGAAGTTCAAATGGACAGAGAAGTGTGAAGAAAGCTTCCAAGAGCTCAAGAAGAGATTGACCACAGCCCCAGTTTTGGCCACCCCCGATATTCACAAGGAGTTTGTGATATATTGTGATGCATCAAGAACCGGGCTTGGAGGTGTTCTGATGCAAGAAGGCAGAGTCGTAGCATATCTATCCAGACAGCTACGTTCTCATGAAGAGAACTACGCTACTCATGATCTTGAGTTGGCAGCCGTAGTTCATGCCTTGAAGACATGGTGACATTACCTTCTGGGGAAGCGATGTGAGATATACACAGACCACAAGAGTTTGAAGTATATTTTCACCCAAAAAGAATTGAACATGAGGCAGCGAAGATGGTTGGAGTTGATCAAGGACTATGACCTCAATGTTCAATACCACCCCTGAAAGGCTAACGTGGTAGCAGACGCCTTAAGCAGAAAGGCTTGTTCCTTGAATGCTATGATTAAGGAAAGCTACCCGCCCTGTATGAAGAGCTTGAAAGCTTCGGCTTGGAACTAGTTGCACCTGGATTCCTAGCCAACCTCAAAGTGAGGCCTACCTTGATGGATGGTATTAAGGAAGCCCAGAAGGGACACGAGAGCATTAAAGGCATCAAGAGGAAGATCAAGGCAGGCAAGGCCCCAGGATTCTCAGTGGATGAACAAGGAGTTGTATGGTTCGGGAAGCGCATCTGCGTACCCAACAAAGGAGAGCTCAAGAACTTGATCTTGCAAGAAGCTCATGACACTCCGTATTCCATCCACCCTGGAGGAACCAAGATGTACCAAGACCTCAAGGCAAAATTCTGGTGGCATGGCATGAAACGGGAGATAGGCACCTTTGTTGCTAAGTGCGACATATGCCAGAGAGTCAAAGCTGAGCATCAGCGACCCGCTGGATTATTGCAACCTCTCAAAGTGCCTGAATGGAAGTGGGACAAAGTCGGGATGGACTTCATCACCGGATTACCTAGGTCAAGCAAAGGACATGATTCCATCTGGGTCATTGTCAATCACCTGACCAAGGTAGCCCACTTCATTCCCGTCAAGACCACCTATGATGGAAGCCAGCTGGCAAACCTCTACATCAACCACATCGTGAGTCTTCACGGAGTTCCAAAGGAGATTGTGTTAGACCGAGGAACCCAGTTCACCTCAAGATTCTGGAAGAAGTTTCAAGAAGCAATGGGAACCAAGCTCTCCTTCAGCACTGCTTTTCACCCCCAGACCGGTGGGCAGACAGAGCGAGTAAATCAGATACTCGAGGATATGCTCCGTGCTTGTGTTTTGGCATACGGAGCCAAGTGGGAGGACTGCCTGCCATTTGCTGAGTTCACCTACAACAACGGCTATCAGTCAAGTCTTCAGATGGCACCATTTGAGGTGTTGTATGGATGCAAGTGTCGTACTCCCCTCAACTGGTCGGAAACCGGAGAAGGACTAGTCTTTGGGCCAGACATTCTCCGCGAAGCAGAAGAGCAAGTTCAACTCGTCTGAGAGCGCCTCGAGACTGCCAAGACAAGACAGAAGAGCTACGCCGACTCTCACCGCCGAGAAGTGAGCTTCGACAATGGAGATCATGTCTATCTCCGAGTCACACCTCTTAAAGGAACCAAGCGTTTCCACGTCAAAGGAAAGCTTGCACCAAGATACATCGGCCCCTTCAAGATCACCGCAAGACGAGGAGAAGTTGCCTATTAGCTAGAGCTACCTTCCGAGCTATCAGATGTGCACAACGTCTTTCACGTGTCACAACTCCGAAAGTGTCTTCAAGTTCCCAACCGCCCCGACCTCTACAAGGACATCGACCATCAAGCCATCGACCTTCAGCCAGACCTTACTTATCGTGAGAGGCCAGTTCGCATTTTGGATGAAGCGGAATGTTGCACCCGAAGCCGCACCATCAAGTACTTCAAGGATCAATGGAGCAACCACACTGAAGCTGAAGCAACCAGGGAGAATGAAGACTATCTTAGATCTGAGTTCCCTTATCTTTTTAGCACTTAGCCTAGGAATCTCGGGGACGAGATTCTTGTAAGGGGGGTAGGTCTATCACACCCTGTGTTTGTATCACTTTGCTATGCTTGGATTTACAAAATTTGAACCAATTAAAAAAAATTTGAGTGCATGCTTGTTTGAAATGTTGCTTGTTTGCTTGTTTGGTTGAATGTGCTTGGCACTCATAGATTCTACTCCTCTCCATACTCATCTTCCTTGATCCAAACTTCTTGCCCAATGATCATACCATGTGTAGTACCTAAAACTATTTTTATCAAAATTTATTTTGGCCAAAAAGGATTTATTCAAACTAGGTTTTCAAAAACCCCTGAATTGAGGTTTGCACTACAAGTCCTCAAATTGGGCGGACCCTTTTTCCACAAAGGCTTTATTTGAAACCTACTATATATAAGACTTCCCAAAACCACCAAATATTAATTTTAAAGATTATTTTACTATTCTATTTAAAGGCTTTTTCTTAAGGCCAGAAATGGTTTTTCATAGGGAAAAATTATTTAAATGCTTTAAAAATATTTGAGAAAATTTAGGGAAACTCATTGGACATATATTTTCCATATATATTAGTTTCAACACATGGTCATGTTAAAAATCATGGGCAAACCCCCTCAAAACCCTTTCTGCCCAAATCAAGCTTTTGAAATATTTCTATAAGAAATATTCTCAATAAATTCCAGGAATATTCCAGCAAGTCACTCATGCTATAGGTGATGATCTTGCAAAGTTTCATCTCAATCGCCCTTGATTTGCTTCACCAAAATATTCCAAAACCATTCCTGTCCAGAGTCAAGTTTGAACAACTTTACATTGTGAAGTTTGTCCTATTGACCCCAAACTTTGTGGGCATGTGCTAAACCCCAAATTATGATACCACACCAAGTGGTGGGTTTGGGGGAGGTGAAATGCATGCCTAGATCTACAGAAATCTGATTCTGTTGATTTCTAGGGTTTTACAAAGTTACATTGTGAACTTTCTAAAAATCTCCTCAAACTTGGTGATCCTCTCTATTTGTACCTACATTTGCATCGTGTTAAATCTCAAGTCAAGCTAACTTCATTTGCTTGCCCAAATCATCATCAAACACCTTCTGCTAGAATTGTAAAAACCATGTTCCCCCCTCTTAACTTGTTCTCCTTGACCCCAAATTTTTACCAAATCTTCTTATTATGTTACTTTGCCTCCAGTAAGATAGCCCAGCTCTGGTTCAATGGTTAGATGGGGTAATACCCCAATTTACCTTCCTGGACAGCAGGAATCTTCTTCTCTCTCCCCTTCCCTCTTATTCTATCTACCTTCCAGGGCATCCAATGCCAGATTCCCCTAGTCTAGACCCCCTTGTACCCCTAGACACTAGTGGTCGCGCGCAAGACGCCGTTGGCATGCCATGACATGCCAAACGGGCGCTCCAGAGCGCGCTACAGTGCCCGACCGCACTGTAGCCGCCGCCCACTGCATGGCCCCGACAGCCTCGGGCCTCCCCCTCTCGCTACTTGGCCCCCCTCGACGTCCGCACCACGGCAACCTGTCGGCCCCCTCCTCTCTCCTCCTCCTTCTCCCTCCTCCTGCGCGTGCCGAGCGCCGCCCGGCTCGGCCAGTGAGCTGCCTCACATGCGCGCACGCCCCGCTCCTCCTATTGCTCCCCTGCTCGTGGGCCACGCCCAGGAACGCCCCTGACTCACCCCCGTCTCCTCCCGTGCCTTCTGGCCTCGGCCCCGAGCTCGCCGGCGCACCAGCGATTCGGTGGACCGCGGCTCGACTATATAAGGACTCCCCCGAGCCTCCTCTCCCCTCTGATCTCTCTCTCTCCATCTCAATCGACCCCCAGCAGAGCCCCATCTCCCCCCTGCTTGCTCCCTGTGCTCGGGATCGAGCTCGACACCGCCGCCTCGGGCCGTCGTCGATCTCGCGGTAGGGAACCCCTCCGGCCCTCCTTTCTCTCCCTATGGCTTCCCCTGGCACCCCTGATCGTTTTCCCCCTCTCCCATGTGCAGATTGCGGTCGAAAACGGCTGGGACCGGCACCTCCCGAAGCTCCTCCGTCGTGGGTGCTTGCCGCCAGCGAGCCAGGGCACCTCCGTCCTTCCTTCAACCTTCACCTGACCGGCCACTCCTCTCTGAGCCCATTCCCGCACTCGTCGCTCCTTGCCGCCGCCGGTAGCCTCGCCGGTGAGCCCCTCCCCTCTCGGTCCAGAGGAGGACGAAGGCCCGATAGGGGGACCCCACCTGTCGTCCTCTGCCTCGCCACCCTCTTCCCCCTCTCTGTCGCTGGCAGTTCGGCCCCGCGCATCAGGTTTAAACCTGACGGCGCGCGCGGCTGGCTGGCTGGCTAGTTGGGCCGGCCCAGCTGCTGGCCGCCTCTGGCCCAGGACACAGTGCCATTTTCTTTTTCTTTTTGTGTCCAACTTTTCAAAAATTCGACAGGAGTAAATAAAATCCCAATGCTAACAATCTTTCCACCACAAATCGTAGAATAATATGTAGAATTTAATAGTGCCATTTGTGGAAAAATTTGAAAACATTTTATGTACTGATTTTATTTAAATGCTAGTTTTGAATATTTTAGCCACTGTTAAAAATTGTTTTGAAAACCTTTTTCACCCCAAAACCTTAGGCAAATATGTTTAGTATTGCTTTTAGTATTTATCAGAATAGAGTAACATTTTTTGAAGTGGATATTGTGCTCTGTCTTTGTGTTGATTCTTCTTTTAACGTTATTTATCGCGACGATAGATTGCGCTGTTGACGAGGGAGTTGGACCCGAAGACTTTGAAGACTCCGAAGACTTTATTGAGCCAGGCAAGCAGCCCTTTGACCATGTTAAGAAACTTTTCATGCATGTCATATAGCACTTGTTGTTCCGATGAATTGATCATGTTGATGAGGTACCCCCCCCCCTTTGATGGGATGCCTCCGATGCTTTACCATTGATACTTGCATCGTGCATGACGCTAACATTCTTATGAGGGTTGTGCGGGTGGGAGTAGTTAGGATGCTAGTAGTTGCTACGCAAGTGGGATGGGAATATGCATGGTGATGGAAACAAATATGATTTCAAAGACTTTCGAAAACCCCGTCGGGTGCCACTAATGCCCGAGGGAGATGATGTTGAGTTAGGTAACCACTTGAGAAAGAAGTGGTGTACCGGAGCAAGTGAGTGTGTGTGTTTTTGAAAACGGATTAGATTTAAGATTTGTCGACCGTCCCAACCTTACATGTACAACCATGATACCCCTTATGGGACGGGGCTTTGTTGATTACCTTGGTGGGTACTAACATAGAGCCCGCATTACTAGTGGCGGGAGTGACGAGGTCACTCTCGATACGGGGTCGTGCCTGGTAGGAGCATGCGCTGTCTTTACAGGCACCGGGCACACCATTGCGTGCCCTCATGGATGATACGTGTGATGTATATCATGAGGGATGGCACCAACGAGTGGACTCTTTGTTTAGTAACGCTAGGGGAAAGGCATTGTTCGGGTGCTTACCTCGGGTATGTAATATACCATGAGTCGTCGATGACACGGAAGTTCCCCGAGTCTTGTGGGTAAAGTGTGCAACCTCTGCAGAGTGTAAAACTATTCGAATAGCCATGTCCACGGTCATGGACAGTTGGGTGGTGCAGCTTAAACTATGTCCTGGGTTTTCATAAACTTGGTGTGAGTGTGTGGTTAACAAAGATGGCATACTCGAGACAAGTCGGATGACTTGACATGATAATTGAACATGAGATGTTCAGACCTTGATTATATTGATATCGGTAACCTGTTCATGTGGATACTTGTATCCTCATGATGCATGCTATTACTAGTTATCTTGATCATGTCATTGCACTCAAAATTAGCTTTCCGCAAAACTTACCTACTTAGTGCTATATCATGAATTGTTATTGCCTTGTTCCAAAACTTGGGTTGTGTGGGAGTACATTCAAAGTACTCATTGGCTTGCCACTGGTTATTTAATTTGCCAGGCATGGAAGAGTAGGAATATGATGAAGAGTTCGTTCTAGACAAACATGCGAACTAGGACGCTTCCCAGTCAGAATGCCTGTAGGTTTAAGGCAGATGGCATGGGTTCACGCTTCCGATCAAGATTTCCGCTGCTTGTTATGTTTAAGTGTTTGGCCCTTGCGGCCCTATCTATGTAAGACTTGACCTTCATTGTCTTTATTTGTTTAAGACGCTAAATGAGGATGTAAGACTCTTGTTATTCAGCTTCTGTGTGTTCAGTGAGCATTGATCTCTGGGATCACTGTACACATGCATTCGGTGATCACGACTTATGAGTCGGGGTCCATACAATGTCCTTCTTGATCTCACTTATCTCGAGGTTCAGCGATGCGATCTGACCTTCGAGACTGAAAATCTTATCGTAGATAGTAGCATTGTCATCGATAATCTTATCCCTCTCCTTCTTCAGGGAGTCATTCAACTCATCCAGGGCCTTGATGGTACTCTTACGTGATGCGATCAGCTCGTGATTGAGCACGTCCATGTCACATGTCTGCTGCACAACGGGTGCTGGAGAAGGCAGACCTCATACACATGCCTGGCAAGGGTTTCAAATCATCAACAATTAATTAATGGTTAGATATATGGAGATGTTTGCAATGCTCATGCATCTTTTCTATAACCTTACTTACCTAGTTGGTGCTCACGTCGCCTTTATATTCGGCATACCCCGACCCATGATCGAAGGAGCCTATCTAGATGCTAGAGTCGGCCATGCTGTTTGGCAAAAGAATAAAGGCCATGGGAGTGTTTAATGCATGAAAAGAAGAAGTATCTTCTAAAATTAACAGGAAGAAGCATCAAACAAATTAAATAGAAACACAAATGATTGCTCTCGTGATAGTATTTTCCATTAAATACATGTGTTCCCCTGATACAACATCAAGTCCTTGTTCTTTAAGAAGTACATTTTTAGCTTCTGCCTTTTTACTATGGTTTCCAAATGAGAAACTAATTATGAGTGTGTGCACATACTACCAAACACATATCAAAATTTATTTTTGTGGGATGTTACATCTAGAAATCATGAAAACATAGAACAAAACACTAATCAATCATCTGCACACATACTACCAAACACATATCAAAATTTATTTTTGTGGGATGTTACATCTAGAAATCATGAAAACATTGAACAAAACACTAATCAATCATCTACACGCATACTACCAAACACATATTCAAAATTGGTAAGTATATTAAAGGAGCTAGATCCCATGCCATACTCATGCAATGTGTGGCTGCATATTGTCCACTACAATCATCAATCGGATAAACTACAAAAAAGAACTAAGTTTGGATCGCGTTGCACATCTACAACCTAAAAGCCCTTACTAAATTTTAAAAGCCCTTACTTGTAGTAAATTCATTTAAACGCTTCCTAATTTTTCTAGCGACACTAGAAACTTTGGATCGCGTTGCACATCTACAACCTAACCCTAACCCTAAGCAAAATGAGAGAGGAAGGGGTGCCGGACTTACCGTGGAGGTGCTCGGGGGCAAGGAGAGGTGTGCGGGCGACGACGGGCTGCGTCGGGCAGAGACGGGTGGTGTCGGGCGGTGGTGGCATCGGGCGGGGCGGCCGCGAGGATCGACAGGAGTTGGGGATTGAGAGGAGGACGAAATGATAAGTTTTTTTTACTACGCCAGGAGCTGTTAAAACCGACTAGTGCTGGAGTGGGCCTAATGGGCCTAATGTGCAACGTCGGGCCTAATTTGCAACGCCAACACTAAGCAAATAGCTATGGCATTCGAATTTAGCGAACGTCAACACTATTTGAAAATATTAGTGTTGGCGTTGGTGAGACATGGCACGTCACGAACAAGAGTTGTGGCTAGCCATTTTTCCACTAGTGATGGCAAAACTACAATGCAATAAAATATTGTGTAACATGATCAGGTGGAACTTGCCTTGGTTGTTGTTGTCACTAGTGCAATCCTCACAGTCATAGGGGTTGCACTCCCCTTAATCTAACATTGACAAACAAATAACACATAGCAATCATAAGCAAGCAATTCATGCAAAGGAAAAACTTGCATGAATGCAAATGCAAAATCACACAAATACAAGTGTTAGTTTCGTGGGTTTGATCCTTGCCAATTTGATCTTTCAATTTCGATTCATGAGTTGCCTGGTACTTGTCTTCATTTAAAAGTTATTTGATCAGGTTCTTGCCTAAGGTTTATTGAGTCAAACTAATTGGGTTTGAACATAGTAATAAATTAAGTCACATTAGTCAATTTCAAATTGAAGTTTAATAAGTTTGACACTGTGTTTTAATCCTATTTGACCCTTAAATATGTTTGAATTTTTGTAGTTCATTTGAATTGACTTACTTTGTTTTGAGAACATTTGAAATAAATATTTGATCTAAGTTTAACTTTGAATACATTTGAAAGTATTTGGTCTAAGTTTACATGAATTCATTTGAAAAATATTTGTTTAAGTTTGAATTTGAAAAGTATTTGAAAATAATTCAGGTCATAATGTTTTACTAAATGAATTTAATTTAATTCATGAATAAATCATGAATTTTAAATCAGATTTGATTTGGGTTATTTACATGACTTGCCTAATTCAAATAATGTTTCAAATAATTCATAACATGTCGTAACATATCACAATTTGTTCTAGCAACACTCTGAAATGTTTCTAACTTATTTATAATTTTTATTTTATGAAAAGAATTCAAATATCTTTGAATTTAGAGTTTTCAAGTTTCTATCCTGAAACTATTGCAACATTTTTTTTATTATAAATCACAGTGAACTAACTTAAACTACATTTCATTAGTTCCAATCTAAAAAAAGAATCATCTCCATTTGGATTTGTAATTAAACATTTATGACCTAATTAGTATTTAAAGGATTATGTTTGAAATTAAAGTTTGCAAAGTTCAAATTTAATTTTTCTAAAAAATTTAAACTACATTTCTTAAGGATTCATTTGCAAAAAGAATTATTCAATTTGGACCTTGGATAATTAGTTATGATAGATCTAAGTTTCAGGGGCTTTTCTTCGAAAATGCATTCTCAATTTGGTTAACGAATTTCTTCTGGATAATGTTGTCGACATGGCAGCTTCTCATTGGCATGTACCGGTTTGTTTAAGTGATCTAACATGGGCTGTTTGATCTAGATCTAATGGTTGAGTTTAAACAAAGGGGTTAGGGTATTGAGCTCACCGGAGATCCTCGCCATCATCTCGTAGAAAACACGAACGCGGCGGCACAACATTTAGTAGTCGAGGTTGCTGGCGTTCCAAGGGCTCCTAGGCTGCATGGGGGTACAACTGGACGTGGTGGTCGACGGCGGGGACGATAGTGGCAACGGCTGGCCTCGGGGGTGACGGAGACGACGACGAGGAGGCTCGCCGAAGTTGCGGGCGGCTCGGGCGTTAACGGTGTGCTCCAACATGGGCGTTCCTGGATGTCAGGCTTGGTCAGAAGATGCGCGCGAGCAAGGCAAAGCTAATAGGCATGGCGCGGGGTCAAATGGACGGCGGAGCTCACCGGAGCAACGACGATGGCGGAGCAAAGCTTCGGCCTCCATCGGACTCAAGGTTGCAGAGCGCTTTGGGCTCGTCGATGATGTATAGGGAGTTCGTCGGGGAGCAACGGATCTCCTAGAGGGTTCGGTTGGTCACGAAGGGTTCATGGCTTGCCGGAATTGCTTCGGCGTCTCTTGGCCGAGGCGGAGAGGGTGGCAGTGGTGGGGGCATCCCGGTGGTGCTCCGACAAAATTGAGTAGGGGGTTTGAGAGATGGTATCTGGTGCTATTTAAAGGGCATCTTAGGTGATGAGGGAAGGAGCTTACGGGCAGGGCCCGCCTGGCAGTGAGAGGGAGAGAGAGAGAGAGCGCGCGGGGGAGGCCGCTTGGTTGGGTGGCTAGCAGGGCAGGCCTGGCTAGCTGGCCGGCTGAGCTTTTATTTTTATTTTTATTTTCTGTTTTTCATTTATGCTCTCATTTTTTGATTTTCCAAAATGAATTTGAATTTTTTTGAAAAGAGAATTTGTTTCTAAAATATCCTTAGAATATTTCTGACCAGATGAACATTTCTCCAAGGATTTTAGCACACTAAAAATTGTGACAATGACTAGTGGGCGTATTTGAAATTTTGAATTGTTTTTTTAATTCTCTTTTCTGTTTTGTTTATTGACTCTAGAAATTTACTTATAGTCTAATTGCGCAAATTAAACTATTTTCAACTTCTATCCCACTCAAAATATTTAGGCTCCTTATGGCAAATATTATCTCTAGAAATTTCTTTCCCACCCTTATGCAATTATTTGAAAAACTATCTGGAGTCCCCCTTGAGTTTCCTTTGAATTCAATGTTGGTCTTGTTGGCCTCACAATCCAATTATGCAAGTAAATCATGGATGCATATGCTTCTATTTTCACAACAAAAATTAAAGAAAAATTTGGGTTGTGACAAAAGGATTCCACAAATCCTCTCTTTACTCTACAGTAAATGGGCTACAAATGGACTAAATCAAGCCAATACCTGGAAAGGAGTAAAAGAGAAGATTGAGTAAATCAACAAGAGGCATAGCAGAGAAGAGAACACGAAAGAGGGTATTCCATACGACCGCGACTGTTCGTATGAACGGTCGTATGGCATGGAAACCGAGGCAACTCATCTACCTACACAACTTTTATAAAGTGGACCCAGTCGAAATGTCAACATAACATCGAGCATCCTGCAAGTCTTCCACAACAGAGTCATCTTCATCCCTTCGTCAACCCTAACCACCTCCATCTCATCTCCATAGCCACCAACACCACCACCATAGTTCATATCCATCTAATTCATACTTGTAATCGTGCATCGCACAAGGCAACCATTGTAAGACCTATTTGGAATCAATCAATCCTCAGGATGTGCAATGTTTTCATCTCGCGATCTGATCTCCATGTGTGAGTAGTTCGTCAAGGTATGGGTTGAGGCATAAGCCATGCAACCCTCTATATTTGTTGTGGAGATCAATGGAAGAGCTCTGACTTAACGTCCCATATGTGTGACATAAAATTGTTTCCTAGATTCTCTTGTCTTGTCCGCATTCTTCGTCCCTGCAGGTACCCAGGATCACGGAGAGTGAGCCACGGTGCGTCTAGGAGAAACGAGAACATGAAGTGTTATTCTAAACACCAGTGACAAAAGATTTTAGTATGGTAACATGGATCCAATCCTTGGGGACTCAAGAAGTGTAGTCATTAAAAAACAAAAGTTCTTGCCTGATTATTATAATCTTAATTATAAAGCCAACCCCACATGACGGTAGGGCCTACGGTAGGACAATTGATTCTTGATGCAGGACTCGCGACGTCAAGATGTTATTTGGACACATCCCCTGCTTCGGTTTGTAACAAGCACATCCCGATGGGTGACTTCTAGAGTACAAATTAATATCATATCTGGTCCCAACACAAACATGGTTGTAAGCATTAAGACCTCAATACACATACCTTCATTTTTTTATAAGTGTTACATCACTACTAGCTTGATTGATCCGGTCAAAAGTTGGAATTAATCCTTTAACAATTGCGTTCTAGAGACCATCGCTTCAAGGGAACCTTCCTCTCATGGGCTAGATAACCAAGGTCAGTTCTTGGGGAAATAAATGTGGGATACTTTCTGATTCTTTACCGGATCTTACAATAAGGAAGTAACAAGCCCTTTTTCTGGCGCCTTTGTCGGAGAGGAGTTTAGTGTAACTAGTCTTTGTGTTTAGAGTTTTGTTAAAGTTTAGTTTCAGGTTTTATTTTAGTTTTATTGTTGTTGTATTTTTGTTTCAGTTTTTATTTTTGCAAGTCTTGTCAGTTGCAAATACCAAAAAGATTACCATGGCTCGCAATCTTGGAAGTTTTGCTACTGCCAGCAATAACTTCATGCGTGAACCCATAACACAACCCGAGGTTGCAGCTGCTGAGTATGAGATCAAACCGAACATAGTTTCCATGGTTGAACATGACAAATTTGTAGCATATGCTTCTGAAGATGTCGGTATACACTTGCATAATTTTACTAAATTGTTCAATATGACACGCATTAGGGATTATGATCCTGGCGCTTTGAAGTTGCAACTATTTCCTTTCTCCTTGCGAGGAAAAGCAAAAGAATGGCTTTTAGCTTTACCTAAAGGCAATATAACTTCTTGGGTTGATTATTGCAGCAAATGTTTTTCTAAGTTTTGCCCCCCTGCAAAAATTATGCATCTACGTTCTCAGATTACAGGTTTCAAGTAGCAGGAACATGAGCCACTAGAGTTTGCATGGGAAAGAATGAAGGAAGCTATAAGAAACTGCCCTAACCATAGAATGGAGAAGTGGTCAATCCTTCATATGTTTTATATTGGTATAAATCGTATGTCAAAAACTATGCTTGATACAACTGCAGGAGGAATAATCATGGGAAATCCTATAGAGGATGTCAAGAAAGTAGTTGATGATATGCAAGAAAAACATGCCCAATGGCATGTTGAAAGAACAACCACCAAGAGGGTGAATGCAATTTAAGAAAATAATACTGAGTTGACAGCCAAGCTTGATGAACTCATCTCCATCATGAAAGGTAAAGAAGACGTAAACGTTAAGGCCATCACTAATGATGAAGTTAGTGATGTCAATTTTATCTCTCGCAATAGCTATAATCCTAGCTGAAAAAATAATGGATATACACCTAGAATTCCTTATCCTAATAAAAATGGAGCACCTAACAATTTTAATGGAGCTAATTGCGGCAATAGAAATACTCTTAAAGATACTCTGAAAAGTTTCATTGTTAGTCAAACTGAGCAAAACGAAAACTTCAAAAATATTTCGAAGAATCATGATAACTTACATGGTCAGTTGACCCGTAAGGTTGTTGGACTAACAAATGATATGCAGATGTTGGATACAAGATCCAAGAATATGGAAGCACAGGTCGCTAAAATTGTAGAGAGCCAATCATTGATCTTACACTACTTCAGCAAGGTCGAAAGACGACACATCAATCTGAGACCCTTCGACCAAACTAGGTGTGAAGCATGAATCGCAAGCAGTATAGTTCTAGATCCATCGCCAATAACGCGAACTGTGTGTGATGGAGGATCCATCAAATACGATTCTAAAAAGACGTGCATGTACGATAGGTGTCAAACAGCTGATCCAGACGAACTGTATGTGATGAGCCAACATAAAGCAAACGGTTAACCAAATACATATATGTGCGATGTACGACATACAGGTCACTCGGATGAACTGTTTGCGATCAACCAAAACAGCAGAGGTGTGTGTGATAGACGGCATACAGGTCACTCGGATGAACCGTCTGTGATCAGCCCAAACAACAGAAATGGTTAGCCAGATCAAGGTGTGTGCAATAGGCGACATACATGTCACTCGGATGAATGTTTGTGATCGTCCCTCACAACAAAAACGTTTAGCAAGATCAAGTTGTGTGCGATGGACGACATACAGGTCACTCGGATGAACTGTCTGCGATGAGCAAAAAATAACACAAACAATTTGTATTAACAAGATGTGTCTGATACCCAGTAAACAGGTGAGTAATAAGAATAGTGCTGTAAGACCGATAATAACACAGGCGGTTCCTTCTATTAGGGTGTGTGTTTTGTGGGCGAACGGTTCCTGGTAAAGAATTGTCAGCGATTGATGAAGTCATCACCGACGGGTTCGGTAGTTCAATCTATATGCGATGTGATTTTCTCAGTTTGCACACACATCTATGCTTTGTGATTTTCTCAGTTTGCACACACATCTATGCTTGCATAACCAAATTAAACATCCTAATACATTAGTAACTACACACATAACATTGGCACACCTCAATAAACTACTAAACACATAACAACATGATTGTGTAACCTAATTAAGCATCCAAATACATAAGTGACTACACACATAACATCGGCACACCTCAATAAACTATTACATGCATAATAAACTATAAGCAATGATCATCAACTCATCTACTTCTTGTGTAGCGACCCGACCCGGTAAGATCGGAGTCTCTTTGCTTAAGTGTCATCCCTGGATCGGTATGCTGACACACACAGTACTTGAGGATTTATAACAGAGTTCAACCACACATTTTATTACATCGAGATCCTCAAAAGAGTATTTCTTACAATAATGTGGCCTAAGGCCAAATAAAACAAAATAATGCGGAAGCAAATAAGTGTAACGAGTCCATCAACTCCACAAGCAAAGCTGAGTGCAGAACAACGACCTATCGCACCTTATTCCTCGTCGGACAAATCTGCAACATGATAGGTTGCAGCCGTGTAGGTCAGTACATGGAATGTACTGGCATGTCACATCATAAGAGTGTAATGAGCCTACTTGTACATGCAATTTGGCTGGTGGAAAGCTCTAAGTTTAATTTTGCATAATGCTAGTTTTTCCCTATCAAAATTTATTCTATCTCTACACATATCATAGGACTGAGATGGAAACCCCAACTCAATCCATTCCCAAAGTTGTGTCAATAGCCAGTTGGTTAAATTAAGAGTGATGAGATCTCCCTACATTTCCACTACTAAAAGCAAGTTGTCCATAACCGGGGACACGGCTAATCGATTAGATTGACACCCTGTAGAGGTTGCACAACTTTCCCCACAAGACTCGACCACCTCCTTGATCGGAAGATCGAGACATAGTCTTTCGAAAGCATTTCCCCTAACCCACGGATAGGCCGCTACACCTACATCATCTACATCTGCTAGCCTGTCCCGGAAGAGATCACACCATCTACTCAACTAAGCCAGAGTCCATATTGGCTTGTGGCTGCACACGGAAGCTTCTAGACATGAAAACAAGGTCGATCCCTTTGAGCTTGGGTGGACGGACCACTAGTGTGCACTCCCATGGATTCCCATGAATGCTCCCACTGTACTTCGCCACCATACAAACTAATTTCCACCCAGGTAGTTCATTAAAGTCTTGGTCCTAATTACTACTTTGTCACTCATATCTCAATGTGAAAACACTCCCCAATCCACGTCTACTCGGCGAAGCATTATAATTTAACACAGTGGGAACAAAGATGTACAGTTCAGACCTACCTCAAATGAACTACTGGGTGCAAGCCTAGCCATCGGGCATAAAATTTCTACCATGCAATCCTACCACAAAGAACTATGTGCATATAAAAACATAAGTAAAATAGGTATGATCAAAATGTAACTTGCCTTCGTGCTGGGGGTGAAGTTCTAGGGAGTGGTAGTACCCGGCTTCACACTCCGGACAATCTAGCGCAAAGTAAATTAAATTCACATAAAGAGACATTCATACAATTCAAAGTAACATGCAACACAAAAAATCATAAAAGCCAAATAAAATCTAAAACACGTAATTAGCATGAAAGTATAAAACCAAGTGAAAAACATGGTTCAAAATTCATGATGTGCGCTAGTGTTCCTACAAGGCATACTAGTAATATTATAATGAACAGAAACTATTTGTGTGAAAAATAGTGTGGCACTGATCCAAGTCATAGGATTTAGCTTGTGTGACGCAGTGCAAAAAGAATCAATTCAAACGGATATACTATTTAGGAGATATGGCCTATTGGAGTTTAAATTCAAATCTGAAATAAATTCATATTCGAACTTGCAAAGGTTTGCAATTTTGGGTTCTCTGGATAGAGCTCTTCGAGACAAAAATTTGGCAGTTGGTTTCATCTCGTTTGGATCTACGGTTAAAAAGTTATGGGTGTCTAAAGATTTTAATCAAATCTGAAAAAAACTGCAGCTGAAAAGGCCTTTTGCCACGTGGCGGCCTATGGCTGGCTGAGCGACATTCGCTGCGGAAGCTATGCGGCGGACGGCCAACGAATAAGCAAAAACGGCGGCCACGGCTAAGCTAAAGAGAACTGGCCCTGCTGTTTTTTTAAATAAATCGCGGTTAATCCGCGTACCGGTTCGGTAAAAAAAACCTAAATAGATCTAACTACCGGTTCGATCTAGAAAGAAAAAAAACTATCTAATCTAATACGAACCGAGTGAGAGGGGTGGGCTTACACACAGACGGCGGCGACGTGGTCGGGGAAGACGACCGAGGCGTCGGGCGGGGCGGCGGCTCCGGTGCGCTCCAGCGCAGGCGAGGTGGTCAGGCGGGTGCGGCGCGATGGGGGCATCCGAACGGCGGTGGTGCGGGGCGCCGACGGCGTCGGGGTGAAGCTAGGCGAAGTGGAGGAGCTCCGGTGCTCCGGTGAGCTCGGGTCGTCGGGGCGTTGTCTCCGGCGAGGCCTAGGGGATAAAAGCATGTCAGGGATGTGCGAGAACAGGTGGGGATCCGATTTCACGAAGAAGAAGAGGTCGTGGTGGCTCACCGGCGTAGGACTCCTCCGGCGAAGTAACTCCGGGCAGCGAGATGCGAACGGCGACGGCATTGGCTATGAGCGACAAGAGGAGTTGCGGATAGGCCGAATGGAACGAGGGCATCGAGGGGCTTATATAGGCGCGGCTAGTAGGGCCGCGGCTGAGGGGATAAGCGTTATCCCGGAGCTGCGTCCGGCGGTTGCGGGAGTACTGGCGCTGGGTTATCCCATGGTGTGCATGGGAGGTTGAAGACGAAGTTGGGTCGGGCCCCACCTGCCAGTTCGTGAGAGAGAGGGAGATACGAGCGAGAGGAAGCGAGCGAACGTGAGTAGGGCTCGGGAGAGCGAGCATGGGCGCTGGGCGAGCGCCTGGCTCGGCCTGGCTGGGCTTCGTCCTGGCTGGGTCCGCAGGCCTAGGCCATTGTGTGCGTGCGTGTGTTTCCTTTTTTTTAAACAGAAAACGATTTGAGTTTTAAACTCCACCCATCAGAGAAGATAAAATAGCAAAATAATTTTATAAAGCATTATTGAATATATAGAGCATAGCGAACATTTTGTTCTGCTCAAATAATTTAGAAAAAAAAATCTTATGCAATAATTTGAACTTTGATCAATAAAATAATTTTCAATGCAACTTTGAAAACACCAAATATAATTTCAATACTTTCCCACTCATTTATATTTTGAGGAAGTCATATTATCCTCTCTCTCTCTTATTTTATTTGAGTGGAAAAACCTTGAACATCATAAACCCCAAAATTCAATAAATCATGAGATGCAATATGATTCTATTAGCATCCAAATTTAATAAAATTGGGATGTTACATCCTGTGACGCTTGCTGCCACCGCTGTGCTTGTGGCTCGAGCCCTCGTCGTCTTCAGGTAGGAGGCACTTTCTCATGTCAACGATCCGCCTGAACATCTCGTAGCATGTGTATGCGTCCTTGGCCGCAGACTGGAGGTGATATGATCTAGTCTCCTCACCCAAACCTTGTGCCATTGAAGCTTGTTCTGCTCAGACTTAGCCCTCCTGTTTTGTAGTAGGGGTCGATGACCGCCCCTGCGAGGTCAACCAGAGAGTCCTTGTCCTTCTTGCTGCCCCAAACCCTTTAGTGGCGCTAGATGTCGACAAGCTTCTGGCAGGCCAAGCCTGAAGTCTCGAGCACCTATAGATTGTTGAGGGTGTCAACTGTAGTGAACCTATAGTCGGGGCTATTGACCAACATGGTGAAACGATCACAAGGCATTATGGCCAAGTAGTAGTGGTGGAGGAGGACGTGATGGCGCACACACAACTTGGCGATGGCAACCTTCTAATCATGCCCGGCACGACCGCCGGTGTACGCGAGGTCGAAGTCGACCATTATGTACTTGTTATCCTCAGAAAGATAATCCTCCGTAGTGTTGATGAAGTCCTCCACCACGGCCGGGTCGTTGGTGTACACCACCGTGAGGTCCGTCTTCTTGATGTGGGTGTCCACATGATGCACGCCGAACTCCATTTGAGTGCCGCTGGATATCCTCTCTGTATGTGTCATCGTGGGTGTGCTTATTATGTTGTGGCACGCGATCGAAAGATTGAAGGGACTATGGTTAATGGACGTGGGTATAAATGTGGGGCGGAGGTCCTTGAAAACCGGCACGTCGGGATGGCAGTTTTTGCAGCATGTGATTCCATCGTGGCGCACGTAACTTCGTCATGGTGACGCGCGCGGCGCAACTGCATACACATGGTGTCCCAAACGTGATCGTGGGGCGGCACCAACCGCTGGCAGAGCGCGTGCGGAGGGGCACGAGAGCAGAGCGCTCGGAGGAACGCGAGACTAGAGCGCCCGGAGGGACTCAAGGTCAAACCCGACCACTTTGTACTTGTCTGCGTCAAGCAACAACTCCATAACATGGATGGATTTCTCCACCCATATCGGATGGTTTGTGGACACCACCGAGAGCTCCGTGAACCTTCTGTGCGTGTCCAGTACAGCACGCATGTTGAACTGGTGCTCGTCGTCTGCATGCCGCTGGGAGAGCCATTGGAGCAGTGCAGGATACGCTCTCTATATTTTTGGTCGTGGTTGTGCTTCTTAAGGTCTAAATATTAATCGTCCATTGCATATTAAGGAAAAAATTATACTACCAACATACAGGTCTCACATGATGCCATTTGAATGGTTGTATCAAAAATGACAGAAATATTACAAATGTTCAAATTCTAGCATTACAAGTCTCAAATTCAAAGATTACAAGGTTCAAACTGATATTAGAAATGAAATTCTCTAGACGCCCGTGTTGATTAGCAGAACATGAACATATGAGACGCTCAAACTGATATTACAACTAGTTTCGCCACTTCAATATTTCTACAAAGGGACCCCCCACTGACATATCATGTTTGGGCTTGAGGTAAGGACTTCTGATTAGTTTGTCAACTGAAGTTTCAAACAGAAATTGAGATTCTACAGATCCTATTTGATTCTGCCGTAGTTATCAGCGCTGATCAGCAAACCATTATTTTTTGCGCGATAAATGTACGACAAATCTCATTACCTTTAACACACTTGCTCTCACAACAAAGAACCTGACGAATATAATCTCCGGTAAGGTCCCTCGGTAGTAGTTCAAAGTAATTTCTGAAAGATGGAGATCAAGGCATTCAGTGGGTTTGTTATATTGCATCACATTATCTACTACCGGGCCTAATCGTATCTGCAAAAGAAGAGATTGTATTAGAGATTGAACACACAAGGACCTCTTTGATTTGCAGTGTTTCTAATATAAATGAATAGAGTGACATGCCATCTTTGACCCTGCATGATTAACATGGGTGTTTGATTACAGTCTAGGAAAACATAAGATTCTTCACAAGAGGTCGGAGTGGATGGAAATTTTCCTTTGAAAACTAGTACAGATGAATCCAAGTGAGAAATATTTATGGATTGTGACCACATGAATCAACAAACCACCGTAGGAAAAAAATTGAAATCCTCTAAAATTTCTTCAGAAATTCTAGTACATTCGTCATATTAAAGTTGGGAGAAGGAGCCAAAAATTGAACTCCCTTGTGGTTAACATTTAAAGGAAAGGAGCATCACCTCGATATATAGCTTCGCCAGGCACGGAAAGCATCTCAGGAATCTGACAAATTGGTCCAGGTCGGGGCCGATAGATTCTAGTGCCAAGACCGTCACTGTACACAGATACGGGCTTGAGCTTGTCGGAATCATTTTCTGGATGACTGACGAACATACATCTTGAAAATAGAAAAACTGTTAATTTCAAGGCACATAAATGACCCTGATTCTTATTGGACCTTGTTGATCAACTACAATTCATCTCTCAAGTAAAGGCACGTCCTCAATGACCATTTGGTGATTCACCTTGTGTGATGTGTTGCAACACCGACAATACCCACAAATTGTCAAGAGACTCATGGAGGCGATGTGGAGGCTACTCAACCCATTGATTGCCTGAGGATGCAGGTACTCGAGTGCAGTACAGTTGCGGAGCAACGCTCCATGTCATCCTTGGGGATGCAGATGGTGACGAGCTCGAGGTGATTTAGTCAAGGGAGCAAAAGAGCGGGCTCGGCGTTAATCTGGGGGAAATGGCAATTCATGAACCTGGCAATGCGCAGCATTGGCGCGAGGCGCAACGCGGAGGGTGGGAGCAAGCGCCTATCTCAATCATTAAAAGTGAGCTCCTCAAGCTGATTTAGGGCGGTCGATAAGAACCACTCGTCAAGCTTGGCTCGGTCCTTGTCGTTGAAACTGAACTTGCCCATGGTAAGGCATCTGATTGGGCCATGGTGCATGCCGAGGATCTGGGACAATGCATCCAAGCATTTGCGATAGCCATTGCAGAGTATGTGCTCGTCGATGAGGCCAAGAGGGGCGCAACGCCATAGGGGGCGTCACCGCCAGGAGAGGACGTTTGTCTGCACGTCATCTACGAGCGGGTGAAGGGAGATGATGACTGTCAACATATCATCGGGGAGGCTGCTAATGAAGTCTAGGCATGTCGGAGGCGCTTGCGGTTCTGGCTCGACCCGCCTCTGCTTGATTGCAGCCTCGTCCTCCACCTCCGGTGTATCGACGGCGGCGGCATTTTCTGACATTAGTAGAGCAGTGGGAGGACCGGGATTGTGTAGTTAGAACAATGTAGAAGAATAGTGTATTGCTAATTAGAAGTTACTACGTAAGAACAGACTTAACAGATTCAGAAAATGAAACCCTAATTGGTTGCTTAAATACTACACAATTACTTTGATATCTATTATATAACTAGAAGGGCACGCGTGTTTTGCCGCGCTGCTTACTCTTTGTCATTTGTATATTCTTGTATAAAGAGTTAAAAAAAACCATTTCCTGTAATATCATTCAATGAGGATTACGCATATGAAATTTATAAATTTAAGTATTTTCTTAGATCCAACATACGATCACAACACAAATGGATACACCCCCTATCAAGATAGACAGACGCTCACAACAGGGGTGCATACTCTCCCCTATGAACATAGGCAACAACCATACCTCTATGAGCACCCGAGAGACTGAATAAACAGAACAAAAATCATGTGGAAAGTACATGAGTGCATATCTAATACTACCTGTGTTCATAAATGTATCAAGTCTCTAAAACGTCTTATATTGATGAACAGAGGGAGTATCATTTACAATCAAAGTTTATCCCGATTCAAAACATTAGATGATAACCTATGCCCGTCAATGGCATACTAAAAGGACAGTTGTATCCAAGATGCCAAGATGCCTTTAGGCCATCTTCGCTTGTGATTGTTCCTTCACCAGGCATCATCAGATCCAACAGCCATATGATTTCCCAAGCCATCAATATCTGCGATAGCCGAACAACCTACGTTTAGTATAATAACACAAAAGCACGCAAGAAGAAGAAATAAACAAAATGGTAAAAGAAAGAAATACTTTTCACAGAACTCTAAATCATGTAACTTTACTTTTCCTTTACATGATGAATTATATGAGTTATGCTTTATGCGAATGTATTTTTATGGAATTTACACTTGAGGAGAACACCCAAAATCTACAGATCTAGACCCTAATTTTAAATTTTGAACACTGAACCTGAAGAAGAATCTGCACAAGGGTTTATTTGCTGATAAAATTATAAGCATCGTCTCTAACATAATACTATAAGATAAATTCACATCAACAAGGAATAACCAATATATACTTTCGTAGAACATATGAAATCAGTCAAAATATGGTCCTCTGATGTACCAAATGCACCATGATCTTTAGACTCCCGAAATATCATCATGTGGTCTGCAATAAAATGAATTTCCATCTGGTCTGCAATAAAATGAATTTCCATTTGAATAGTGCCACGGTTATACTGTCTCTCCCAAGACATAAGACACATAGCATGTCAACAATGTGTTGCAGTTCCAACGTAACCAAATCATTTGCATACTTTGCATGATTATACACAAAGACTGACGTACATGTTCTGTTTGAATTACCAAGAAGAACCAATTGGGTCCAGGTTTTCCTTCAGGTGTTTTTTTTCCTTTTCACTCATTATGATGTATTACGATTTACCATGTCCATATGCACACCATTGTCTAAGTGTTTGAGAGCAAAAGATAGAACCATTAGTAGCTTCTTAAATTCAGAACTAAATATCATCATCCATATGCATTACATTATATTGTAGGAACAAAAGTAAAACAAGATCTCTCTCAAAAGGGGGAAAAGGGAACAAATTAAAACCATCACGGAAGCAGTTTTGCAAATTGTGCTTCTTACCTTCACCATCGTCATTAGCTTTCAGCCCTACAAATGTGTATTTCAAAAAAAGGAATCAACACTATCGTGTACATAACCAGCCAAAGCATCCTAGGATCTCCATCCCTGTCTGGATCGGGACCTTGCGGGACACATCGCTGAAGACATACAGAGGGCTTGTACCCATGTCACCATAAACAACTTAGGGGGTTTGAAAATGACATCACGACTATATGTCCTGCTGAAGACCATATATCCTGTTAAAGGCATACAGAGGACTTATGCTCATCAACCACATATCCTGCTGCAAGGTGCATGTAAGAGGGGTCAATCATCGTGTCCATTGCTACATGTGGTAGAAAAATATCTGATCAGTGACTAGCAAATGTTTCCCAACAGGCACATATAGTAAATAGTAGTATATGCAGGTGCACGCACATAATATCTAACCAAAATGGCAGCACAAGTTCATCATGATCCTGGACTACATCCTCAGCAAACTTCGGCTATCCATTCATCTATCCTATGACACTTCCGATGCTTGAGAAATTGTCAAAGGCAGCATTATTTTTACACAAAAATTTCCAGCTCGCTGGTGACCCGGTGTAGATGTCGGATTTAGGGCTCCGCAGACCCAAGAATGGTTCGAACAGAGGGGTGCGCTCGCCCTTCGATTCTGCTTGACTTTGCAGCTACACCACAGCGATCACCCCACAGCCTATGCCCAGGAAAAAGAACGGGGACACGCGATTTACCCAAGTTCGAGCCACCTTGCGGTGTAAAACTCTACTCCTGCTTTTGGTGGATTGACCTCGCGAGGAGATTTGTTGATGAACTAGTACAGTGGTTGAGCGACCTCGCGAGGGCTCTTTGGTGTGGGTGGATCCCCCCTCCCCTACGGTGGTGGCTAGTTCCTATTTATAGCGGGCCTTGGTCCTCTTCCCTTATCACTATGGAGGGAAGGGATCCCACAACGGCCAAATTTGAAAGGGGACAGGAGGTACAGCTTATCCTGAGTAAAGGTTGTCTTCGCCTGCAAAGCTCCTGGCGTGACGCAGAGGTGGGCTCAGCGATGACATCCGCCCTGCCGAGCCCGTGGTCTTGGTCTCGTTGCACCGGAGTGGAAACCTTTGGGGGGCTTCCTCGGGAACCCACGTCTGTCCTGGCTTCCTTAGCACGAAAGATGAAACTGCCTCTGTTGCGCCCGCTGGCGCCCACCTGCCTTGGTCGTCATGGATCACGTCATTGCAGCCTCCCGAGGCCGGGTACTTGCATAGGAATCTCCGCTCCTCGGGAGGCAGCCTGGGGAGGCCGCTCCCTTGGAGGTCTTGGGGTCGTCCTCCTCGCGAGGCGGGGGCCCTCACGAGGTTCTTGTCTTGAGGAGTTTCTCGCCAGGCCGTACAGGGCCTTCGTGGTGGGCCACGCATTGGGCCGCAGGCAGGCAGGTCTAGGTACCGCCAATCCCAGAACGCCGACAGTAGCCCCCGGGCCCAAGGCGCGCTCGGGCTGGCTTCGTGGCGGAGCCAAGGAGTGGAGCCGGAAGCGCCGCGGGCCCCAACCGCCTGCGGGCCAGCCTTGACGCGTGGCGCACGACGGGGCGTGGACGCCTCCACTTCCCCACGTCGCCTCGGGAACCGCCCCGAGTCAAGTTGACGCGAAGCCTGGGCGCTGCGCCGGCCATCATTGCTCTTCCTTGATCGACGCTGCCCTCTTGTGTTGTCCTTCACCGGCCTGCGCTGAAGCTACCCGCTGAGGGGAATGAAGCGACGCGGGATAGAGCCGCCCGCGGATCGAGCGCGACACGTGGCGCCCGAGGAGCGCGCGTCGCCTCCACTCCCCACGACGCCTCGGGGACCGCGGTTGTGCCTATAAACCCGCCTCGCCCGAGGGGCAGTTCCACCCTCGCATACCTTCCCGTTAGCCTCCTTCGCAGGATCACCGCCTTCTCCTCCCTCTCTCCTTCCCATGGCGTCCGGGGGGAGTGCTGCCGATGCCGGAGCGCGAGCAGGATCCCTGGCGCCGCCACCATCTCCCGGGGGCGGCAGGGGTCAGTCTTCGAGGCCGGTCCAGGCACGTCGGCGCTGGGCCGCCACTGATGAGTAAGTATATCATTGCCTCCGCCTTTTCTTGAGGATCATGCCTGGCTTGCCAAGCCTGATCACCGGCTCCTTTCAGGGCGCCCGCGCCCAAGAGGCGCAGGCTCGTCGAGCTTCAGGGCGAGGCGGACGTGCTCAGGACCCAGCTGCGGGATGCCAAGGCCGCCCTCCAAGCCGCGCTTCGAGGTGAGGAGGATGCCAAGGCGGAGCTGGCGTCTCTCCAGGCCCAGGTCGAGGGGGCCGCCAACGCCGTACAGGCAGCCAAGGACGAGACGGCGCATGCGAAGATCATGGAGGCGCAACGCACCAAGCAGTACCTGAACATCGCCAGTCGCGCGGGCAGCGCGGTCCGCCGGTTCGTCGAGGAAGCCCCCGCGCTGCCATGTGCGCATGGCGACGGGGGATACCTTCACTTCTTCCAGAAGGTGGTGGAGGCGCTGGAGTTCGGCGTGTCCCGGGTGGATGAGGACGCCGAGTCCAGCGCGCGCGGCCTTCTGGACAGCGCGCTGACGTGCGTCTTCTCCAACCTGCGCCGTCACGTCCCCGCGCTCGACCTCTCCCGCGCGACGGAGCCGGTGCCCGAAGAGCTCCGGAGGCCCCTCAGGGATGAGGTGCGCGAGCACGTGGAGTCCCTGGTCGAGCGGTTTTCCCAGGCGGCGTCCTTCGAGGAAGGCGACAGCTCTGGAGCCGAGACCTTCAAGAGCCGCGACGGAGACAGCGCCTCCTCTGCCTGAGCTATGCTTTCTTCGTTCATGTTGCATCAAAAACCATTGGGCCCCTCGGGGGCGTTAACTTTTGTATTATACCTCTGCTTTTGTGTAGTACTCATCTGCCGTGCCCGAAGCATCCCTGTTTCTTCTGCGAGGTTTTATGTATTCCTTCTCCTCGTACTTGTATTCACATCGCCTGGCCGTCGCTTCGTCCCGGGCTCCCCTCAGGGGGTCTCGCGGGAGCGCCGATCAGCCTCTGGCGACGGCTGCCCGCTCAAACCTCGTGACGCTGACGTCCCGAGGTGGCACGCGCCGCGCCTGCGCCGGGCTCTCAAGGGCGGCGCCCCAAGAGCCCGACTCTCCTTCGTCTGCGTCATCTTCCTTTCTTATAGCGCCGTGCCGGCTCCGCACACGCACGCGGGAGGGGTCATCTTTTTCATGTTCGGGCGCCGGAGCCAAGTCTCAAGGGCGACAATCCTCGGGAGGCCGCCTTTTGCTTTCACTTCCTGTGGCAGGTTCCTGCGTCGCGAGGCGCAGCCGGGGCAGCCTGGAGTTCTCGCCGAGGGGGCCTCTTCCTCGCGGACCAGGCAGCCTTGCAGCCTCGAGAGGCGCCCGCCGCTCGCGAGGCTCCTGGGGTGGCGAGGAATCAGGGCCTCCGGAGGCGCTTCCTCAGTGTCCCGTTTTCTGCGAAGGTGCTGAAAAGTGCTTTACGTAGAGTTAGAATTTCTTGACAACGAGTCGAATCGTGACTTCCCTTCCCCTGGTCGTCTTCCTTCCAGCGACCATTCTAGACGGAGCCCCCGGACGAGGGTTCATCGCTGCTGATATGTCGGGTTGTAATGCCTGGCGAGGCTAGGGGACGAGCGCTCCTGAGGCCAGGGGCCTGAGGCAACATGCGCCTGCTGGCCTGTGCTTGTACAAACTTCATTTGGATTCTGTGATTTCCTTTCGCGCCCTGTTTCCTTCCTGTCCGCTTTTGTGCTCTACATCGGCAGGGCCCAATTCCGCGTGTACCTCGACCGCCGTTGGGGCGTCCGGATGACCAGGACGAAACCAAGGGGCGAGGGGCTACGTGACTAGTGCGGCCCCTGGGTCGCGATGCCCAGGGGTCCCCCTTGACGTGCGAGCAGCGGGAGCCTGGGGCAACTTGCGCCTGCCAGCTCGCTCGAGAGCACAGCGCGAGGACTTGGCGAGGTACACACCGTGCCCAGCCCCCCGCTTGCGAGGCGCGAGAGAGAGAAAACCAGTGCCAGCTTTTTAAAGCCAAGACTGCAAAGCGAGAAACACCGCGAAGGAGAAAAATCCCCACCCTTTTTTCAAACAAAGACGCGAAAGCTTCAAGTTTTATTCCAAAAGATGGCAAATTCGGTTTACAAAAGAGAGCAAAGAACAGCCGCGTCCGGCACCTAATGGCTAGTCTTCGTCTTCCCCCAGCACGGAGCGTAGGGCTTCCACTAGGCGTGGACATAGTCATTGCGGGACCGCGTCGTCCGCCAGCGCGGAGCATGAGGCTTCCACTTGGACGTGGGTGGGGGCCATTCCGCGTCCTTAGGGGACCCCGGGCGTATACAGACCACTCATTATTACGTGAGTGTCACGGTTACAGATAGCTGGGCGAACCCCCAGGCACACGGCTCAAGAGTTCCCAGCTCGACCCTTGGGTCATCCTGCACATTTCTGCGTGGTTGCGCGCCCCTACGGCCCAAGCATGGGTGCATTGCTCCCCGCGTGACCGCGGGATTGCGCTCCCGCAGCCCAAACATGAGCGCACCACACCCCACACGACCGTAGGAGTATTGTGTTGATGTAGCCGCCTCGGGGGGGGCGCCAGTGCGCCAGCCAAGCCACGCCTCGGGGGCCTCGCCGCCTGAGGACTGTGCCGGCACGCCCCGAGCCGTGAGGCGCATGGGGCCCTTAGCAGCGTGACCCGATCAGCGCGGGGCCCTCGCGACGCGCGGCGCCGCGCGTGGCCCGCGCCTCTCGCGTCCTGCCGATCTCCTGAACGACGATTCCTGGTGCCTGGCCCAGCGTTCCCTGCTCGCGAGGGCGCCCCTGCACGCGCCCCCGCATGCCCCCGCACGCCCTCTTCGTTGCGCCGGCCGAGCCCGGTGCTCCGGCGGGAGCCCCCAGGCCCGACCTGAAAAGGGGCGCCGGGAGCGGCCCCCTACGCCGAGGGGGTGGTGGAGCCTGCGGCGAGTGTGAAACTTGCTGCGCTGACGCCTGCCACGGCGTTGCTTGGAACGTACTCTTCCACGCGAGGGCCTTGGCCTCCCTCTGGCCCTTCGCCGTGCGCCTCGTAGTTGAAGCCTCCCCCGGGCAACAGGGCGACGCCGTCTTGGGCGCGCGGCCCGCGAACCCGTCTGCGCCGAGCCTCTGCCCAAAGTTGGCCGGCTCCGCCACCGCCGCGAGGTCGGCCGCGTCCCTCTTGGCGAAGGTTGTTGTCGTGGGCATCCTCCGCGCCTCTGCCTTGGTGACCTCCAGGTTTAGCGGCTTGTGCTACCTGATCCCTGCGTCGGTTGGCGCGCTCCCGCTGGGAAAGCCGAAGCGATTGGTGATCCGCCGGTTCGTAGGCGCGCGGGATGTGGCGAGCTTGGAGCATTCCATCACCTTCTTCGTGCGTGCCTTCACCGGGGCCAGGCGGCGGCCCGAACCCGGTCACCGGGACCCTAAGGAGAAGAAGTACAGCCTGGGTCGTACCTCACCGGGTTGGTGGCCGGACGCATCGTCGCGTGGTGGAGATGGCCCATCGGTCGAGGCTCCCGCTCCTTGCACCGGGGATCGGAGGGGGAGGTACGGAGCCAAGGCCCTTCTCGCGACAGCGACGAGTTCGGCGATGTGGTCGGCCCAGGCGTCGTAGCCTCCGTGCGTAGGGCGATGACGAAGCAGCTCGCTTGCCATGAGCAGCGCGTCCTGCGCGTTCAGGTCTCCCACATGGGCACAGGTTGAGGAGGACCCCGCGGGAGGCGCGTTGTGGCGGGCGCTCTGCCGCAGAGGGGGCGCGAGGGGCCCGTCGGCGCGTGGGTGGAACGAGCGGCGACGGTGGTCGCGTCGACGCTGGTGGCCCGGTAACGGTCGTCGGGCACCGAACCCTCGAGGTGCATGTGTTGGTGACCGGCCATGGAGTAGGTGAAGCAGGAGTCGTCGGAATCGAAGGACGTCGGCGCACCCCCTACCTGGCGTGCCAAATGTCGGATTCAGGGCTCCGCAGACCCAAGAATGGTTCAAACACAGGGGAGCGCTTGCCCTTCGATTCTGCTTGACTTCACAGCTACACCACAGCGATCACTCCACAGCCTATGCCCAGGAAAAAGAATGGGGACACGCGATTTACCCAGGTTCGGGCCACCTTGCGGTGTAAAACTCTACTCCTGCTTTTGGTGGATTGACCTCACGAGGAGGTTTGTGGATGAACTAGTACAGTGGTTGAGCGACCTCGCGAGAGCTCTTTGGTGTGGGTGGATCCCCACTCCCCTACGGTGGTGGCTAGTTCCTATTTATAGCGGGCCTTGGTCCTCTTCCCTTATCACTCTGGCGGGAAGGGATCCCACAATGGCCAAATTTGAAAGGGGACGGGAGGTACAGCTTATCCTGACTAAAGGTAGTCTTCGCCTGCAAAGCTCCTGGCGTGACGCAAAGGTGGGCTCGACGATGACATCCGCCCTGCCGAGCCCGTGGTCTTGGTCTCGTTGCACCGGAGTGGAAACCTTTGGGGGGCTTCCTTGGGAACCCGCGTCTGTCCTGGCTTCCTTAGCAGGAAAGATGAAACTGCCTCTGCTGCGCCCGCTGGTGCCCGCCTGCCTTGGTCGTCATGGCTCACGTCACTGCAGCCTACCGAGACCAGGTACTTGCACAGGAATCTCCGCTCCTCGGGAGGCAGCCTGGGGAGGCCGCTCCCTTGGAGGTCTTGGCGTCGTCCTCCTCGCGAGGCGGGGGCCCTCACGAGGGTCTTGTCTTGAGGAGTTTGTCACCAGGCCGTACAGGGCCTTCGTGGTGGGCCACGCGTTGGGCCGCACGCAGGCAGGTCTGGGTACCCCCGATCCCAAAACGCCAACAGTAGATTATAGAGCCAATGTACTACATAAAAGCATGAGACTGAGTACTTTTGAAAGCACTGACGATACGCAATGGAGCATATGGTCTACATTGTCAAACAATCATTTATATAATCTCCACACAATTTATTATGTCTCAACAACTTTTATTTCAATTTAGTTGTTAACAGAATTTTTTCTACAAAAAGTAGTTTCTTGCATAAAAAATCATTTCCTATTTTGAAAAGAAATACACTGAAATTTTTAGCACAACTGAAAGGTACAAATCTGGTCATTTACTTACTTAAATGATGTCACTAATGCTTATGACCTGGTTCTTATATCACATTCAGAATTTGCAGTTGCTGATGGAAAGATGAGCATCTTCACACAACTATATAAGAGATTGCGTTGGTTTCCTACTGTTGCTTATTACTCTAGATCTAAATGAAAGTTTTCCATTAGGTATTGAAATTATATTGCAAAACCGGAGAAAGTGAAAAATGTAACTACAAACTATGCTTCTAAAAAAAATCCTGTTCTTGGGCACCTGCCCCCACAATGTCACCACCATATACATTGAGCCAAAGGTTCCGCGGAACTATGTGAAGAGCAGCACGAGCCATTGGAGACATAAGAAGCACCATTTTTATTCTCCAGAACCAACACCTACAACGCCATAAATTACTAAAAAATAATAATTAAAATATCCCACTGCTCCATTTTCTACACACATTTTTTTTCCAGTTGATAGCTTCTTGCCACAATAATACTTAGTAAATACTATTACTTAACACTGGCCTAGCTAGGAAGAAACATGCATCATAACTCATAGAGTAGCAGTGCAAAGTGTGTTGCAGGGGGGAGTCCATGGAGGCAACGGTGGTCAGGTAGTCATGACCTGGACTTGGAGGGACCAACAACACCTAGGCTGTGCATGGTTCTGTACCCACGGGAGTTCAATCCGTAGGCCGTGAAGAATCCCTGGTGGCACGGCAGCAATGTGTGCTTGCTCCTATCCGCCACCAACCACTCCTTCGTAAAGCCACTCATGTGTGGAATTATTCCTCCCATGACACGTGGCCGCCGAGGAATTCTTCTTGGGGGCTAGTGAGGGGGTCCTTCCAAAATGGGCAATCCCAATCAAACATAAAAAAATGCATAGCAGCAGCTCTAACTGAACACCCAATTCTCAAGAACCTAAGAAACAATCGACACAGATCGGACAGACAACCCAAACCCCAACATCAAACCCACAAAACTCCACCCCCCTCCCGCGCCCACCCACGAAGCAGCACCAAACCAACAATCAACACGAAGTGGGAATTCTCCTAAATTGGAGGAAGAAGAGTGAACCATGCAACGCACCAGATGAAGACAATGTAGAGCAGCAAACTTGAGGCATGCCATGAGAAGTAGCATGAGCGAGCACTGCACCAAATTGGTGAAGCCACCGATGGCAGGGACGGCAAACCTCTCCCAACAGAGGCGCACAGACAGGCGGATAACCTCGAAGAGCAGGAACACTCGCACCACCTGAATTCCTCCAATGGCAAGACGACGACAACCGCACCCAGTCAGGCTGCAAGTGGGACAACCCACAGGCTGTCCACATCATGCCGTATCTGTCCACATAATTATGTGGGTTTATGCAGGATGCCCACATAAATTATGTGGGATTATGCAGCAGCCACATGCCCACATAAAGCAACTGCAGGTTGCATGTTACAGCCGCATGCGCATAGGCCAGACCATCAGAGCAAGGAAGCGAAAGACTAAATGGCATAGGACTATTGCATGTTACAGCAGCACATAAGGTGTTCGATGCTTCTGAATGTTGCTAATAGCCAACCTACAGTCTTGCCGTGAATGTTGGCCGTTGGCGGTCCGATGCTTATGGTGCCAAGTACCAACACATGTTGTAACTGGAAAGAACACTACTATGTTGAATATTGATAATTCAACGTAACAACAGAACAACGGGACACATGTTTTCAGGAAAGCAGAGACTAACCTGACCCGGGTCCATGCTTGAACTGCAGTGCAAAAACTTCTTCAGATCCTCAACAAAGCATTCAGAAAATAAAATTTGACTTCCTCTTTAGATACTGAAACAAAGCATTCTGATAAAAAACTTTGATTTCCTCTTCGGACACTGAAACAAAGCACTCAGAAAAGGAAATTAGATGTTGGAATTGAAGATTCTTTGAGGAGAAAAGGACCTGAAGACAGACAACGTCGTCGCTGTAGAAAGCCCGCAAGGTCCTCTGCTTGAACGCGTGAAGGCACAGCCAGTGGCGGTGCAGGAGAAGCTCTGCTCATGTGCTGCATCCCTGCGAGGGGGCCGAAATCCGAGAAAGGCGAGGAAGACTGCGAACAAGTAGACAGACTCGAAGTTGGAGGGCGACGGCTGGGAGAAGATGTGAGGGCTGGAGGCGCAGCTAGCGGCGGAGCGGCGCACCGCTAGCGGCATCGCCCTAATCCCCACAGTGGCGGCCTCATCCCGCTCCCGCCGGCGCTCCGCCTCGTCGCCACGTCCCAGTGGACAGGAGCAAGACGACGACCTGGGGCCGCCACGCAGGTGATTATCCTCATGAGGTCGCCGGCGGACGCTTCAACACTGGATCCGTGTGGACGGAGGTTGCGGGAGTCAATCCTCGCTGGATCTCGTGCTGGAGGGGCATCTCATGGCAAGATCTTGTGCGGGAGGTTGATGCCGCACCGGCTGCCGTAGCCACCAGAAACCGAACCAGCACAGCGAGTGGACGCGTGCCTAGGGAAGAGCCCGCAGCCGCCACGTTGTCACCCCTCCGCCGATTCCCACGGCCCACAAACGCATTGCGAGCGCTATAAAAGGAGCCCACCGACCAGTGCTGACCGAGTCAAAATCGATCGACACAATCAAAATCACCAGCCTCAATCGACTCCCAGGCCTTCCACCCCTATCGAGCTTAGTCATATTACATATAGTAGTAGATTAATACAAGCGACAAATAAGCTACCATGTTTTTCCACATAGATTAAAAATATATACTCCATTGATCTTGATTTTGACGGTCCAGATTAAAAATTTAAAATATTTACGTACAACAATATGATGTACACATTTTTCAATCAGACACGTCTAAACTTTATCAGGAAAGAAGTGCTAAAAGGTCATGTTTACCTAAAGGAAAAAAATGACGTGTCTAGATGCGCCATGTGGTTAGTCATCTATATAATGCAAGAACTCAAAAGTCATTTTTCGCCGGAGAAATCCAAAGAGTCATGCTCACGTGCATGTGCATAGATGTCGTGGACTGGCTGGACTCGGTCAAGGGTAGAGGAAAGCAGAGTACTACTTTTTTACTAGGAAAGCAAAGTTGAACCACACGTCTAATTGCCTCTCTCCAGCCAGACCGATTTGTAACCCAAAGCCTGTAAAATCACAAATATGCCACATATCCATCTGTTGGCCACGTTAAAAAAAAGTATGTGAGTAGAAATGCTTACATATTCTGTAAGTAGGAATGTACGTGAATAAAAAAAGTGTATGTGAATAGAAAAACATGTACGTCAGTTGGAATGTGTATACATATTATGTGAGAGAGCCAACAACAGAGTAGAATTAGACAAAAAGATATACATTCGGATGGGCTGTGCTTGCGATCATGTCATGCTGACATTTGCAGCTCAACTATTGGTCTTTGCTATTTTTATGCATTAGTTTTTTTCTCCATAAAATGAATTTGGAAAAAATATCAAATGTTGTTTGCAAACGTCAGGTTGGGTAAGCTCTAAATTATGTTTTGACTCTTTTCTTGCGTGTTTAAAGAAAAATTATGAATCATTATATAGACATAAAACAAGTATTTGATACTTCTAGCTAATCCAACTCAGCTGACTTAGATGGCTGGCGTTTCAGATTTGCATCTGATGAAGTTGATTATAGAAAATTCAAGTCACTAGGTACAATCAAATTCTTTTATATGTACAATTATATTAATTTAAAGTACCGAATTCGATGTTGATATGCACATAGTACGGACACCACCATCCACACAAAGTCACACATCTTTCTTATAATTTAAATGTTCTAATGTTTGGCCATATACAACTTTTATTAGGTGGATAAAAAATGCAAAATTTATTTCCATATGAGTTATAAACAAAAAATAAAAATAAAAAGGAACAAATGCAATATAATTTTCACGTACTTTAGTAGCACCGCAAGTAAATAGCTAAAATTTAAAATATATCGTAAGTAAAACCATGCAATTAGATTCTACATCCCTCCTCCACCCAAATAAGGTAAAATCACTTCCTTGATGAGATTAATTGCTATATATAAGAAAATGAAACAGAAAGAAAAACAAGCACACACGACGCTATGACGGAAGTAATTAAGAGGATGTTTCAGAAGGAAAACGTTGTAAGTAGTAACTCATGTCAGGTGCGTAATATGAAATTCTATTTGTTCTAAGAAAATATAATACTATGCAAAATACCAGAGCTATGATTAAAAAACTATATGGACAACGGGGAGATGGAGGGAGAGAAGGAGTGGAGATGATATTTTGTTAATTATAGAATATACAAGTAATAATTTTGCAAATTCCATTCGAGGAAGATGAGCTAGACTCAAACCGCTAGGATAGCCTATAAGCCCACACAAAATAGTAGTGACACGATTAGAAAAAAATGTACATGAGAGAGACCGAGGGAGTGAAAGAAGGGGTAAATTTATGATAATATATTCAGATTTAGACGTGTCCATATAGTTTGAGTATATACGCGTGCTTGGAAATATTCGGAGGGCACATCGTTGTATCGGTCGATAGCATCATAGACATATGGCCAGTGTGAACATAGTTGGGTGAAGAGATCAACTAAGCTCAAGTAGGATACCTCTAATAAAATTAGTAAGATGATATACACTGAAGATGCCCACCTAGCAGCTCACTTGGCCAATTAATTGTCCCATACCGATGGACAAATAAATGATTGCATGTTGATGGATACTGAATGGGAACTAAAACTTCATCTGATAACCGCTCGCACCCTCGAGTGTATTGAATCACTTTAGGAGCATGCCCCAACAATTATTGATTCAAGAGACACAAATAGCCTTTCAAGTCCATATAGTTAGTGAAATATCCCTATGTCTTCTATTTATGGTCTTTACCATCAACACATGAAAATTAGTAGAAAGATTGTCTGCCAAAGCAAAATTATGTTACCACAAAGCATGTATGTCAATTATATTCGGAACGGTAGTTAACTATATAGCTTAGAAATTTTAATATATAAGTACGCACTAACTAGCCGTGCAAATGCGCGGGTAACACTGCTAGTTGCTACGCAAGTTAACATGTAGATACTTGCAAGAACACTTACTTCGAACAAAGTCTGGACGGATGATGACGTCAGGGTTTAGGTGCAGTGTTATTTTAGTGCCAGCTTTTAGTTCATAAAACTTAGAAACTTCTGTTCAAAGGCCCGAGTCAAAATAGGAGTGACAATCCTCATCAAGTTTTATATAAACAACTATTGTAAATCCATTGTTTGTGTTCAATATGACATCCCTGGAGTCTTTAGTTATGTAAAGGGCAAGATCTTGTACTACAGTTGTTGTTGCAAAGCAAGGGATGTACTGCAGGAAATGATAAGATTGTTAAAGAACAGGATAACATGCTAATATGGGAGTAATTAATAGAACAGTACATCAGTTCAAATCAAATGACAAAAAAATATAAATAAATAGATAATGTAACCATGATGTCATGCAAATATGAGATTAATCGAAAGAACAAACACAATTAATTTGCCTAATATAGAAGAATAATAAATCCCCTTTGGCGTATATGCTACATGTGGCACCTTTTATCAAAATATATCAATATATAGTATAGGTTCAGAAAAGTAGGCCATGCCAACCAAGGTAGGGTGAGATTTAGCATATCGTGTGCTTCATGAAGTCATCTAATACGGTGAGATGGAACTCCTCGGCTGTCTGGCCCAGCCCGCATAGCTCTGACGTGTCCTTGCACTATACGCTATATGAATGGAAACCCTCGAATCAGCTAGGGAAAAATGAATACACGGGGATTTCGGCCGGGTGATTAAAAGGGGTAGACGGACTGGGATAAAATATGAGCGGATATTTCAGTAAATTAGTTACCTGGTTCTTCATGAGCAAAAAGTAACCCAGTACCGAAGATTCCCCAATCGGGCGGAGATGGGTCGAAGGCGAGCAATGTCAAAAAAAGTGAGTGTCGATAGGCCGTGGCAATCGCTAGTGGCGAAATGCGGTGAGGTTTGGTGGCTGCCGGCGGCGGCGGCCGGCGGCATGCTAAGTTGTTGCCGCGGTGATAGGCGGTGACATGCAGAGTAGCGGAGGAGTACTGTAGTGTAGGTGCTACTAGGGATGGGGAGGGGAGGGGGCGAGCGGGGGTGAGGGTTTTGTGACGTGGCGGTGGTGAGGGTTTTATGTCACGAAATAATGTGCTTCCGAGGAAACGGTTTGGTAGACCCAACCGTGTGTGATAAATCGTAAATATCACTCCAGGAAAATGTGCTTCGGGGGCAACGGTTTGGTAGACCCAACCGTGTGTGATAAATCATAAATATCAGACGTTTTGAGGGCGATACGGACAGTCGTACTGTGTATATCCTATGGTGTAGACGTGGTATCCGTGGGGATGCGTTCTGACCAATCAGAACACAAGTGACGCGAGACAATGGAGGTCATCACACACACTTCCAATGTGGGAAAAAAATTACCCATGCTAAACATTCACACCGTACTTGCTAAATTTTTTGCAAACTCCTGCACTAAGCTGTGCGTGTTCTGGGCAAACGGTAACTAGTATAAAACTGTGTGGGAAGACAAAAAGTAACACGGACGATTCACGATAGTAAGCTCTGTGTGCTGTGGGCAATCATAGATTGGTCTAAGAGAAGCATAAAATTGAATCAACCAAATTGATTGCAGCTCAAGACTGCAATTACATTCCACAGTTAGTTCATTACACATAGTCTCACAAACATATAGTTCAACCATTAAACATATATAGTCAAGGATAGATATAATACACACAAACTAGATAGCTTCAATCCAACATCTCATCTTCACGCTTGAAAGTTAAGATTCTTCACGTACTCAGGGTATGCGGCGTGCTCCGCCCTGCAAGAATACTTCTGCCCGAAGGAGCCAACGGCTCATCATGTTGCATGCATCAGAATAGTTACATATGTGTTGTTGAGCCTTCGGTCGTAGAACAGGCATCCATAGCCCCCATTCTTTCAAACACGCCTGTTATACTTTCTAGCCATAAGCTCCCTGAGTTTTTGCCTCTTGAACCTCTCCTGGACTTCTTCATCCTCGTTGTCGACATCGTCAGATAGCACCTATACATATAGTAACGTCAATATATTTTATAATGTGAATTCAGCAAGTCAGAGTTTATGAAACATAATATATCCTATAACAGCGTGGACCCTGAATCCTCAAGCGATCTTGATGAAAGAAATACATAAATTGAGAGCACACAACTCAGTGCAACAAAATTAACTCATGCATGCCTTAAATACATGAACTGATAATTGACAAAAAAGATAGGAACATTCAAGTGAATACTGCATGTCAAAAAGTAGGACGATTTCATGGAAAAATTTCTACACATATCCAAAGATTTTGGTTCAATTTTTTTTAGCACAATCAGCTTTCTACATACCAATCTAGAAAACAATTGGCACAATCATCTATGTAGGACATTCAAATGGTTGTAAGATCTGGCTACAAATTATTTGCGCAATCACTATCCCTAGACGAATTTTGTATTTTTAGCAAAATCATTTGTACACACCAACTAATTAATCATTAACTAGAGAAAACCCAGGATATATACCAAAAATGGGTATAGATGACTAACCAGTTCTGCATCGGAGTCGTTGTCGTTGCGTGAGTGGTCGTCGGAATCGATGTGGACCAATGACTCGGGCTGGGGAAGCACGACAGTGGCGATGATGTCAAGGCCGCGCTGCTGTCCGCACAAGACGTCATTGGCGGCGACGGCAACCTCTATGCCCAGCTTCACGCTGGGCTCGGGTGCTTCGCCGACCCCGGTGTGGGCACTCCCTCCCATGGTGCGCTTCGGCGCCATCTAATGCACCTGAGACGACGGTCACGACTGAGAACGACGGTGATGTCGGGCCCCTGGGACAGGGGGTACCTAGGCCCGTCTGCTTGCGGCCCAAGTCACGACATGCGGCCTGAGCCCACTACAGCCCATGACTAAGCTTCGCGGGAAGGCCTTCACGGGGACCCCGCCTCGTGAGGCGCCTGGCACCATCACCAGCCTCGTGAGGGCGCCCTCGCGAAGTCAGCTCCCGAGGCTACCCCACGGGGGCTCCGTGAGGCTCGTGGGTCAAGGATGGTTGATGCGGGGCATCCTACGGACATCACCATGACAAGAGTCCGTTTGACAAGTGACACATGCCACATCTACCCCACATACATAAAGGTGAATCATCTCCTTTACACGTGCTCACTTGACCCCTTCGAGGATGGTATACTACTTGACACTTCCCTCGTGTGCATGCATAGGTATTGTTGGAGCTTCACGGATGACGAGGAGGAGCGCAAGCGCCAAGGAATAACCACACCATCCGCGAGGGAAGCTTGGAAGCGGAGATGGAAGAAGACGAAGCTGCAGAAGTCTACAGCGGCCGGACGTCCGACAATCTACAGTGCTCGGACGACCGACGTCTTCCAGACGTCTGACAGACGCCAGCGCCCGGACGCCTGAGCCCATCCGAAAATCCGGCGCCAAGACACCCGCACCGAAATCTCGGATTTCCGAAGCCTCCGGACGACCAACCTTCGGACGACCAACGCTCTCCGGACGTCCGGTCCTTCGCGACCCGTCGGACTTCCCACAACCTCCGGACGTCCGGCACCGCTTGTGCGCAGCCGCGGCCTTTGGCCTTGTATCTCTCCCTCACCTACCCCTTCGTGGCTAAGACTATATATACTCTTCCCCCACCTCCTTTCTAGGGTTAGCAAAGTGATAGCTCATTCATAGATAGATGAACTTTGCTCCTTCCTCCACTTCTCATATGGAGACCGAGGCCTCCACCGGAGAAGATCCCTAGAGGATGTCAAGGCCCCTTTTGAGGGAAGATCCGTCTACGGATTTCAAGGCCCATCTCTCTAGTGATTTGAATGAACTACCCATGTATCTTTATTTCCATTGTTGTTCTTGGATCTTGATGCACCTCATGTATTGCTTGTGATTTGAGGAGTACTTGGTGTGGATCTTGTCCATTAGAGTGCTTCCCCCTTTGATTTCTACACGTTTTCCCCTTGTGTTCTTCGTGTTCTTCGTGTTCTTCCTCGAATCCACCTCCAATTCGTGAAGATCGGGGCACCCTCGGGTTTGCCCCGTATCATCCTGGTATCATGAGCCACGTTGCCACGAATTTGGAGTCATACCCCCCATGTTCTAGCCATTAGTTCGGTTTTTTCTTCCCAATTTCGAAAATTTCCCCACGAAAATAGCACCAAAAAAATTCTTGTGATTTGTAGTTCTTGTGAGTTCTTGTTGATTTTGATCCGTGGATCTAGTGTTTCGCAAGTGGATCTACTTCCCTTGGCGTTCCCTAGCCCCAATTTTTCTATTTCCCCTTCAATTTCGATCCCAAAATCGTCATTTTCCGCCCGAAATCGTGTTCCGGATCTCAAATCTCGCGTTGACCCCGACCCACCGGACGACCGACTCTTTACGGACGTCCGGACCCGTCTGAAGCACCGAATGTCCGACCTTTTCCGGACGTCCGGAACCCCCAAATAGAGCCAAAATCTTGGATTTCCGGACCTTCCGGACGTCCGACCCCCGGATGTCCGTCACTTCTCGGACGTCCGACACGTGTAGAAACTGACTTCGGCGTTCATAACTAATTCATCAGGACTCCGATTTCGACGTTCTTTAGCTCGTTTTGTAGCTATTGACATCCACGATCCACCAAAATTAGTTCTTGATGCCATCAAAATTTTCAAATTTTGGGAAGTTTACCTAGGCCCTCCAGCATATCATCCGCATTACCACCGAAGACTTCCGCAACCTAACCCATTTTGGTTCCCATTAGATTTGTGGTTGCTTGAGTTGTGATTTGAGTCTCCTAAGGTGTTTCAGATACTTAGGGATGGTTACTTCTTCATCAACCACCAGTGACTTGTATCGGTCCATCATCTACATTGACCGCCGACGATCGACATCGACGACGACCATCCATCCTTTGAGACCAACTTCAACCGGAAGCAAGGCCGGTTACTCCCGACTTCGTGAAAGGTTAAGTGTGAAGAAGGTATCCATGCCATCATAAGCTTTTCCTTCCTTGCCATTACACCTTGATATCCTCACCATCTTTGCGAATACCTTCATACCTATTGAGACTAGCTATCCGAGTATTGCCGGGCTTCCCGAAAACTTGTGCACCATAGTGATACCATGTCATATTGTTGCATCATTTGAAATATCATATAGTGGAATTGCTTGGTCCCATGCATATCTTGTGATATTTGTCTCATATATTTGGTTGAGGCTCAATAAGAATAGTGGAAAGGAAGAGAAGAGTAAAAAAAAAAAGCTTCTAAGCAAGAAAGAAAGATCGTATGCTTATAAGCATAGAGTTGAGCATGAAAAGAGATACTTGTGCATGACGGTACATGGAATAGGAAACGTTTTGCTTGCATGAATAGGATTGGTGCCAAGTGGTGAATCTTGCCCAAACATGCAATCAAACTAGCGTCTCTCCTTGTGTTTGTGCAACACGAGCTTAGTCTTCGTTAGGCAATTTTGTATTGCTCATCCCTATAGTTGCACAAGCCCCATTATCCCACCGCGTGTGTTTCTCTATTGCCTCCTCTATATTTGTGATCACTTGCTTTGCATTTTGAGTCCTTTGGATTTGTTTCAAAATTTACAATATCTTGGACTTCAATTTGCATGAATTTGTGCCACTAACCCCACCGAGCTCCACTATAAGACTTTTGTGTAGGTTGTGAGAATTGGACAAGGCTTTTCGCCAAGTGAACTCTTTTCCTTGCATACATTGTGGTCTTTTGAGATCCATCTACAACTTCGGAAAGAGGTAACTTTGGTATGTTCATTCCATCTTGTTCTAACAACTTCTCGAGTGCTTCTATGGATAGGGACGACAGATCTACTCCGGTCTACGCCCACAACGACAAGTTCGATGCCATGAAGTACTTCATAGACTCCAAGATAGATGCTCAAATGGAAGAGCTCAAGGTCATCATCAACACCGACAAGAGGTCTTCCTCATCTTCGAGAAGACGCTCAAGTGCACATGCTTCCGAGCTCCCATCTCCGGCAAGATCTCAACGGCAACGACACCATCAAAGACATGAAGAAATAACGACGCCAACATCAAGGCGTCCAACAAAGAACAAGTGTGAAGGTCACGAGCTCAACACCAACCACCGCTCGATGACTTCACCACCTATCTTCGCATCTTCGCCAAGCGACTTCAAGGCATCTTCGCCTTTGGATATGCGGCATCTTCGCCAACAAGCACCTCAAGAGAAGCTCCCCAAGCTCAAGCCCGCGACTTCCACGAGCTACTACGACTTTGACATTCCATTCTATGGGACTCATGACCCCGAAGAGTACCTTGAGTGGGAGCGCAAGATGGACACCTACCTCAAGCTACTTCAAGTCCCTTCCGAAGATCAAGTGAAGTGCGCCACAAGAAACTTCCATGACTATGCGTCAACATGGTGGCTTCACACACCTTCGAAGAGCTTAGACATGAGTTGGTCCAAGACGAAGAAAGCTATGAGGCAAGAATTTAGGCCTTACAAGTACACGGAACATCTTCAACGCCAATTGGAGAACACCATACAAGGATCCAAGTCCCTCGACGAGTACTTCATGGAGATGACGAAAGCCTTGCGACGAGCCGGAGTGGACGACCCCATTTGGATGAAGTTCCACTTCACGACGGGATTGAACAACGACATCGCCAAGACTATCTTCAACAACACCTACAAGTCTCTCGATGACCTCTACATTGGTGCTCTGAAGGCGGTTCAAGAACTCAAGAAGGCCAACGCTTCTCCACCCCAAGCACACTTCGCGACGACCAAGCTCCACGACTACGAGCATGGGGATGGTACCACCAAGATGTACAAGCCCGACGAGCTCCAAGACGACGCTCCCAAGTTTGACTTCACCGCCATCCCTCTTTGTGGCATTGACGATGCCGAGTCTACCATGACTCTTTTTGAAGACGGCGCGTCGACGACTATGACTACGGAGCCACTCAAGGAACTTGCTTGGGAGGCGAGCGACAAGGTGGCGAGCATGGATGTTGTTTCCATCTTTGGAGGCGAGAGTGATGATGTGCCATCTTCGGCCTTCATCCACGGCGACGGTGACGAGATGGTTGAGCATGGAATTTTCCCTTCAACCACGGTGACGTTTGGAGTTGAGTTGAGAGACTTTTGCCACCATATTGAGAGTGAGAGTGCCTTCACCACTAGCCTCATATATGATGAGCTGCCCCAATTCCCATGTGAGGAGAGCCACAACCCCCACCACTTGAGTGAGATGAGTGACTTCACCATATGTGACATTGAGTGCATCCACTTTGAGGGAGTGACTGAGCCACCACCACATAGAGAGAGTGAGGTAGTTGATAGGACATGTGAGGCCATTTCATTTCTAACAACTTAACCTCTACCCCTATTGTGTCTTCTCATTTGGTGCAAGGTCCCATATTTGATGACGCGCCAATCCTCGATGACTTCGTCCTTCCTTTGGACAAGACGATGGCCATGGTGGAATATGATGCACCCCCACATGGTTCCATCAAGATGACGATGACCATGAATGTATATCTAAGGGTAGCATAGGTGATGGTTCTTCGCTTGTCCTACTAGTGGACTATCTTGACATTGATTGCTTGCATGATGATGATCACCCTATGGCCATGCTTCATGATTGTGCGACTTCCTCATGTGATGAATTACCCATTTATGATGAGTTTGACGATTCTCATGTGGAGTCTATTAGTTGTGATGCCATGTTGCATAGGATACATTATGAGAATTCTATAGGTCACATCATGTTTGACAATCCGCTTGATTTGTCGTATGCTATGCATGAGATTACCCATATGCCATTAAAATAAACCCAATTTGCACATATGGCATAGATGACAAACCCATGGTTATTGGCATTTACTTTTCTTGTGATGATATTGTTATGCTCCTATTGCATCGTTTGCGCAATTGCTCATATATGACATGCCATGACCACCTAGCTTCGGATATGCATTGTTTTGGATGTTGTCCATATTCTCCATATTATGCTTCCGCTATTGCACATGAGGAGACCCCCATAGTTTCCTCATACCTATTAGGAGATTTTGTTCTATTCCATACATTGCATGATTCCCATAATTTTGTGCACAATATGCTTGCCATTGATGTGAATGATATGCTTGTGCCACATACTTGCTACAATTTGCATCGCAATCATGTTGAGCATAATAACTATCATTGCATGATGGATGATGTATTCATATACCATGCCTCAAATTTCTTTGAGCATTGCTTATCTTGTGCTAACTCTCATGTGCACATACACATCATGATGGATGATGTGTACATTTACCACGCACATACTTTGTTTCGTGTGTCTCATTGTTGTGTAGGTACACCTGATTCTTCGTCAACCTCGCAAGCGCACAAGTTGACGAAAAGAGCTCTAGAGAGCAACGAAGACGTGCGCCACCATGGAGTGCTTACCCTCCACCCACCCTCTTTGCGCAAATACTTCGCACATTTCTTCTACATGGCTCTCACATGGCTATGGCTTCTTGCTCATTATACTTATTATGCCCATATTTTCATGATCACTTTGCATGATATGCTCATTTCTATGCCCTTGCCATGCAATTGTGACCCATGCTTTGCATCTCACATGACACTTGATTACATGACTTGTATTTGTACTTGCAAGCTTGGTGGAGATATTACTTTCTATTGCAATGTTTGCTTTGTGCTCCATGCCTATGATGACACATTGATCTTGCTTTGTGTTCGTGCTCGCGATATGTCATGTGCATTATGTCCACTATTTGCTCATATGACATGATTGCCATGATTTTCTCTAGTATGTTGCATCTTCGCACTACTAGGTTGCACCACATGGTTACTATGCTTGCTTCATGTGTTGCATCACCGATGATTACTACTTTCTCATTCCATGCGGTTGATGACAACCATTGCCATGCTTCGCACATGATTGCTATTGCTTGTTGTCATATGTCTCCATGTGTTGCCTCTCTCATTCTAGATGATTTGCCATGTATTGAGTGCAACAATGCTATTAATTTGGTAATGAGATCGCCCGCATAGCTTTCTCTCATATTATTGGAGCTTTTGACATCTTTCATGTGAAGCGTGCTTTCCTACCTTCTTTGCACCATATGCCTAGTGCCATGAATATAGCCATTGTTGTATCATATTATTCATGCACTTTTTATCCTAACGGTTATGTGCAAGAGAAGAGAACCATCATGATGGATGATGTGTTTGTCTACCGTGCACATACATTGTGTTCTTTGTTCTGTGTATGTGTAGGATACTTTGACTACATGTCAACTTCCACTTCATGTGAGTTGACGATTCGAGCTCTTGAGAGCGAGCCATGCTACATCGACGTGTTTCCACATCGCACTTGCTTGCGCATCGACATTGTGACGGACGCACAAGGTCACGCTTTTGAGGTGACATCCTTCTTGAGCATGGATATTGTGGCTCATCCTACTTGTGTTGCTTGTACCATGACATATATTGGTCATCTTGGATCGCTTACTTGCACATGATAGAGATATTGCTTCCACTCATGATTGTCCTATTTCCATGCCTCATGACATATAGACCTTGTGTGGTGCATCCAACTTGTGGATTGATTTCTCCTATCATATGTTTGGTTGCACCAATGCCTCATGCCCAATTGCTTGCTATATGCTTGGTTTGATTGCCTCACACATGATGACCAATTGCTCTTTCTATTGTGTTGAGTCTCATACTATCTTGACTACACCATGTGCACATTATGCTTGGATTGTCTTGCACTTGAACCATGCGTCTAGACACTTCATTTTATCTGGTGTTGTGAATGATTCCTATGCATACCATAGACCTTTTGTTGATTGCTTTGTGCATGCGTGCTATGACCTTGAGGTACATGCTTGTTATATTGTCACACATATTGGCATCCCTACCTCACCTAGGCATAATTGTTTCCATGATTGCATTGTTTGTGCTCAATTTGTATGCTTACATGCCATGACACAATCCCTTGTCACACCATATGTTATGCATGATGACAACACTTGTGCGGTGCTTCACCACTTGAATGCTCAGTTTTGCACTAACGCTAACCACATTTGTTTTTCCAAGTGTTTGTCGTATTTGCTCCTTTTGAAGGAATTCCTAGGCGGTGAGACATTGGAGAGTGCCCCTTTAGAGCTTGATGATGATGAGTGCTTGGTGATCGTCCACTTTTACACGGCGACGCCATCTCTTTCCCATGGTGATTTGGATTTTGATCCGAGGACGGATCTTTCCCAAGGGGAAGGGGATGATGCGGAGCATCCTACGGACATCACCATGACAAGAGTCCGTTTGGCAAGTGACACGTGCCACAACATACATAAAGGTCAATCATCTCCTTTACACGTGCTCACTCGACCCCTTCGAGGATGGTATACTACTTGACACTTCCCTCGTGTGCATGCATAGGTATTGTCGGAGCTTCACGGATGACGAGGAGGAGTGCAAGCGCCAAGGAACAACTACACCATCCGCGAGAGAAGCTTGGAAGCGGAGACGGAAGAAGACGGAGCTGTAGAAGTATACAGCGGCCGGACGACCGGAGGCCATCGGACGTCCGACAATCTATAGCGCCCGGACGACCGACGCCTTCCGGACGCCCGACAGTCCCCAGCGCCCGAATGCCTGAGCCCATCCGGAAATCCGGCGCCAAGACACCCGCATAGAAATCTCGGATTTCCGAAGCCTCTAGATGACCGACGCTCTTTGGATGTCCGGTCCTTCGCGAGACGTCGGACGTCAGACAACCTCCGGACGTCTGGCACCGCCTGTGCGCAGCCGCGGCCTTTGGCCTTGTATCTCTCCTTTACTTACCCCTTCGTGTCTAAGACTATATATACTCTCCCCCACCTCCTTTCTAGGGTTAGCAAAATGATAGCTCATTCATAGATAGATGAGCTTTGCTCCATCCTCTACTTCTCATATGGAGACCGAGGCCTCCACCGGAGAAGATCCCTAGAGGATGTCAAGGCCCCTTTCGAGGGAAGATCCGTCTATGGATTTCAAGGCCCATCTCTCCTAGAGATTTGGATGAACTACCCGTGTATCTTTATTTCCATTGTTGTTCTTGGATCTTGATGCACCTCATGTATTGCTTGTGATTTGAGGAGTACTTGGTGTGGATCTTGTCCATTAGAGTGTTTCCCCCTTTGATTTCTCCACGTTTTCCCCTCGTGTTCTTCGTGTTCTTCCTCAAATCCACCTCCAATTCGTGAAGATCGGGCCACCCTCAGGTTTGCCCGGTATCAATGGTTCAGCGGGGTCATGTGGCCCCCTCCCCCCCGTTGTGAGGGTGACGCACGCCTTGCCGGGCGGCGTCCGGGGCCATGGCAGGAGGAGTCGCAGAGAAGGCTTTCCCAATTGGTTCTTAGGGAGCTGGGCCAGCGCATCGGTTCCCAAAGCAATGCCCAAAGGTTTCCCGTTTAGTGTAAGAAGGGCAAGGCTGGGGGCTTGCCAGGACAGCGGCCATCCCCCAGCCCATGAGCGCGTCACGAGAGGAGCCTTTTGCAGGTGAATTCTTTGGTGATGGAAAGGAACTGGATTGTGAAGCGACCGCGGATGAATTGAAGATGTTGCAATACAACGCTCAAGCATGCGACATTCTTTTCAACTGCCTATGCCCCGAAGAATTCAACAAAATCAGCCGTCTTGAGAATGCAAAAGAGATTTGGGATACTTTGGTTGCTATGCATGAAGGTACCGAGTCCATGAGAGAATCCAAGTTGGATGTTCTTCAAAGTCAGCTTGACAAGTTCAAGATGAAGGATGGTGAAGGAGTCGCGGAGATGTACTCTAGGCTAGCTCTCATCACCAATGAGATTGCCGGCTTAGGAAGCGAAGAAATGACCGACAAATTCATCATCAAGAAGATACTTCGAGCTTTGGATGAGAGATACGACACCGTGTGCACATTGATCCAAATGATGCCCAACTACAAAGATCTCAAGCCTACGGAAGTCATTGGAAGGATTGTTGCTCATGAGATGACACTCAAAGACAAAGAAGAGCTTCACAACAAGTCTAGCGGTGCTTACAAAGCCAGAAGTGATGCTACCGCAACTTCAAGCGACAACCTTGTCACCAATGAAGAGATAAGCCTCATGGTCAAGAAATTCAACAAGTTCTACAAGAATAGAGGCAAAGAACGAAGCTCCAACTCAAGATATGAAGAGAAGCGTTCGTCAAGTCATGACTGCAACTGCTACAATTGTGGGAAGCCCAGACACTACTCCAATGAGTGCACGGCTCCCTACAAACGAGGAGAAGAGTCACCTAGAAGACGAAGCTCAAGGAATGAATCACCTCAAAGAGAGAGAAGGAGTAGAGATGATCGTTATGAACGAAGACCCTCAAGGAGAAGTAGGGATTCGGAGAAGAAGGACAAGTACACCAAGAGCTACACAAGAAGAAGACATCAAGCTCATGTTGGTGAATGGGTTTCCGGCTCCGACTCCGACAACAACTCCGAGAGAAGCTATCACTCCAACTCCGACTATAGTCAAGATGAAGGTGTTGCCGGACTTGCACTAGTGACTACCAACTCCTATGATCTATTTGATTCACCAAATGAAGGGAGTGGAAGTTGCTTCATGGCTAAAGGCCCCAAGGTATCGCACCCCGAGTATCTAGATTTCAATAGTGATGAAGATGATTTTCTTTGTGCTGATGACTTGCACTTTGATGAAACTAGTGATGTTAGTCAAAATGAACTTGATAATTCTCATGCTAGGCAAGATAAGTCATTTGATGATGATAAGATGAAAATAGAACAACTAACTAACGAATTAAACACTCTTAAGTTAGCCCATGAATCTACTCTCGGAGATCATAGAGAGCTTGTAAGGACTCATGAGAAGCTACGCTTCGAGAAGCTCACCTTGGATCAAGAGCATGAGTTTCTTAAAGCTATCAATGATGATCTCCGAAAGAAGACTTCATCTTATCTAGCCAAACGATTACTCTTGTCTACATTCATGCCACAAGTTAAATCTAGACAAACTAGTAACAAAGGCAAGAAAGGTTCTTCATCTAGTAGCAACAATAAAAATGCCAAACCTAATGATGTTGCTTCTAGTAGTTCTATTGATTCCACTAATGATGATTCTCTTAGCCAAGTTACACTTGAGCAATAAAATGCTTTATTGAAAGGAATTATAGAGAAAGGTATCTACAAGAGTCTTGCCGGGTGTAAGCAATTTGAGGAAATTGTATGCAAGCACGGAGGATACCGGAAGAACCATGGCATTGGCTACTTCAATGCTAATGGAGTTGAATGGGAAGAAGGTCAATACCCCAAACCCAAGTTTGTTCCTCAAAAGGAGAAGTATGAGAATACTCCTCCCAAGGGAACAAACACTCAAGATGACCTTCCACCACAAGACCACAAGCTCAAGGGCAAGAACAAGCTTCAAGAGGACATTGACTCATATGAAGATGAATCCCAAGCTTTGGTGGAGTGGGTTTCCAAGGCTACTTCAAGCTCAACTTCTACAAGGGCTACTTCAACACCAAGGATCCCCATCAAGTTGATGTGGGTCCCCAAGAAGAAGAACTAGAGAGTTCTTGAGGGGTGACTCCGCCAATGAAATTCACTCACATTCATTATTGGCAAGAACTAGTTGCAATCAACATCAACTCTATGCAATAGTTCACGGAGTCACACATTCCCTCAAAGGTAAGCAAGGGACAAGGTAATCAACAAATCCATGGACATCATCACATATGCTTTGCACTCCATGTCCATAGATATCCTTGTATTTGTCTCTTGTGTGTTGGGACTAACCCATGTAGGTGAGAAGAGTAAGGAAACAAAAAGGATGCTCCCAACTCATGGTGATCTTCATCAACCTTGAGCATCCACCACTACATCACCCACATGAAGTCTTCATCGACAAAACCCAAGGTTAGTTTATCCCTCCTATGGGGGGATGTCACATCAAGGTGGAGGTTTACTCTAAGACTTGAGTTAAATCATCTCTTAGTATGTGACGACATTAAATGCTTTATGTAAAAGTGGTAACCCCACTTGTGCTTAAACGATGAGTGTGACCTATGATCAAGTATTCTTACTTGGCTCCTAAGTCAATATACTCATATATAGATGACTCCGTCACCGCCAAAATGCTTGATAGATGCTAGTATGTTTGTGCATGTTTGCCATGATTTCATTTGACATCTTATTGTGTGAGCCTGTTGGTCTGCATTTATTTATCCACTTGGGGACATCCAATTGTTGCTATTTGGCTTTTGTTTTCTCTTTTGCCAATTGGATGGATAAGAATGCCTAGGACCACTCTCTAGCTATCTATGCTTTCTCACCTCATATTCTTTTCTTGCTGCATCACAAAATTTGAACAAGTACTTTTCGATCCCTCTATGTGAGGAGCACTCGGAGTTCCGTATCGACAAAGGACTGACCATTAAAACCTCCCAAGTGCATCTCGGTGGAACCAACCAAAATTCTCGGCCTCACCGAATGCCTAGGGTTGATCTGGATTTTCAATCTCGATAACACCGATTCCTTATTCTTGGTTACACCGAGTTTCCCTGTCAGCTGACAGTTGAGAAACTTGATGACACCGAAAATTTCGAACCGGTGTCACCGACAGCGAAGGGTATATATCTGGCGGACACGACTTTTGAAATTCAATCTCAAGAGCCCGTTTTCCTCCAACCCTAAGCTGCCGCTCTGGACCACTGGTCGTCGCCCTTGCCTCCCCGTGCGTCTCCGCCGTTGGGAATCGCCGCCGCCGACGGAATCTTCACCGCCGTCGTCGCCTTAGCGGATCCGTCACCAAGCTAGGGTATGGATCCGGCCTTCCTTGCGCTCCCCGTCCGATTCTTGCGCATTGAAGTTAATTTTATCAATAATCCAGGGATTGCAAACCTCCCTATCCTCTAGAAATTCTAGTAGAATAGCGAACGATCGATTTTTTAGGTTTTGCCGTCCGCCACATGAATCTCGGTAGAACCGATGCAAAAGAATCGGTAGCACCGATTCAGTTTTTCTGGCCAGATGAGAACACCTCGGTGGAACCGAGTACTAATTTTTGGTGTGACCGAAAATGGTGCCAAGTTTCTGGAAAGCAGGTTGTTTGTCTCGATGGGTCCAAAAATTTTGTCTTGGCTGTACCGACATACATTTGGCAGAATGCAAAATTTGAGAAATCCTAGTTCAATCTTTTGAAATATCTGCATTTTGTGATGACTCATCTTCTCCACTCTTCTATACTCTATTCATAGGGTCAGAGATGTCTGCTTCAGATGACATCCAGAATGATCTCAGAGAGCAGAGTGTGGGCATGGACTAAGGCACTAGCCCTGAAGAGAGTTTTGATGATGTGCCTAGTTCTCCAGATTTGCCCAAGGCTGCTACAAGGACTAGGAGAAAGCTCAATTCTGATGAGGAGGATGAGGACTTCATCCCTGAGGAGCTGCCTAAGAAAGATGATGCTGCCACTTCTTCCAAGAAGAAGAAAGCTATCAGAAAGGGGTATGCTAGCTCTGAGACAGTGAGAGCACCTGAGAGCTCCAGAGCAACCATGACTGTTGTGCCTCCCAAGAAATCTTTGCCTAAGAAGGCAGGGGAGAAGAAGAAATCCAGGAAGAGGATTATCCATGTTGTGGGCAGGCAAACTTCTATGTTTGAGGATCAAGAGGAAGCAGCTGCTGCAGAGGAGGAGGTAGAGCCAGCTGCAAAGGCCCCTCCGAAGAAGAATAAGAAGCTTATGGCAGATGCTATGCCTAAGGCTACCACTTCCAAGAGCACCAAGTCTGCTCCCAAGAAGGCTGCTACTGCTGATAAGCCTAAGAGGTTCTCCAGAGAGATACCAGCTTCCAGCAAGAACAATACCTCCACTTTTAGGGAAGCTGAGGTTGATGATGACATGACTGCTTTGATGAAGCTCAGACCACACCTTCGAGAGCACAATGCCAGCCACCTGCTTGCTGAAGATATGAAGAAGAGGAAGGATTCTGGTTTGAGGGCATGGAGAGCAATTGATCCATATGCTCAGAGGAGAAAGACAGCTGTGGACTACAGGTTCTATACCAAGGAGCAACAAGATTTCTATGAGACTATCTTGCTTGATAAGAGCCCAGCTATGAGTGACATGAGATACGTTGACTGGAAGTATATCAAGGCAAATGAAGATTACTTTCCAAATGTTCAAGACAATTTTCATTGCATTGGCTTAGATGAGTTTGTTGGCAAAGAATTCACTGCATGGAATGACGAGATGATCATGCAATTCTACTCCACTGCTCATTTCTATGGAGATGGTAGGATTGTGTGGGTGACTGAAGGAGCAAGATATGGGTCTTCTGTTGAGGAATAGGCTGCCATCTTAGGAGTCCCAAAGGTGGAAGATGGCGACTTGGATGTCTATTCTGAATCCAAGGAGAGCCATGATTCTATGAAGAACATGTACAATGAGATCCCTGCTGCTAACTTGAAATCTCACATGTTAGGATCCATTTACTTCCTCCAGTCTGGCCTCTGCACCATGAACACTATCTTGAGGCACACCTTGATGCCTAAGTCTGGAGATGAGAAGATGATTCGAGGCTATTCCATCAACATGTTGATCCATCTTGATAGACACACCAGGATAAGGGTGATGGACTTGATAGTAGAGACTGTGAAGAGGGTTGCTGCTGATCGGAAGCGCTCATGCTGCTATGCACCCTGCATTCAGAAGCTCATCAATTCCAAGCTGGAGAAGCACATTTTTGCTCTTGACAGGCCCCACTTGCCCCTACAGCCAGATCTTGAGGGCAATGTCGTGGAGATGAACCTAGATCATCCCACCTCAGCTGCAGCACAGGCAGAGGCAGAGGCAGCTAGAGCCACTAGTGCTCAAGTCCCTAGATCCAGGAACAAGCAAATGGATCTCTTGATCACTACCGTTCAGGGCATGCAGAAGGACATCAAGGACATATTGGCAAAACAGCATAGTCTTGTGAGGATCATGGAAAATAGGATCAAGACTCTCAATGACAAGGTGGATGGGCTGACAAAGACCGTGAATGAGCTTAAGAAGGAAGTTGACAGCGTGCCCAGTCCCGACACTTCAGATGATGAGGATGACTCTCCTCTCAGTCCAGGCACTCACTTCACTACCCAGGCCAGATCAGCCACAGTGCCAGCTCCAGATTTGAGGCCTTCTTCATCAGCACCTGCTACAGCCTCCTCAGCTCCAGTACCTCCCGTTGCTACACCAACTCCGTCCATGATGTCTGCCGACATCTTCGCCGACGCAGTTCTCTCGACTCCTTCATCAACAACCGGAGGAGATCAGCCCAAGAACGATTAGCTATATCTCTTTGAACTTTTTGGTAACTTGTTGCCAAAGGGGGAGAAGTGTATATAGATCTTTAGGCTTCGAGTGAGAGAGCGTTTGGTTTTTATCGCTTTACAAAACATTTGATCTTTTGGTTTGGATGTGTTGAACTCTTGTGGTGTTTGATCATACACTTGATGTGTGTTGCTACTATTTCCTATCATTTTAATGCTTATGAGATGATCACTCACCTTTGCTTGATTGTGTTGTGCTATGATGTTCATTCTTATTATTCTCGCACACCACCAAGTTGTATGTGACATGAAAGAGTGCCCCATGTACCTAATCGATTGTGCATTTGCATTCAAACGCAAATTCAAATAATGCACAAATTTAGGGGGAGCTCTTGCTTATCACATACTTCTCAAAGCGACGATTATATTCTTTGATTATATCATATGTCGAAGCTTTGATCTATATGTTGTCATCAATTACCAAAAAGGGGGAGATTGAAAGCACATTTGCTCCCTTGGTGGTTTTGGTAATTAATAACAACATTGTCATTGAACTACTGTTTCCACTAAGCATATTTCAGGAAAAGTTCAATGATAGGGATGGGAAAAGGATTGTGGAAATACCCCAAGATGCAAGGAAATGGATTGGCAAAGCTTCAAGCAAGCGGACTCTACATTTTACTTTGTGAGAAATCACTTTGAGTCCATAGGAAAGCCAATAATATTAAAAGGGGGTAAGGTACTGTTGGTGAACAAGACGCTCCACATGCACAAGTGATAGTCACCAAAAACACCCACAAGCTCTTCCACAAAAGTCTGTCCAAAGTCAAATATCCAAAATCAGTGCAACCAACACTTTCCACTCGGTGCCACCGATTCCCAAACTCAGACAGACCCATGCCAAACCCTAGCACATCGGTGCAACCGATTCCACTTCGGTGCCACCGAGTTTGGGTTGCCAACTTTCTGTTACCTCGATTCACAAAATCGGTACCACCGAGTTTTCTGGATCGGCGTCACCGAGTTGCGCAATCTGACCGTTGGTCACCTAATCGGTACCACCGAGATTCAAAAGTTACTGCCTTTTGGTCACTTCGGTACCACCAAGATTAACACATCGGTGTCACCGAGTTGGTCACTTTAAGGTGTAACGGTTGGATTTTTCGGGATGCCTATATATACCCCTTCACCACCACCCACTCGAAAGAGAAGCACTCAGAACTATTCCATACTTGCCCCATACTATTTTCTGAGAGAGAGCCACCTCATGTGTTGAGATCAAGCTATTCCACTCCATCCATATGAATCTTGATCTCTAGCCTCCCCAAGTTGCTTTCCACCAAATCATTCTCTTCCACCATAGCCAAATCTGTGAGAGAGTGATTGTGTGTTGAGGAGTCTATCATCTTGAAGCACAAGAGCAAGGAGTTCATCGTCATTGCCGAGCCTATTACCTTTTGGAGGGTGGTGCCTCCTAGATTGGTTAGATGTTGCTTGGGAGCCTCCTGCTTCGTGTTTTGGAGTTGAACCAAGAAGTTTGTACGGGCAAGGAGATCGCCTACTTCGTGAAGATCTACCCATAGTGAGGCTAGTCCTTCGTGGACGGAAGCCGTTATGGAATAGTCAAGGTTGCTACTTCATGGACCCTTATGGGTGGAGCCCTCCGTGGACTCTCGCGACCGTTACCCTCCGTGGGTTGAAGACTCCATAAACATGGATGTAGGATAGCACCACCTATCGGAACCACGGGAAAAATCTTCGTGTCTACAAATTGCGTTTGATCTCCCTTCCTACCCTCTATACATGCTTGTTGTTACTTTCCGCTGCTATACTTTTAGACATGCATGTGTAGGTTGTACTTGACTTGCTATCATTGCTAAAATCTGCCAACACTTAAAATTGGGAAAAGGTAGGATTTTTATCTGGTCAAGTAGTCTAATCACCCCCCTCTAGACATACTTTCGGTCCTACATACCCATGTTGATCTCCCTAAAGAGAAGTGGTTTAAATATCATCCCCTACTAAAGAAGAAATTAAAGAACCGGTAAAAGCTAAAGATGAAACCATCATTTACAATGTTGATCCAGTTGTCCTACTACTTATTTTGAAAAACCACCTTTCCCTGTTAGGATAAAGGAACATGCTAAGGTATCAACTGTGGTTCGCAAGAGTAATATTAGAGCACCTAAGCCCCCTGAGCAAATTAAAGTAGAACCTAGTGTTGCTAGGGTTAAAGATCTCTTGGTAGAAAATATTGATGGGCATGTTATTTACTTCTGTGATGAAGCTGCTAGAATTGCCAAACCTGATGAAAAAGATAAACATAGACCCGTAGTCGGCATGCGTGTTGTCTCAGTCAAAATAGGAGATCATTGCTATCATGGTTTATGTGATTTGGGTGCTAGTGAGAGTGCTATTTATTTTAACTTATACAAACAAATTATGAATGAAATAGCACCTGCTGAAATAGAAGACATTGATGTTACTATTAAACTTGCTAATAGAGACACCATCACACCACTTGGGATTGTTAGAGATGTTGAAGTCTTGTGCGGGAAAGTGAAATATCCTACTGATTTTCTAGTTCTTGGTTCCCCACAAGATGACTTTTGTCCCATTATCTTTGGTAGACCTTTCTTGAGCACCGTCAATGCTAAGATAGATTGTGAAACAAACTGTCGATGTCAGTTTTGGTGATGTGTCTCATAAGTTTAATTTTTCCAAGTTTAGTAGACAACCTCGTGATAGAGAATTATCTAGTAAGGATGAAATAATTGGTCTTGCTTCTATTGCTGTACCTCCTATTAATCCACTAGAACAATATCTGCTAGACCATGAAAATGATATGCACTTGTGTGAAAGAAATGAAATAGATAAAATTTTCTTTGAATAACAACCTCTCCTAAAACACAATTTACCTATTGAAACCCTTGGAGGTCCTCCTCCACCTAAAGGTGATCCTGTGTTTGAATTAAAGCAATTACCTAATACTTTGAAGTATGGTTATCTTGACAAGAAAAAGATATATCCTGTTATTAATAGTGCTAACCTTTCAGAACATGAAGAAGAAAGATTATTAAAAATTCTGAGGAAGCACCGGGCTGCTATTGGATATACTATTGATGATCTTAAGGGAATTAGTCCCACTCTATATCAGCACAAGATTAATATGGAACCTGGTGCTAAACCCGTTGTTGATCATCAACGGCGATTGAATCCTAAGATGAAGGAAGTAGTAAGAACTGAAATATTAAAGCTTCTTGAGGCATGTATAATCTATCCCATAGCTGATAGTAGATGGGTAAGTCCCGTTCATTGTGCCCCTAAGAAAGGAGGTATTACGGTTGTTCCTAATGATAAGAATGAACTCATTCCACAAAGAATTGTCACTGGCTATAGAATGGTAATTGATTTTAGAAAATTAAATAAAGCTACTAGAAAAGATCATTACCCTTTGCCCTTCATTGATCAAATGCTAGAAAGATTATCTAAGCACACACACTTTTGTTTTCTGGATGGATATTCTGGTTTCTCTCAAATACTTGTATCACAATCTGATCAAGAGAAAACCACCTTTACCTCTCCTTTTGGAACTTATGCTTATAGACGTATGCCTTTTGGTTTATGCAATGCAACTCCTACCTTTCAAAGATGTATGACTGCTATATTCTCTAATTTTTGTGAATAGATTGTGGAGGTTTTCATGGATGATTTTTCCGTTTACGGAACTTCTTTTGATGATTGCTTAAGCAACCTTGATCGAGTTTTGTAGATATGTGAACAAACTAATCTCGTCTTGAATTGGGAGAAGTGCCACTTTATGGTGAATGAAGGTATTGTATTGGGGCATAAAATATCTGAACGAGGCATTGAGGTGGATAAAGCTAAAGTTGATGCAATTGAGAAAATGCCATGTCCTAAAGATATTAAAGGTATTCGGAGTTTCCTTGGTCATGCTGGTTTCTATAGGAGGTTTATTAAAGACTTCTCTAAAATTTCTAGGCCTCTTACTAATCTTTTACAAAAGGATATTCCATTTGTTTTTGATGATGATTGTGTAGAAACCTTTGAAACACTCAAGAAAGCCTTAACTTCTGCACCTATCGTTCAACCACCTGATTGGAACTTGCCTTTTGAAATTATGTGTGATGCTAGTGACTATGTTGTTGGTGCTGTTCTAGGACAAAGAGTTGATAAGAAATTAAATGTTATCCATTATGCTAGCAAAAATCTAGACAGTGCCCAACGAAATTATGCGACTACTGAAAAAGAATTTTTAGCAGTTGTGTTTGCTTGTGATAAATTTTGATCTTACGTTGTTGACTCCAAAGTTATTGTTCACGCCGATCATGCTACTATAAAATATATATGGAAAAGAAAGATGCTAAACCTAGACTCGTTAGGTGGGTTCTCTTGCTTCAAGAATTTGACTTACATATCGTTTATAGGAAGGGAGCTGAGAACCCCGTAGCTAATAACTTGTCTAGGTTAGAAAATATCCTTGATGACCCACTACCTATTGATTGTAGTTTTCCTGATAAACAGTTAGCTGCAATAAATGTTTCTCAAAACACTCCTTGGTATGCTGATTATGCTAACTACATTGTTGCTAAATATATACCACCCAGTTTCACTTACCAACAAAAGAAAAAATTCTTTTATGATTTGAGACATTACTTTTGGGATGACCCACATCTTTACAAAGAAGGAGTAGATGGTATTATTAGACGTTGTGTACCTGAGTATGAACAGGAACAAATCCTACGGAAATGTCATCCCGAAGCTTATGGAGGACATCATGCGGGAGATAGAACTGCTCACAAGGTATTGCAAGCTGAATTTTATTGGCCTATTCTCTTCAAGGATGCCCGTAAGTTTGTCTTGTCTTGTGATGAATGTCAAAGAATTGGTAATATCGGTAAGCGTCATGAAATGCCTATGAATTATTCACTTGTTGTTGAACCATTTGATGTTTGGCGTTTTGATTACATGGGACCTTTTCCTTCCTCTAATGGATACACTTATATTTTGGTTGCTGTTGATTATGTCACTAAGTGGGTAGAAGATATTCCAACTAGTAGTGCTGATCACAACACCTCCATTAAAATACTTAAAGAAGTTATCTTCCCGAGGTTTGGAGTCCCTAGATATTTAATGGCCGATGGTGGTTCACACTTTATTCATGGTGCTTTCCGTAAGATGCTTGCTAAATATGATGTTAACCATAGAATTGCATCACCCTATCATCCTCAATCTAGTGGTCAAGTTGAACTTAGCAATGGAGAAATAAAATTAATATTACAAAAAACTGTCAATAGGTCTCGACAGAATTGGTCTAAGAAACTGGATGATGCACTTTGGGCCTACAGAATAGCTTATAAAAATCCTATGGGTATGTCGCCGTACAAAATGGTATATGGAAAAACTTGTCATTTGCCTGTGGAATTAGAACATAAAGCATTTTGGGCAATTAAAGAACTCAGCTATGATTTCAAACTTGCCGGTGAGAAGAGGTTATTTGATATTAGCTCGCTAGATGAATGGAGAACCCAAGCCTATGAAAATGCCAAACTATTCAAAGAAAAAGTAAAGAGATGGCATAACAAAAGAATCCAAAAGCGGGAATTCAAAGTAGGAGACTATGTTCTTTTGTACAATTCTCATTTAAGATTTTTTGCAGGTAAGCTTCTCTTCAAATGGGAAGGACCATATATTATCGAAGAGGTTTATCGTTCTGGAGCTATCAAGATTAATAATGCCGAAGGTACTAACCCGAAGGTGGTCAATGGACAAAGAATTAAACACTATATCTCAGGTACGCCTATTAATGTTGAATGCAATGTTATTCAAACCATGACACCGGAAGAACACATAAAGGAAACCTTCCGAAACACTCTAGAATTCTGAAAAAAAGAGGAGGTACGTGATACGGTAAGTAAATGGACTCCGAAAAATCCGCAAAAATATTTTCTGTCAGTTTGGAATATTACAAATATTAGGAAAATAAGAAATAAACGGGAAAGCAACCGAGGTGAGCATGATACACCAGGGCGCGCCAGCCCTACCAGGCGTGCCCTGGTGGGTTGTGCCCACCTCGGACACCTTCCCGACTCCTTTTTCCTTCCATATTCTTTCTTCCCAAGATAAAAAAATTCTCTATATATACCCCCGATTGTTTTGACCACTGCATCGCAGAACAATCCCATGTTCTTGTTTCGTGCTGTTTTCCTGGCAGATCTGAAAATATGTCGTCTCAAGATTCAGAGGGGGAGAGCTATGTTGCTGACTATATTGCAAACCCTAAGGTTTATGGAGAGGTGGATCATTATGGATGGACCACAGATGAGGAGGAAGACTCCGCTATGAAGGAAACAAAGGATGATAGCTCTGAGGAAGAGGATGACCCACTACCTCAGCCCGGAGACATGCATGTGGAATTCAAGAAGTCAAGCCTCCCTAAAGGATACGAACCTGAGGTCCAATTTATTCCATCTCACTTTCTGCAGGAGAGCAAGGCTGCATTATGCAAGAAGATATTAAAGCTCGAGCTAGAGAATGATGATCTAAAGGAGGAAAAGTATATGCTCAAATATGAGTTGAAGAAGAAGGCCACTTCATCACCACCACCTTCATCATCTTCACCACCAAAGGAGACTTGAGTACACGGGTATGGGCACTCCCCTTGGCCTAAGCCAAGCTTGGGGGAGGTGCCCCTGTATCGTATCACCATCACTTTTATTCACCTTTACCTATTTTCGTCCGATCCTTAGCTTTTTCGTGATTTAGGTTGAATAAAAGTTTAGTATGATCTATTTTCGAGTGTTAGTTTTGTGATCTATCTATGTAATCGAGTGAGAGTTATATAATAAAGTTTAGTTTGAGCTCTTGCTTCTTTACTTTCTTGTTGCAATCAAAATAAAAGAAAAGGGAAATAAATGAAAAAGAATCATATGCTAATCTTATGGTAAGTAATGACATCACATAAAGAAAATTATAAGTGGTAAAATTTATTGGAGATTGACAAACATAGCATTGGTCAATGATGCAATTCATGAAAGAATTAATAAGGGAAGAGGAGATTCACATGCAAATACACTATCTTGGACATCTTTTATGATTGTGAGCCCCCATTAAATATTATATGTCAAAATTGTTGACGTTGGACAAGGAAGACAACGTAATGATGTATGTTTGTTCATATTCACATAGAAGTTATATTGTCATAGATTCTTCAACATGTGGTGCTTGCTCAATATCTTTGCTACCCAAAAATTCCGCACTAAGTAGAGATACTACTTGTGCATCCAAAAACCCAAAACCCAAATCCATGTTTTCAGAGTCGACCATACCTACCTACGGATCAAGCAAGATCCATCAAGTAAATTGTCATCGGTGCACTAAGGCAATACAAATTGCTTCTAAATGTGTTTGATCAATTAGTCTAAGGTAAAATTGAGCGTTATACGAACTTATGATGGCAAAGTAATAAAAGCGACGGACTACATAATAAAGGTTGCTATCATAGGGGGCAATATAGCATGACGTTCTTTTACATTAAGGGATTGAGCATACAAACCAAAAAGCACATGACAACCTCTCCTTCCCTCTTGGAAGGGCCTATCTTTTACTTTTATGTATTTACTTTTATGCAGGAGTCAAAGTATTCTTCCCTATTCCTTTTTACTTTTTCTTTTTGCAAGCATCATGTGGTGAGGAAATATCTAGGCACATATATCCAGTTGGATGTGAGTAAGCATGCGTTATTATTGTTGACATCACCCTTGAGGTGAGTACGTTGGGAGGCGAAACTATAAGCCCCTATCTTTCTATGTGTCCGGTTGAAACTTTTTGCTCATGGGTATGTTGTGAGTGTTAGCAATCATAGAAGACTAAATAATGGTTGAGTATGTGGACTTGCGAAAAGGCTCCGACAAGAGACCCTTCTTGAAAATATGATGACTTGAAGTTGCAACGTTGACTGAGAACATAGTTTGTTGGTTTCCAATAAGGTTTATGCTTTATACTTCCATGTTGTGATAAATTGTTACTTGTTCATGAGAAGTTATATGATGAAGTTATATAATATAGGTTATATGAATAAGTTCTATGATAAAGTTTGCTGCTGTTATAATAATAAGCATGATGCTACTATGTCCGTATTTTGTTTTTATTGACACCTCTCTCTCAAACCATGTGGACATGCTTTTCAATATCGGCTTTCGCTTGAGGACAAGCAATGTCTAAGCTAGGGGGAGTTGATACGTCCATTTTGCATCATGATTTCCTACTGTTATTTATAATGTTTTGATGTATAATAATGCTTTAGGGAGTGATTCTAATGCCTTTTCTCTCATAATATGCAAGGTTTACACAAAGAGGGAGAATACCGGCAGCTGGAATTCTGGAGCTGAAAAGGCACATCAGAGATACCTATTCTGCACATCTCCAAATACGCTGAAACTTTACAGAGAATTATTTTGGATTATATAAAAATACTGGAGCAAATAACTACCGGAGGGGGCCACCTTGGTGAGCATAAGAGACTAGGGCGCGCTAGGGCCCCTAGGCGCGCCCTGGTGGGTTGTGCCCTGCACGGCCTACCTCCGGTGCCCATCTTCTGGTATATAAGGTATTTTGACCTAGAAAAAAATAAGGAGAGGACTTTCAGGACAGAACACCACCGTCTCGAGGCGGAACTTGGGCAGGAGCACTTTTGCCCTCCGGCAGAGCGATTCCGCTGGGGGAACTTCCCTCCCGGAGGGGGAAATCGAAGCCATCGTCATCACCAACACCCCTCTCATCTTTGGGAGGCCAATCTTCATCAACATCTTCAACAGCACCATCTCCTCTCAAACCCTAGTTCATCTCTTGTGTTCAATCTTTGTACCGGAACCTCAGATTGGTACCTGTGGGTGACTAGTAGTGTTGATTACATGTTGTAGTTGATTACTATATGGTTTATTTGGTGGAAGATTATATGTTCAGATCCATTATGCTATTCAATATCCCTCTGATATTGAGCATGAATATTATTTGTGAGTAGTTACCTTTGTTCTTGAGGTCACGGGAGAAGTCATGTTGCAAGTAACCATGTGAATTTGATATGTGTTCGATATTTTGATGATATGTATGTTGTGATTCCCTTAGTGGTGTCATGTGAACGTCGACTACATGACACTTCACCATCCTTGGACCTAAGGGAATGCATTGTGGAGTAGTTATTAGATGATGGGTTGCTAGAGTGACAGAAGCTTAAACCCTAGTTTATGCGCTACTTCGTAAGGGGCTGATTTCGATCCAAACATTTAATGCTATGGTTAGATTTTATCTTAACACTTTTCTCGTAGTTGCGGATGCTTGTGAGTGGGTTAATCATAAGTGGGAGGTTTATTCAAGTAAGAGCAGCACCCAAGCATCGGTCCACCCACATATCAAATTATCAAAGTAGCGAACGCGAATCAAACCAACATGATAAAAGTGACTAGACGAAATTCCCTTGTACCCTCAAGAACACTTTGCCTATTATAAGATACTGTTCTGGCCTGTCATTTGCCACAAAAGGATTGGGCTACCTTGCTGCACTTTATTTACCGTTACCGTTACTTGCTCTTTACCAATTATCTTGCTATCAAACTATCTATTACCTACAATTTCAGTGCTTGCAGGAATTACCTTGCTGAAAACCGCTTTTCATTTCCTTCTGCTCCTCGCTGGGTTCGACACTCTTACTTATCGAAAGGACTACGATTGACCCCCTATACTTGTGGGTCATCACTCGTCACCGTCGCCGGAGAAGCCCCGGCGCCCTCTCGTTCGCTCCGGCCCCCGCCGTCTCGAGCTGGGGATGTGGCGCACGGGGCGCCATCGCCACCTCCCCTGGATGACGAGCCAGTCGAACCTCGGCGCGACGCATGCCCGCGTGACCCTCCCTGCGAGGCACCTCCACCGGCCCAGGACGAGGCAAGCTATCAGATCGTCCGCCGCGTGCCGCCTGACGCGCGGGTGATCCTCGAGCAGCAGCGGTAGCGCTAAGACCGGATCGTCCAGGACGTCGCGACCGCTGGATGCCAGAACCGAGCCGTCCTCGCGCACGGCGTTCCTACCAGCAGTGTGGGCTGCTGGGCCTTCACTGATGAGCTATGCCGGGTGGTTTGGCATGTCAAGTTCAAGCCTGAGCTGCCCCCGCGCTATGACGGAGTCCCTGACCCCACGGAGTTCCTCCAACTCTACGCGCTGAGCGTCGAGGCGGCGAACGGCGACGATAAGGTTATGGCGAACTGGTTCCCCATGGCCCTCAAGGATGGCACACGCTCCTGGCTCATGAACCTGCCCGAAGAGTCGATCTCTTCTTGGAGAAAGCTTTGCGAGTTTTTTGTCTCCAACTTCAAGGGCACGCACGACCGCCCGCTCTCCGTCAACAACCTGCGACGCGTGTGTAGGATCGCAAGCATGTCTAGAGGGGGGTGATTAGACTACTTGACCAAATAAAAGTTCTACCTTTTCCCAATTTTAGTTGTGGGCAGATTTTAGCAATAATAGCAAGTCAAGCACACCCTACACATGCATGTCTAAGAGTATAGCAGCGGAAAGTAAAGACAAGCACATGTAAAGAGGTAAGGGTAGAAGATCAAACACAATTGTAGACATGAAGATTTTTCCCGTGGTTCCGGTAGGTGGCGCTATCGTACATCCACATTTATGGAGTCTTCAACCCACGGAGGGTAACGGTCGCGAGAGTCCACGGAGGGCTCCACCCATAAGAGTCCACGAAGTAGCAACCTTGACTATTCCATAACGGCTTCCGTCCACAAAGGACTAGCCTCACTATGGGTAGATCTTCACGAAGTAGGCGATCTCCTTGCCTGTACAAACTTCTTGGTTCAAGTCCACAACACGAAGTAGGAGGCTCCCAAGCAACACCTAACCAATCTAGGAGGCACCACCCTCCAAAAGGTAATAGGCTTGATAGTGATGATGAACTCCTTGCTCTTGTGCTTCAAGATGATAGACTCCTCAACACTCAATCACTCTCTCATAGATTTGGCTTGGTAGAAGAGATTGATTGGGTGGAAAGCAACTTGGGGAGGCTAGAAATCAAGATCCATATGGTTGGAGTGGATGATCTTGATCTGAACACAAGGGTAGGTGGTTCTCTCTCAGAAATTTGGATATGGGGAACTGTTCTGAGTGCTTCTCTTGCGAGTGGGATGTGGTGGAGGGGTATATATAGGCATCTCCAAAAATCTAACCGTTACAACATTATTGGCCATCTCGGTGAAATCAAAGCAAAACTCGGTTCTACCGATATGTCAAAAATGTGGCAACTTTCGGAATCTTGGTGAGACCGATATATAACTCTTGGTGGTACCAAAACCAGTGACCGAGGACAGTTCTTAAAACTCGGTGTGACCAAAACATAAACTTGGAATTTCCGATTCTATGAAAACAGTTAACCGAATCGTGGTCACCAAATCTCGGTTTCACCGATGCTGTCTCGGTTGTACCGAGGAGCTAGGGTTTGGCTAGGGTTCCGTCTTGGGTAGAAAATCGGTAGAGCCGGATGAAAACTTGGTGGCACCGATGTTGTGAAGTTGGGTTTAGACAGAGTATTTTGTAGGAGAGCTTGTGGGTGTTTTTGGTGGCTAGCACTTGTGCACGTGGAGCAATTTGTTCACCAACAATACCTTACCACCTTTTAATATTATTGGCTTTCCTATGGACTCAAAGTGATTTCTCACAAAGTAAAAAGAGAGTCTTCTAGCTTGAAGCTTTGCCAATCCATTCCTTGCATCTTGGGGTATCTCCTCACAACTTATAGCCATCTCATCATTGGACTTTTCCTGAAATATACTTAGTGGAAACATGAGTCCAATGACACATATGTTGTTATTAATTACCAAAACCACCAAGGGAGCAAATGTGCTTTCAATCTCCCCCTTTTTGGTAATTGATGACAACATATAGATCAAAGCTTCGACATATGATATAATTAATGAATAGATTCATCGCTTTGAGAAGTATGTGATAAGCAAGAGCTCCCCCTAAATTTGTGCACTATTTTGAATTTGCGTTTGAATGCAAATGCACAATCGATTAGGTTGATCGGACACTCTTCCATGTCACATACAGCTTGGTGGTGTGCGAGAATAATATGAATGAATAACGTAGCACAACACACCAAGCAAGAAGTGAATGATCATGTCATAAGCATCTCAAAAGATAAGACGTAGTAGCAACACATAAGAAGTGCATGATGAAACACCAACAAGTTTAACACAAATGAATCAACCAAAAGATTTTAAAGTTTTGGAGAGCGATAAAAAGCAACACTCTCTCTCTCTCTCTCTCTCTCTCTCTCTCTCTCTCTCGAAGCCCTATTGATCTATACAACTTCTCCCCCTTTGGCAACAACTTACCAAAAAGTTCAAAGGTATAGGACTAATCGTCTCTCTAGGGCTGATCTCCTCCGGTTGTTGATGTAGGAGTCGAGAGAACCGCATCCGTGAAGACTTCTGCCGATGTCATGGAAGGGGTTGGTTTAGACACTGGAGGTGCTGATGGAGCTGGTGGGACTGAAGGAGCTGCAGCAAGAGCGGATGTAAATGGTCTCATCTCTGAATCTGGCACTGACATAGATCTGGCTTGTGTCTTGAATTGAGTGCTGGGCCTGAGAGGTTGACTGTCATCATCGTCATCATCATCATCATCCTCCTCCTCCTCTAAGATGTGGGGAAGGGGTACTGAGTCCACCTCCTTCTTGAGCTCATCAACTGTCTTTGTCAGCCCATCCAACTTGTTGTTGAAAGAATGAAACTTGTCTTCAACAATCCTTCCCAGGCTCTTTTGGTTCTTGAGAATCTCCGTGATGTCATTTTGCATGCCTTGGATAGAGCTAAGAATGAGATCCATCTGCTCATTCCTTGTCCTTGGCACTGGAGCACTAGTGGCTCTGGCTGCCTCAGCTGTTGCCTGTGCAGTAGATGAAGTGGGATGATCTGGGTCCATCACCACAACATTGTCCTCAAACTCAGGCTGGAGAGGCATGTGGGGTCTATCAAGAGCATATACATTCTTTTCAAGCTTGGAGTTGATAAGCATCTAAATGTATGGAGCATATCCACATTACCTCTTTTGGTCAGCAGTTGTCCTCTTCACAGTCTCTACAATTAAATCCATGACCCTGAATCTGGTGTGAAGGTCAATGTGATGCAGCATGTTGATGGAGAATCGTCTGATCATCTTCTCATCTCCTGACTTAGGCATCAAAATGTATCTCAAAATGGTGTTGGTGGTTGGCAAGCCTGCCTGCAGATAGTACACTGAGCCAAGCTTATGTGAATGCACATAATCAGCAGGGATCTCCTTGTACATATTAGCCATGGAATTATGGCTCATCTTTGCCTCTGAGTACACATCCAGGTCACCATCCTGTACTTGTGGAGCTCCTAAGATGGTAGCCCACTTTTCCACTGAAGATTCATATCTGGTGCCCTCAGTCATCCACACTATCCTGCCATCTGGATAGAAGTGTGCAGTGGAATAGAACCGCATGATCATCTCATCATTCCAGGGGGTCATCTCCCTACCAACAAAAGCATCAATACCAACATCCTTGAAGTTATCTTGCACATGGGGGAAGTAGTCCTCATTTTCCTTAATGTAGCCCCAGTCGACATATCTCATGTCACTGACAGCTGGGCTCTTATCAAGCAGAACAGTCTCATAGAAATCCTGCTGCTCCTTGGTGTGGAATCTGTAGTCAACAGCAGTCTTTCTCCTCTGAGAATAAGGATCTATAGCTCTCCAGTCTCTCATCCCTGAATCCATCCTCTTCTTCATATCCTCAGCAAGTGGATAGTTGTCATTGTGTTGTGGGAGGTGAGGTCTAAGCTTCCTCAAAACTGTCATTTCCTCATCTTCAGCAGCAGCTCTGGAGGAGGATCCCTTGTTCTTGGTTGCAGATGGAACATCCTTAGTAGTCCTCTTGGACTTAGGGGTTCTGGTCTTCTTGGGAGGAGGAGTTGCCTTGCTTTTGGAAGGGGCCTAAGAAGTCATGGCATCAGCAAGCAGCTTCTTCTTCTTAGGAGGAGCCTGGGCAGCTGGCTCTTCTCTCCCTCAGCATCTGCTGGATCTTCATACATGGAAGTTGGTCTTCCAACAACATGTAATATCCTCTTCCTGCTTCTCTTCCGGTCAGCAAGCTTCTTGGGCATAGAGCTTCTGGCTGGCTCTATAGACATGGAAGCCCTAGCACTCTCTGGTGCTTTCATAGCCTCTGTGCTAGCATACTCCTTCCTGACAGGTCTTCTAGATGAGGTTGCCTCAGATGCAGACTTCTTGGCAGCTCTGTCTGCTTGTCCTGCCTTTGCTTGGCAAGGACCTCCTCTGGCACGAAATTAGAGTCCTCTTCATCTATGTTTAACTTTCTCCTGGCTCTAGTTGCAGCCTTGGGCAAACTATGGGAGCTAGGTGTGCCTGGATCTTCTGAAGAAGATGAGCTGGCCTCAGGACTAGTGCCTAGATCTGCATCAATGCTAAGCTCTCTGGAGCCATTCTGACTATCACCTGAAGCTGACATATTGTCCTTGTGAATGGAGTATAGAAGAGCAGAAAAGTTGAGTATCACAAAAACAGAGACATTTTTCAAAGATCAAACTCAGAAACTAAGGGTATGAACTACTGCAAGATAAATTTCGCTAGCACCGGGTTGATGTTTTCGGAGTCACCGAGATTGACCACTGCCTTAACAGAAACTTGGCAGCCAAATTCGGTATAACCGAAAAGGACTACTCGGTCTCTCCGAAGTGGTTCTTAGTAACCCTAAACGCAGAATCGGTGGAACCAATTCTTCCACCTCGGTGTCACCGAGATGTATATTGCGGGAGTTCAGATCCAAAATTCCATCATTTTCTATTCTATGGATTGTTTTTGTGGGATAGGAAGATTGCACATGGTGGAACATAGACGAACTCATCCAAATGCGTCAGAATCGGACATGGAACACATGAGGAAATCGGAGCCATACCCTAACTTGGCGGTGGTCCAACTATGGCGGCGACGACGATGAAGATTTCCGTCGGCGGCGTGAATCCCAACGGCGAAGGCGCTCGGGGAGACAAAGGCGACGACCAAGGCATCCGGTTTTGGCAGCTTAGGGTTGGGGACTTGGCATTTGAAGATTGAATTTCAAAACGTTGGGTCCGCCGGCTTAAGTACCCTTTGCTGTCGGTGTCACCGATACTAATTTTTTGGTTTCACCGAGTTCCTCTACTGTCAGTTGACAAGGAAACTCGGTGCAACCGAGATTATGGTATCGGTGGTACCGAGGTGCAAAATCAGATCAACCCTGGCATTCGGTGGAACCGAGATTTTCTGGTTGGTCACACCGAGTTGCACTATAGGGAGGTTTTGGAGGTCAGCCTTGACGAAACGGTACTCCGAGTGCTCCTCACACAAAGGGTTCGTCAAGTGCTTGTTCAAGTTTTTTGTGATATAGCATGAATAGAACTTGAGGTGAGAAAGCATAGATAGCTAGAGGTGGGGTCCTAGGCATTCTTGTATATCCAATTGGCACGAGAAAAACAAAAAACAAATAGCTACAATTGGATATCGTCGAATGAGTAAAGATATGCAGACCAACATGCTCACACAATAAGATATCAAATGGAATCATGGAAAACATGCACAAACATTCTAGCATCTATCAAGCACTTTGGCCATGACGTAGTCATCTATATATGAATATTCAACTTAGGAGCCAAGGAAGAATACTTGATCATAGGTCATACTCATCGTTTAAGTACAAGTGGGGTTACCACTTTTACATAAAGCTTGTTAATATTGTCACATTCCAAGAGATACTTTGACTCAAGTCTTTGAGTAAAGCTCCCCCTTGATGTGACATCCCCCCTAAGAGGGATAAACTAACCTTGGGTTTTGTCGTAGAAGACTTCATGTGGGTGATGTAGTGGTGGATGCTCATAGTTGATGAAGATCTTGAGTTGGGAGCAATCCTTTTTGTTTCTTACTCTCCTCACCTGCATGGGTTAGTCCCAAACACAAGATAAAAACACAAGGATATCTATGGACATGGAGTGCAAAGCATACATGATGATATCCATTGATTCATTAATTGCCTTGTCCCTTGCTTACCTTTGAGGGAATGTGTGACTCCTTGAACTATTGCCTAATGTTGATGTTGATTGCAACTAGTTCTTGCCAATAATGAATATGGGTGAATTTCATTGGCGGAGTCACCCCTCAAGAACCTCTCTAGTTCTTCTTCTTGGGGACCCACATCAAGTTGATGGGGATCCTCGGTGTTGAAGTGGCACTTGTAGAAGTTGAGCTTGTAGAATCCTTGGGAATCCACTTGACCAATGCTTGGGATTCATCTTCATATGAGTCAATCTCCTCTTGAAGCTTGTCCTTGCCCTTGAGCTTGTGATCTTGTGGTGGAAGGTCATCTTGAGCTTTTGTTCCCTTGGGAAGAGTATGTTCATACTTCTCCCATTGAGGAACAAACTTGGGCTTGGGGTATTGACCTTCTTCCCATTCAACTCCATTAGCGTTGAAGTAGCCAATGCCATGGTTCTTCCGGTATCCTCTGTGCTTCCATACAATTTCCTCAAATTGCTTACATCCGGCAAGACTTTTGTAGATACCTTTCTCTATAATCCCTTACAATAGATCATTTTCTTGCTCAAGTGTAACTTGGCTAAGAGAATCGTTAGTGGAATCAATAGAACTACTAGAAGCAATATCATTGGATTTATCATTTTTATTGCTACTAGTTGAAGAACCTTTCTTGCCTTTGTTACTAGATTGCTTAGTCTTAACTTGTGGAATAAATGTAGAAAGAGTAGTCGTTTGGCTAGATAAGAAGAAGTCTTCTTTCAGAGATCGTTATTGATTGCTTTAAGAAACTCATGTTCTTGCTCCAAATTGAGCTTCTCGAAGCGTAGCTTCTCATGAGTTCTTATAAGCTCTCTATGATCTTCTAAAGTAGATTCATGGGCCAACTTAAGAGTGTTTAATTCTTTAGTTAGTCATTCTATTTCCTTCTTATCGTCATCACAAGACTCATCTTGACTAGCATGATCATTATATAGCTCATTTTGCCTAATATCACTGGTTTTGTCAAATAGCAAGTCATCATCTCCTAGTAAGTCATCCTCATCACTATCGAAATCAAGATATTCGGGGTGTGATACCTTGGGGCCTTTAGCCATGAAGCAACTTCCACTCCCTTCATTTGGTGAATCAAATATGTCGTAGGAGTTGGAGGAAACGAGTGCAAGTCCGGCAACAGCTTCATCTTGACTATAGTCGGAGTCAGAGTGATAGCTTCTCTCAGAGTGGTTGTCGGAATCGAAGCCAGAAACCCATTCGCCAACATGAGCTTGATGTCTTCTTCTTGAGTAGCTCTTGGTGTACTTGTCCTTCTTTTCCGAATCCCTACTTCTCCTTGAGGGTCTTCATTCATAACGATCATCTCTACTCCTTCTCTCTCTTCGAGGCGACTCATCTCTTGAGCTCTTTCTTCTAGGTGACTCTTCCCTTCTTTTGTGGGGGGCCGTGCACTCATTTGAGTAGTGTCCGGGCCTTCCACAATTGTAACAATTTCGGTCACGACTAGTGTCGGAATCGGGGCTCTGCAGACCCAAGAAGGTTCGAACTCTGGGGCGTGTGCGAAGATCCCAACCAGCTCAAGTCTCAAGCCTACCGCTCCACAGCCAGACCATGCCGAAGATGCGTGAGAGTGCAAGAAGACGGACACGAGAGATTTACCCAGGTTCGGGCCACCTTGCGGTGTAAAACCCTACTCCTGCTTTGGTGGATTGGCCTCATGAGGAGGTTTGTGGATGAACTAGTCTAGTGGTTGAGCGACCTCGCGAGGGCTCTTCGGTGAGGGTGGATCTGCCCCCTCTACGGTGCTGGCTAGTCCCTATTTATAGCGGGCCTTGGTCCTCTTCCGTTATCGCACAGGCGGGAAGGGATCCCACAACGGCCAAATTTGAAGGGGGACAGGAGGTACAGCTTATCCTGACTAAAGGTGGTCTTCGCCTGTAAAGCAACCGGGCGTGACGCAGAGGTGGGCACATCGATGACATCCGTCCTGCTGAGCTCGTGGTCTTGGTCTCGTTGCACCGGAATGGAAACCTTTGGGGGATCCCTTGGGAACCCGCGTACGTCCTTGCCTCCTTAGCACCAAAGGGGAAATTGTCCCCTCTGCATCTGCTAGCGCCCGCTGGCCTTGGTCATCATGGCTAGCGTCATCGCAGCCTCCTGAGGCTAGGCACTGCATAGGAATCTCCACTCCTCGGGAGGCATCTTGGGGAGGCCGCTCCTCTGGAGGTCGTGGCGTCGTTCTCCTCATGAGGTCAGGGCCCTCACGAGGGTCTTGTCCTGGGGGGTTTCTTGCCAGGCCGTACTAGGCCGTCGAGGTGGGCCATGCGCTGCACCGCAGGCAAGTAGGTCTAGGTACCCCCTGTCCCAGAATGTCGACAGTAGCCCCTGGGCCCAAGGCGCGCCCGGGCTGGCTTCGGGGCAAAGCCAAGGAAGGGAGGCCGAAATGCCGCAGGCCCCAACCGCCTGCGGGCCAATCTTGACGCGTGGCACACGACGGGGCGCGGACGCCTCCACTTCCCCACGTCGCCTCAGTAACCGCCCCGACTAACAAGGGACGGCGTGCGCTGCGGGGCCATCATTTCCAGGCATGCGGAGAGATGCCAGTTGGCCTCTAATCAACTATAAATGGGCGAGGGGGGCAGAGCCCCCCCTAGCCCATCTTCATCTTCTCGCCTCCTCACTCCAATCCGCCGCTTCCACGACCATGGCACCAGTGAGGAGGTTCTCTGCTGCCGAGAAGGGGAAGGGCCGCCTGGAGGGGCCGGACTCGCCGCCACCCAAGAGGGGTCGCGGTCGTCCCCGCAAGCACACCGCGACGCCGGCGGTGGCCCCCTGAGGGCGCGGGTGTACTCCCATGTGGGCCGGCACTGCCTCCGGCAGCCGCGGGAAAGTTCCCTCCCGCGCAGGTGACAGAGGTAGTCGCGGCGCTCGCGGCCGAGGGGGGAAGCGCGCTGCGAGCACTCGGATGCCCCGCCCGTGATTCCACTCGGCCGACGTGTTCCAAGAGTTCATGGTGTGGGAGGAGAGGCCAGTCATCACCTAGCTCCAGCTCCCACGCTTCTTCGCAGGGGCGCTGCCAGCCGGAGGGCCTGCCAGCCTATGGCTGCAGGCCGATGGTTTCTGCAGCGAAGCCTCGTGGGTGGAGGTCGAAGTCACCCCCGCGGGCTACATGTTCCTGAACCGCGGGTGGCAGACGTTCGCCTGCACTCGCGGACTACAGGGGAGGTGTACCCTCCACTTGAAGTACGACTGGGCGGCGACGCTCTTCGTCAAGACCTTCGGGGGAGACGGTAGGCGCTTGGGGTGCTATCCAGAGGCCGACGGCGGCGACAGCGACCACTTCTCCACTGACGATGATCATCGCGGCGGCGGCGTCCTCGGCGGTGAGCTTGCCCTTGGTGACGGACGCAACACCTCCAGCAGCAGCGACGCCTCCTCCGGGGGAAGCTCGAGCGACGATGACTACGACGAGCCGCCACGCCGACGGGCCCGGACCAAGGAGGGCGGCGAGCCGCCGTGGTTTCGTGCCCCTTCCCCGGAGGCCGTCGAGCCGCCATGCCGTCGTGCCACCGTCAAGGATGAGAAGGACTCCGACTGAGCGCGGGCGGCGCCGGGGCCAGGCCTCAGGAGTAGCGGCCCTCAGGAGGCCATCTTTTGCTGTTTGTTTTTACCTCCTGCATCAAGAATCATGGAGGGCCCCGAGGGGGCGTGTAGCGAACTATGGCGCTTGTGCCTTTATGTTAGCGTTTTGTTCTTATACCGTACTTTGGCATTTATACTGCTACCAACGAAAAGTTCCTGTTCGTCGCGGTTAGGATAACTTAGCTTGGCGTGCTTGTGGCAGGTTCCTGCGTCGCGAGGTGTAGCTGGGGCGCCGGGGCAGCTTGGAAGTCTTGCCGAGGGGGCCTCTTCCTTGCGGACTAGGAAGCTTTGCAGCTTCAAGAGGTGCCCTCCGCTCGCGAGGCTCCTAGGGGGGTGACGAGGAGTCAGGGCCTCCAGAGGTGCTTCCTCATGGCACCACCTCCCACGAAGGTGCTGAAAAGTGCTTTATGTAGGGTTAGAATTCCTTGATAATGAGCCGAATCGTGACTTCCCTTCCCTTGGTTGTCTTCCTCCTAGCGACCATTCTAAGTTAGAGCCCCCGAGCGAGGGTCGATCGTCGCTGGTATGTCGGGTCGCGATGCCCAGCAAGACCAGGAGATGAGCGCTCCCGAGGCCGGGGGCCCGAGCCAGTATGCGCCTGCTGGCTCGCTCGAGAGCATCGCGCGAGGATTAGAACGCTAAAGCCTTGGCGAGGTGCACACCGTGTCCAGCCCCCGCTCGCGGGGCGCAAGAGAGAGAGAAATTGGCAGGTGCCAAACCTTTTTAAAAAGGGACATCAAAACGAGAAACGCTGTGAGGAAGAAAAATTCCCACCCCTTTTTTCGAATAAGATGCGAAAACTTCAACTTCATTCCAAAAAGTGGCAAATTCGGGTACAAAAGGGAGCAAGGAACAGCCGCGTCCGGCACCTAAGCTAGAGTTCGTCTTCCCCCAGTGCGGAGCATAGGGCTTCCACTAGGCGTGGGCATAGTCATTGGAGGACCATGTCGTCTGCCAGCGCGGAGCATGGAGCTTCCACTTGGGCGTGGGTGGGGGCCCCTCCGTGTCCTCGGGGGACCCCGGGAGTATACAGCTCACTCATTATTATGTGAGAGTGTCACGGGTAGAACTTCCGGAGGTGCTGGATGTTCCAGGCATTCTGGATGGGGACCCCGTCCTGTGTCTCCAGGCGTACGACGCCAGGCCTGGAGACACGGGCAACCCTGAACGGGCCCTCCCACATGGGTGAGAGCTTGTGCAAGCCCTCCCTGGAGAGGACCCGCATCAGGACGAGGTTGTCCACCTCGAGGGTCCTAGAGCGGATGCTGCGACAGTGATAGCGTCACAGCGCCTGCTGGTACCTCGCTGCGCGGAGCGAGGCTTGGCGATGGGCCTCTTGCCCGAGCACGAGGTCTGTCCCCCGTGAGGCATCCTGACGCTCCTCGTCGAATGCCAAGACCCGCGGGGAGCGATTCTTGACCTCGTGCGGGAGGACCGCCTCTGCCCTGTAGACGAGGAAGAATGGGGTCTCGTCGGTGGGCTTAGTCGTGGTGGTGCAGATGGACCACAACACGGACTGAAGCTCACCGAGCCAACCCCTGCCGCAGGCCTCAAGCTTCTTCTTGAAGCTCCTTGCCTTGAGGCCCCTCAGGACCTCCGTGTTGGCGCGCTCAGCCTGTCCGTTGCTCCGTGGGTGCACCACTGAAGCGTAGCATTTCAGCGTTCCAAGGTTAGCACAATATGTTCTAAGGAGGTTGCTTGTGAACTGTGAGCCATTGTCGGTAATAATACGGTTGGGGACACCGAAGCGGCTCACAAGGCCCTTGATGAACTTGACGGCCGAGCTGGCAGGGATGGTGCACACGGGCTCCACCTCCGCCCACTTGGTGAACTTGTCGATGGCGACGTAGAGGTAGCGGTAACCGCCGGCCGCCCAAGGGAAAGGCCCCAGTATGTCCAGCCCCCAGACCGCGAAGGGCCAGGAGAGCGGAATGGTCTAAAGACCCTGTGCGGGCTGATGAATCTGCTTGGCGTGAAATTGGCAGGCCTCGCAGGATCAGACCAGATCAGTGGCGCCTTGGAGCGCCGTGGGCCAGTAGAAGCCGTTGCGGAACACCTTCCCCACGAGGGTACGAGATGATGAGTGGTGCCCGCAATCGCCTCCATGGATGTCGGCCAGCAGCTCGCGCCCCTGCTCCGTGGATATGCACCGCAGCGAGACGTCGTTGGGGCACCTGCGGTACAACTCGTCGTCCTGCAAACAATAAGCAGTGGCCTGGCGGACCACGCGCTCCGCGTACTCTTCCTTCTCCGGTAAGGCGCCACTGAGCAGGTATGCCTTGAACTCCTCGGTCCAATCACCGGCCTAAGGTTCCAGCACCAGAAGCAGGCGGGCTCCTGAGGCCGGACCACAGGCCGGGGCGCCTGAGGGCGGGACCAGCGGCAGCTCTTCCTAAAGCGACGTCGGGCCTGCGGCCGGAGGTGTCGCGGACGGCTTGAAGAGCCTCTCTTCGAAAACTCCAGGCTCCTGCGGCTCGCGACGCGATGCCCTCTTGGTGATGTCGTCTACTTCCTTGTTCACGCCGCGCTAGACATGCTGCAATTCCAAGCCCTGGAAACACTTTTCAATCTTACATACCTCTTCCAAGTATGCCTCCATGTGCTCGTCCTTCGACTTGTACTCCTTGTTGGAGAAGTTGACAACGATCTGGGAGTCGCCCTTGATGGTGAGGCGCTTGACCCCCAGAGCGGCAGCGGCCCTGAGGCCGGCGATCAAGCCCTCGTATTCGGTGATGTTGTTGGAGACCTTCTCGCCATGTTGGAAGCAGAGTTGTACGGCATAGTAAAGCTTGTCCTGTGTCGGGGAGATGATCACTACTCTAGCCCCCGCGCCCCACCGTGCGAAGGCTCCGTCGAAGTGCATGACCCAGTCGTCAGGTGCCTCATTGCCAGGCGCGAGGGATTGGCCCTCATCCAGCCCCCGGTCCGGAGCGTCTGTCCACTCCGCCACGAAATCGGCAAGGGCCATGCCCTTGATGACCCTGGTGGTGCTGAACTCCAGGTGGAAGGCCTGCAGCTCGATGTTCCACTCTGCAACCCTTCCGACAGCGTTGAGGCTGCGCATCACTTTCTCCAGGGGGTATGTGGAGACGATCTTGATGGGGTGGCACTGAAAATAGTGGCGCAGCTTCCTTGAGGCAACGAGGAGTGCAAGCAGAAGCTTCTAGTGTGCACACACATCCCGCAGCACGGTACTGACGTAGTACACCGGGTGCTCGATTAGGGATGAGGTGTTGGTGTCACCCTGCTCCTCACGAGGCTCGAGGGACTCAGGTGCCTCGAGGGTCGATGAAGTGATGAGGGCCTCAGGAGTGCCGTCCTGAGGCGGCGAGCGTTGCGCGGCCCCGCACAAGCTGCCTTGCTTCGCGCCTGCGCCAGCGCGCTCCTCTAGGACTGCGACGAGCGCCGCACTGGCCGAGTGAGGGGTGTTCGCCAAGTAGAGCACCAGGGGCTCGCTAGGACGAGGCGCCACCATGACGGGCGGGCTCGTGAGATACCGCTTGAGGTCCTCGAAAGCCGCGTCCGCCTTAGGGGTCCACTCGAATGGGCCCTTCCTCTTCATGAGCTTGAAGAAGGGTAGGGCGCGCTCTCCCAGTTTGGAGATGAAACGTCCCAAAGAGGTCACGCAGCCCGCGAGCTTCTGCATTTCCTTGGGGTCTGAGGAGGGCGCATCTTCCCGATCGCTTTCACCTTCTCTGGGTTGGCCTCGATCCCTCGGTGCGACACCGGGAAACCGAGCAGCTTGCCGGACGGGACCACAAAAATGCATTTTTCAGGGTTGAGCCTCAGGTTGACTCGATGCAGGCTGGTGAACGTCTCCTCCAGATCCCTGATCAGGGTCCTTGCCTCTCGCGACCTGACCACGATGTCATCAACGTACGCCTCCACATTTTTCCCGAGCTGCTGCCCCAGAGCAATGCACATCAGCCGCTGAAAGGTCGCACCGGCGTTCCGTAATCCGAAGGGCATTAACACATAGTAGTACACGCCGCACGGAGAGAGGAAGGCCGTATTCTTGACGTCCTCCACCGCCATCTTGATTTGGTGGTAGCCCAAGAAGGCATCCAGAAAGCATAGCAGATCGCACTTGGCGGTGGAGTCCACAATCTGGTCGATGCGCGGGAGCGGGAAGGTGTCCTGAGGGCAAGCCTTGTTGAGGCTCGTGAAGTCAACGCACATGCGTTCCTTCCCACCCTTTTTGGGGACAATGACCGGGTTGGCCAGCCAATCCAGGTACCGTATCTCCCGAACGACACCAGCCTCCGCAGCTTGCCGACCTCTTGGACGATGAACGCTTGCTTCTCTTGTGCTTGTCGCCTTGCCTTTTGCTTCACCGGGCGCGCATCGGGGCGCACCCTAAGGTTGTGTTCGATCACCTCCCTCGGGACTCCGACTACGTCGCGCGCCTCCCACACAAACACGTCCTTGTTCGCGCGGAGGAAGCCCACCAGCGCCTCCTCCTGCTCCGGGGTAAGACCAGCGCCAATGGTGAAGGTGCGGCCCGGGCTCCCGTCATTAGCTAGCACCTGCTTCATCTCAGCCCGGTCCTGAGAGAACATCTGCTTCTTCTTCGCAGGCGCGGCCTCCAGAACCTGCGTGATGCTCTCCCGGGGTGGGGTGCCTCCTTCCTCTTGCACGATGCTCCTAGCGTCTGGGCGCGAGGCCGCTGCGGCCTTGTAGACGAGCTTGAGGATGCCGCTGCTGCCAGGCATCTTGATGACATTGTAGCCTGGGTGCGTCGCCGCCATGAACTTGGCGAGGGCCGGATATCCCAGGATGGCATTGTACGAGAGGCCGATGCGGGCCACGTCGAAGTCGATCAGCTCGGTGCGGTAGTTGCCGCAGGTGCCGAAGGTGACGGGGAGGCGCACCTGCCCCAAGGGGGTGGCGGAGCCTCTGACCACCCCTGAGAAGGGCCTGGAGGGCGCGAGCTGGTTGTAAGGCATCTAGAGCATGTCGAAGGCCTCCATGGAAGGGACGTTGAGGCCGGCACCGCCGTCGACGAGGGTCTTGGTGACCTCAACGTTGCTGATGGTGGGCATGCACAGCATGGGGAGCGCACCAGCAGTGACCGTTGCCCTAGGATGGTCCCTGCAGTCGAAGGTGATGTCGGTCTCCGGCTCCGCCCTGCTCCGCGGGGCCTCGAGCCGCGGCTGAGCTGCGCCTGCCTGGCAGAGAAACTGCTTGACATGGCGACCGGACACAGGCGCCTGCGACCCGCCGAGGATACAAGGGATTGCAGGCGCGGTAAGTCAGACCGCGGCGTCCCCATAGGATGCTGGCTGCCACGCCCTGGGAGCGATGCCCACCATGGAGACGACGAAGCGAGGGTGAAGCGTGGCTGGAGAAGATGGAGCTTCGACACGCCCCTACCTGGCGCGCCAAATGTCGGAATAAGGGCTCCGCAGACCCAAGAAGGTTCGAACTCTGGGGCGTGTGCGAAGATCCCAACCAGCTCAAGTCTCAAGGCTGCCGCTCCACAGCCAGACCATGCCGAAGATGCATGAGAGCGCAAGAAGACGGACACGAGAGATTTACCCAGGTTCGGGCCACCTTGCGATGTAAAACCCTACTCCTGCTTTGGTGGATTGGCCTCACGAGGAGGTTTGTGGATGAACTAGTACATTGGTTGAGCGACCTCGCGAGGCCTCTTCGGTGAGGGTGGACCTGCCCCCTCTACGGTGGTGGCTAGTCCCTATTTATAGTGGGCCTTGGTCCTCTTCCCTTATCGCACAGGCAGGAAGGGATCCCACAACGACCAAATTTGAAGGGGGACATGAGGTACAACTTATCCTGACTAAAGGTGGTCTTCGCCTGTAAAGCAACCGGGCGTGACGCAGAGGTGGGCACGTCGATGACATCCGTCCTGATGAGCTCGTGGTCTTGGTCTCGTTGCACCAAAATGGAAACCTTTGGGGGATCCCTTGGGAACCCTTGTACGTCCTTGCCTCCTTAGCACCAAAGGGGAAACTGTCCCCTTTGCGCCTGCTGGCGCCCGCTGGCCTTGGTCGTCATGGCTCGCGTCATCGCATCCTCCTGAGGCCGGGCACTGCATAGGAATCTCCACTTCTCGAGAGGCAGCCTGGGGAGGCCGCTCCTCTGGAGGTCTTGGCGTCGTTCTCCTCGCGAGGCCGGGACCCTCACAAGGGTCTTGTCCTGGGGGGGGGGGGGGGTTGTCGCCAGGCCGTACTGGGCCGTCGAGGTAGGCCATGCGCTGGGCCGTAGGCAGGTCTGGGTACCCCCGGTCCCAGAACGCCGACAACTAAATGAACGCTTTTCTACATATCTTGAGTTGGAGTTTCTCTCTTTGCCTCTACTCTTGTAGAACTTGTTGAATTTCTTGACCATGAGGCTTATCTCTTCATTGGTAACAAGGTTGTCACTTGAGGTATTGGGAGCATCACTTGTTGCTTTGTAAGCACCGCTTGACTTGTTATGAAGTTCTTCCTTGTCTTTGAGTGACATCTCATGAGCAACAATTCTACCAATGACTTCCTTAGGCTTGAGATCTTTGTAGTTTGGCATCATTTGGATCAATGTGCACACGGTGTCATACTTTCCATCCAAAGCACTAAGTATCTTCTTGATGATGAATTTGTCGGTCATTTCTTCGCTTCCTAAGCCGGCAATCTCATTGGTAATGAGAGCTAGCCTAGAGTACATCTCCGCGACTCCTTCACCAACCTTCATCTTGAAGTTGTCAACTTGACTTTGAAGCACATTCAACTTAGATTCTCTAACGGAATCAGTACCTTCGTGCATATCAACCAAAGTATCCCAAATTTCCTTTGCATTCTCAAGACGGCTAATTTTGTTGAATTCTTCGGGGCATAGACAGTTGAAAAGAATGTCGCATGATTGAGCATTGTATTGCAACATCTTCAATTCTTTCGCGGTCGCTTCACGATCCGGTTCCTTTCCATCGCCAAAGAATTCACCTTGCAAGCCAACACGAACAACAGCCCAAACAGCGGGGTTATGACCAAGAATATGCATTTTCATCTTATGCTTCCAAATAGCAAAATTTGTACCATCAAAGTATGGACCTCTACGGTGATAATTTTCCTCACTAGACGCCATACTCTCCTAGGTTGTGAAACCAATGCAATGGAGACCAATGCTCTGATACCGCTTGTAGGATCGCAAGTATGTCTAGAGGAGGGGGGTGATTAGACTACTTGACCCAATAAAAGTTCTACCTTTTCCCAATTATAGTTGTGGGCAGATTTTAGCAATAATAGAAAGTCAAGCACAACCTACACATGCATGTCTAAGAGTATAGCAGCGGAAAGTAAAGACAAGCACATGTAAAGAGGTAAGGGTAGAAGATCAAATGCAATTGTAGACACAAAGAGTTTTCCCATGGTTCCGATAGGTGGCGCTATCGTACATCCATGTTTATGGAGTCTTCAACCCACGAAGGGTAACGGTCGCGAGAGTACATGGAGGGCTCCACCCATAAGGGTCCACGAAGTAGCAACCTTGACTATTCCATAACAGCTTCCGTCCAGGAAGGACTAGCCTCACTATGGGTAGATCTTCACGAAGTAGGCCATCTCCTTGCCCGTACAAACTTCTTGGTTCAACTCCACAACACAAAGTAGGAGGCTCCCAAGCAACACCTAACCAATCTAGGAGGCACCACCCTCCAAAAGGTAATAGGCTTGATAGTGATGATGAAATCCTTGCTCTTGTGCTTCAAGATGATAGACTCCTCAACACTCAATCACTCTCTCATAGATTTGGCTTGGTAGAAGAGATTGATTGGGTGGAAAGCAACTTGGGGAGGCTAGAAATCAAGATCCATATGGTTGGAGTGGATGATCTTGATCTCAACACAAGGGTAGGTGGTTTTCTCTCAGAAATTTGGATATGGGAAGCGGGGAACTGTTCTGAGTGCTTCTCTTGCGAGTAGGATGTGGTGGAGGGGTATATATAGGCATCTCCAAAAATCCAACCGTTACAACATTATTGGCCATCTCGGTGTAACCGAAGCAAAACTAGGTTCTACCGATATGTCAAAAATGTGGCAACTTTCGGAATCTCGGTGTGACCGATATAAAACTCTCGGTGGTACCGAAACCAGTGGCCGAGGGCAGTTCCCAAAACTCGATGAGACCCAAACATAAAATCAGAATTTCCGATTCTATGAAAACAGTTAACCGAATCGTGGTCACCAAATCTCGGTTGCACCGATGCTATCTGATACGTCTCCAACGTATCGATAATTTATGAAGTATTCATGTCATATTTGCCTATGTTTTTACTATGGTTTTATGATATATTGGTACTAACCTATTAATGGTTGCAAAAGTGCACAAGTTCTTGTTTCACACTTTGATGTGCAGGAATTAATTGGAAACTGTCGAAAAAATGCAAAAGGAATCTTGTTGGAGGAGGACTCGTTTTACTGGAGGAAAATATCTGATTACGGGATTACGAGAACGTTCGGATGCGATCTGTAGACCCGTTTTACTGGAGGAAAATATCTGATTACGGGATTACGAGAATTGATGACGTGATTGAGTCCAACTCTTACCATATCTGATGTATTCGGCCAGGCCATGATTTTTTGGACTCATGAGGGCTGTGAGGAGTCCCTAGGAAGGTTCTAGATGTGCCCAAGAGCCATTGGATCAAGGGTCCATCCCTCGGAGGGCCATAGAGCACCACAGAGGCACATATAAGGAGAGAAAAACCCTAATTTCGGGAGAGCCACCAAGCGCCACGAATTTGCCTCTCCCTTGGTAGCCTCCAAGAACGTAAGAGGCTCCTCCATTTCAGCACCAAAGTCTCCTCCACTGCAGCACCAATACCAAGGAAGAAGGGGGGGGGGCAAGGGGCCGCCGCCCGTCGCCACCGCCGGCGCCGTGGCCGCCATCGCCTCCATCTCTTTGGGGCTTTACATCTCCATCAACAACTCTCTCTTTCCCACCATGATAATGTGTGAGTAATCCACCTTGAGGCCGAGGGTTTGTAATGGTAGCTATGTGTTTAATATTTCTCTCGTGTTCTTGAGATGGCACGATCTTGATGTATCACGGGGTTTGTTAATATAGTTGGATCACATGGTGTTTTCCCCTCTCTATCTTGTTGTGATGAATTGAGTTTTCCCTTTGAGATTTTGTTATTATCGGATTGAATACTTTTATGGATTTGAGAGCACTTGATGTATGTCTTGCATGCGGATTCCCGTAGTGACACTGGGGTATTCAAGTGATTCACTTGATATATGTTATGGCGTCAACTAGCGGATTTCGGTGACATTGGGGATCTACGCATAAGGATTGATTGCACGTTTTCATGCCTTGTTCTCCGATAAAAATCTTGGGGCACTCTTTGAGGTTCTTTGTGTTGGATTGACTATTATGAATCTGAAATTGTTTGATGCGTATCGTATAATTAACTCATGGATACTTGTGGTGACATTGGAGTATCTAGGTGACATTCGAGTTGGTTGATGCGTATCATATGGTGTTATTCTAGTACGAACTCTTAGATAGATCTATCGGAAAGGATAACTTGGTGTTATTCTAGTACGAACTCTTGGATAGATCGATCGGAAAGGATAATTTTTAGGTGGTTGCATACCCTACAAACAATTTATTCTTATGTTCTCCGCTAGATAAGAACTTTGGAGTGATTCTTCGTTGCACATTGAGGGATGGTTATGTGATCCAATTATATTAGCATTGTTGAGAGATTGCACTAGCGAAAGTACGGACCCAAGCCCTTGTTTTTAAGCATTGCAATACCGTTTGTACTCACTTTTGTTACTTGCTACCTTGCTGTTTTTATATTTTCAGATTACAAAAACCTATATCTACCATCCATATTGCACTTGTATCACCATCTCTTCACCGAACTAGTGCACCTATACAATTTTCCATTGTATTGGGTGTGTTGGGGACACAAGAGATTTCTTGTATTTGATTGCAGGGTTTTTTGAGAGAGACCATCTTCATCCTACACCTCCCACAGATTGATAAACCTTGGGTCATCCACTTGAGGGAAAATTGCTACTGTCCTACAAAACTCTGCGCTTGGAGGCCCAACAAAGTCTACAAGAATAAAGTTGCGTAGTAGACATCAAGCTCTTTTCTGGCGCCGTTGTCGGGGAGGTGGGTGCTTGAAGGTATATCTTTAGATCTTGCAAATCAATCTTTTAGTTTCCTGTTTTATCACTAGTTTGGTTTATAAAAGAAAACTAAAAAATGGAATTGAGGTGGCCTTATATTATTCGTCTTTATCATGTCTTTCGTGAAAATGATGGTTCAGAAAATTGTGCTCAATTGGTAGAGGAAGAACTTATGAAAATACTTAATGAGAATTCCTTGAATGATGAGCATGATTGCAATGTTACTAGTATGAATTCTCTGAATATCCATGATGCTAATGATATGCAAAGCCACAAGCCTGCGGATGCTATGTTTGATGAAGAAGATATTTTTAGTCCCCCAAGTTTTGATGAGCAAATTTATGATGATGATGGCATGCCTCCTATCTATGATGATTATGGTGGCGACATTTATGATATAAAAAGTGATATAAACTTTGAAACTTGTCATCATGATTTTAATATTCAATGTGGTTATGTCAATCAAGTATCTCATGATAGTTATTTTGTTGAGTTTGCTCCCACTATTATGTATGAGAAGAAATTTGCTTATGTGGTGAGTAATAAATTTTCTATGCTTGTAGATCATGAAAAGAATGCTTTATGTGATAGTTATATTATGAAATTCCTTCATGATGCTACTGAAAATTATTATGAGGGAGGAACATATGCTTGTATGAATTGCAATAATATCAAGTTTCCTCTCTATGTGTTCAAAGTTTTGAAGTCATGCTTGTTTTGCCTTCCTATGCTAGTTGATTCTTGTTCCCATAAATTGTTTGCTCACAAAATTCCTATGCATAGGAAATGGGTTAGAATTAAATGTGCTTTTCATGAGATTCATGATGCTCTCTTTTATGTTTCAATTCTTTACTTTTATGCGAGCATCATTGAAATCATCATGCCTAGCTAAAAAGGCATTAAAGAAAAGCGCTTGTTGGGAGACAACCCAACACTTTTAAATTCTGTTTTTATATGTTCACATGATTAAGCTACTGTATTAATCATGTTTTTTTTATTTTATTTCAATAAAGTGCCAAGTAAAGCCTTTGGGATGACTCACAAGATGGGTAGAATTGATGCTGAACCAAAACAGAAACTTTTGACTCCACTACAGGAATTTTCATTTTTTTACTGGAGAGCGATAATGATCTGAAATTTTTACACTGTGTTTATATACAAATTCTTCAGGTTGTCCTAATTTCTCAGAACTTTTAGAGACATGGAAATATGGCTATACTACAGATCTTCACAGACTGGTCTGTTTTTGATAGATTCTGTTTTACATGCATAGTTTGCTTGTTTTAGTGTTACCATAGCTTATATTCAGTGATATAAATTATGGGAATGATAGAATACAGCAGGTATTATGTGAGAACAATTATGAATCTTGTCTTGACAGTACCTAAGTGAATGATATTTATTTATTATACTAACCCATCTCACGAAGTTCCGTTAAGTTTTGTGTGATTGAAGATTTCTAGTTTTGGGCGAGACACCGATATGAGGAGAATAAGGAGTGACAAGAACCTAAGCTTGGGGATGCCCAAGGCACCCCAAGTTAATATCCAAGGAAGACTCAAGCGCCTACGCTTGGGGATGCCCCGGAAGGCATCCCATCTTTCGTCTTCAACACTATCGGTATATCTTACTTAGAGCTATATTTTTATTTGTCACATAATACGAGTTTTGCTTGGAGCATATTTTGTTATTTTCTGTTAGGTGTTATTTATAATCTTGTTTTTCAATAAAAATTTCCAAGAATTGCTTTTAGGATGCTTGAATTGCATGTTTGATGTGTGCTGTGTAAAAACAGAAACTTTTGCTGTAGTGTATGAATTTTCATATTTTACTGGAACGTGGAAAGTTTCTGAAATTTTTACACAGTATTTTATATAAATATTTTAGCCTGTCCTAAATTTTCATAATTTTTTGAGTTACAGAAGTGCACTCGTTTAATAAATTGCTACAGACTGTTCTGTTTGGACAGATTGCTGTCATTGTTTTGTTATCTACTTATCCTATAGTTTCCATAGCCTATATTGGTAGATATAAATTGTGGAAACGATAGTAAATAGTAGATGATATTTGAAAATTATTGTGCAACTTGTCTTGGCAGTACATGAAGTGCTGATTTGATCTTATGTGTACTAACCTATCTCACGAGTTCTTTTTGAGTTTTGTGTGGATGAAGTTTTTGAGAATAGGTGAAACCATGATATGAGAGGATTGAACGAGATACAAAAGCTCAAGCTTGGGGATGCCCAAGGCACCCCAAGTAAGTATTTCAAGAAGTCTCAAGCATATAAGCTTGGGGATGCTACGCATCCCACCTCTCTTCGCCAACTATCGGTTAGCCTATGTTGAGCCTAAATTTTTATTCGTTCACATGATGCGTGCTATTATTGGTGTTCTATTTTTGTTTAGTTTGCTGTTTGAATAAAATACTCAGATCTGGAAATCTTCATTAAGAGAGAGAGTCCTCACATAGCTACTTAATTGTTTGACTACTCATTGATCTTCACTTATATCTTTTGAAGAGTAGTTTGGTGTTTACTCTTGAGCTTCACTTATATCCTTTGAGTAAATTGTGAATCAATGAAATATTATAAATCTGAAATTATCAGTGTGCTATATTCTTAGTAGCAAGTTCACATTTCGTTTAGAAAGTAAAATCTATTGAAGTTTAACAATCACAATATTTGTCATACAAGCAATTCGTGAATGATTAGTATAAGGAAGAGAACTTTCACATACAAATATATTATCTTGGACATCTTCTATGATTGTGAATACCCATTAATTATTTTCAAACTTGAGCAAATTTGTTGAAGTTGGACAAGAAAGACAACGTAATGAGTTATGGTTGTGTATATTTGCATAGAAGTTATATTGTTATGGATCCTCCAACATGTAGTGCTGGTTTAGAACCTTTTGCTAGCCAACACTTCGTACTAAGTAGAGATACTACTTGTGCATCCAAATCCTTGAGCCAAGTTTCATCCATAAGAGAGCACCATACCTAACTATATAGGGTATTTCACTGCCGTTCCAAGTAAATTTGCATGTGCCACCTCTAAACATTCAAATAAACATCTGTTTTGTGTGCCTGGACCGCTCATGGAGCAACGGGGGGCAGTCAGTATCTTCCATGCTAAGCGGGTTATTCTCATGATGAGTGTTCATTCACTCGTCCTTGCACGAGAGGGGCGGTAATAGGGATTCCCAGCCCTAAAAAAATGAAAATAATTAAAAAAAACTCCCCAAGAATGTTGTTGGTATGGACGGTACCCGTGGATTCGGCTAGCCGTGGAGTGTGTTTGTTGGTGGAGGGGGAGTAAACCTTTACTTTTACCGCTTGGGAACCGCCGCTAATGTGTTTAACATGGAAGATATTGATAACTCTTGGTCATAACGTTGACAGGAAGGGTGCACCTCCCAAAACTATATTCATCTCGGTTTTTAAACAATGAACTCTGGCACCTTTGCAAATCCCTGCTTCCCTCTGCGAAGGGACAATCTATTTACTTTCATGTTACTTACTTTCATGTTGAGTCAACTTCTTATTCCAACCTCAATCTATTAGTTGGCAAGAATCATGTGGTGGGGAAAGATCTAGGCACATATGTCCAGTCAAATATATTTGAGCATGACTTATTATTGTTGACAATTATCTCTATGATAAATGAGTTGGGAGGCGAAACATTAAGCCCGTATCTTTCTATGTGTTCAATGGATGCCATTTGTTCTAAAAATATGCTTTGAGTACTAGCAATCATAGAAGACTAAATGATGATTGAGTATGTGGATCTCTTACTTAGACTTTGTTGAGAATAAATTGAATTACAATTGTTTGGTGACTAAGAACATAGGTTGTTAAGTTTCTAGAGAATTCATTGTTTGAACCATAACATGGAATTGGTTGCTACTTTATCATGATAATTTTTATGAGAAAAACTTGCTGTTATGATGCTAGGAAAGTGGTTGAAATTATCATTGATCAAACTTATGCACTATGCTAGTATTCACACTTCCTAAATTATTTTTTTATCATTTACCTACTCGAGGACGAGTAGGAATTAAGCTTGGGGATGCTGATACGTCTCCAACGTATCGATAATATACAAAGTATTCATGTCATATTTGCCTATGTTTTTACCATGCTTTTATGATTTATTGGGACTAACCTATTAATGGTTGAAAAAGTGCACAAGTTCTTGTTTCACACTTTGATGTGCAGTAATTAATTGGAAATTGTCGAAAAAAACGCAAAAGGAGTCTTCTTGGAGGAGGACTCTGACTTTTCTGAAATTTGTCCACAAACAGTTTTTAGAGATCGTCAATTTGACCCCCGAAGACGGCGTCAAATGGAAAAGGCTAAAACTAGGAAAGTGTGGGGAATTTTACGGCATTGATTCTGGACTCCAAATACGTCCAAAGCGGAGTTCGGATGCGATATGTAGACCCGTTTTACTGGAGGAAAATATCTGACTACGGGATTACGAGAACGTTCGGATGCGATCTGTAGATCCGTTTGACTGGAGGAAAATATCTGATTACGGGATTACAAGAATTGATGACGTGATTGAGTTCAACTCTTACCATATCTGATGTATTCGGCCAGGCCACGACTTTGAGGACCCACGAGGGCTGTGAGGAGTCCCTAGGAAGGTTCTAGAGGTGCCCAAGAGCCATTGGATCAAGGGTCCATCCCTCGGAAGGCCATAGAGCACCACAGAGGCACATATAAGGAGAGAAAAACCCTAATTTCGGGAGAGCCACCAAGAGCCACGAATTTACTTCTCCCTTGGCAGCCGCCAAGAAGGGGAGAGGCTCCTCCATTGCAGCACCAAAGGCTCCTCCATTGCAGCACCAAGACCAAGGAAGAAGGGGGGGGGGGGGGCAAGGGGCCCCCGCCCGTTGCCACCGCCGTCGCCCGTCGCCGGCTCCGTGGCCGCCATCTCCTCCATCTCTTTGGGGCTGCACCTCTCCATCAACAACTCTCTCTTTCTCACCATGATAATGTGTGAGTAATCCACCTTGGGGCTGAGGGTTTGTACCGGTAGCTATGTGTTTAATCTCCCTCTCTCGTGTTCTTGAGATGGCACGATCTTGATGTATCATGGGCTTTGTTAATATAGTTGGATCATATGGTGTTTTCCCCTCTCTATCTTTTTGTGATGAATTGAGTTTTCCCTTTGAGATTTTGTTATTATCAGATTGAATACTTTTATGGATTTGAGAGCATTTGATGTATGTCTTGCATGCGGATACTCGTAGTGACATTGGGGTATTCAAGTGATTCACTTGATATATGTTATGGCGTCAACTTGCGGATTCCGGTGACCTGGGGGGATCTACCCATAGGGGTTGATTGCACGTTTTCATGCCTTGTTCTCCGATAGAAATCTTGGGGCACTCTTTGAGGTTCTTTGTGTTGGATTGACTATTATGAATCTGAAATTGTTTGATGTGTATCATATAATTAACTCATGCATACTTGTGGTGACATTGGAGTATCTAGGTGACATTAGAGTTGGTTGATGCGTATCATATGGTGTTATTCTAGTACGAACTCTTAGATAGATCGATCGGAAAGGATAACTTGGTGTTATTTTAGTACGAACTCTTGGATAGATCGATCGGAAAGGATAACTTAAAGGTGGTTTCGTACCCTACAAAAAATTTCTTCTTATGTTCTCCGCTAGATAAGAACTTTGGAGTGATTCTTCGTTGCACATTGAGGGATGGCTATGTGATCCAATTATATTAGCAATGTTGAGAGATTGCACTAGTGAAAGTACGGACCCTAGGCCTTGTTTTTAAGCATTGCAATACCGTTTGTGCTCACTTTTGTTACTTGCTACCTTGCTGTTTTTATGTTTTCAGATTACAAAAACGTATATCTACCATCCATATTACACTTGTATCACCATCTCTTCGCCGAACTAGTGCACCTATACAATTTGCCATTGTATTGGGTGTATTGGGGACACAAGAGATTTCTTGTATTTGATTGCAGGGTTTTTTGAGAGTGACCATCTTCATCCTACACCTCCCACGGATTGATAAACCTTAGGTCATCCATTTGAGGGAAAATTGCTACTATCCTACAAAACTCTGCGCTTGGAGGGCCAACAAAATCTACAAGAATAAAGTTGCGTAGTAGACATCACTGTCTCGGTTGTACCGAAGAGCTAGGGTTTGGCTAGGGTTCTGTCTTGGGTAGAAAATCAGTAGAGCCGGATGAAAACTTGGTGACACCGATTTTGTGAAGTTGGGTTTAGATAGAGTATTTTGTAGGAGAGCTTGTGGGCATTTTTGTTGGCTAGCACTTGTGCACGTGGAGCAATTTGTTCACCAACAGTACCTTACCCCCTTTTAATAGTATTGGCTTTCCTATGGACTCAAAGTGATTTCTCACAAAGTAAAAAGAGAGTCTTCTAGCTTGAAGCTTTGCCAATCCATTCCTTGCATCTTGGGGTATCTCCTCACAACTTATAGCCATCCCATCATTGGACTTTTCCTGAAATATACTTAGTGGAAACATGAGTCCAATGACACATATGTTGTTATTAATTACCAAAACAACCAAGGGAGCAAATGTGCTTTCAGCGTGAAGCAGCGCCCCGGAGAGACCGTGCACAAGTACATCCAACGCTTCAGCCAGGTGCGCAACAAGATCCCGTGTGCCTCAGACAAAGCCATCATTATGGCGTTCACCAATGGCGTCAAGGATGTCCGGATGTGTGAAAAGCTCGCCATCAACGACGGGCTCAGCTCGGCTCTAGAGCTCTTCAACATCGTCGACAAATGCGCCAAGGCCGAGGAGGGTCGCCTCTTTATCCATGATGACCCTGACGCCGCGCCGAACGATAGCAAGGCGAAGGCCATGGAAGTCAAATGCAAGGAACGACAACACACAGCGCGATGAAGGGGCTGGAGGCTATCAGGAGCCTCGCGTGGTAGCCTGCATCCTTGGCGGAGCGCACAGCTCGGCGTCCAACCGCCTGTTCAAGCAGTTCTCTCGCGAGGTGAATGTTGCCCTCCAGAAGCTAGAGGCCGTGCGGCCCCTCAAGTGGTCGTAGTATGCGATCTCCTTCGACGGTAGGGACGGCCTCAAGTCCTCGACCGTCGTAGGCGCGCTCCCCATGTTGTGCACCCCCACCATCGACAACGTCATGGTCACCAAGACCCTCATCGACGGAGGTGCGGGCCTCAACATGCTTTCCGTGGAGACCTTCGAGATTCTCCATGTGCCCTACGACCAGCTGATGCCTACCAGGCCGTTCTCTGGGGTGACAGAAGGCTCCACCGTTCCCGTGGGGAAAGTCCGCCTCTCTGTCACTTTCGGCACGCGCGACAACTACCACACTGAGCTCATTGACTTCGATGTGGCGCATATCAGCCTCCCGTACAACGCATTCCTGGGGTACCCGGCGCTGACCAATTCATGGTGGCGACTCACCATGGCTACAACGTCCTCAAGATGCCTGGCTGCAACGGCGACATCACCATCGCATGTGACGAGAAGGACGCGGTCTGCTCCCTCGAACGCGCCTACAAAGCCGATGCGGCTGAGCATTCTGACGACGTGGGAAATGCCAATCCGCGTGAGGCCGCAACCCTGAAGAATAAGCAGTTGTTACCCGTCCAAGGCCTGCCCGAGGAAAATAACGCGGCGCCTGGCGCCAGCGGCATGAGCCCCGTGCGCGTCGCCGGCGCCTGCCTCCCTCCAGCATACGAAGGTGCGCGTGGTGCCTCCCGTGAGCCAAGCTCGGGGGCTTCCACTTGGAAGGCATCCGACCTGACACATATGCCGAGGGAGGTGCTCGGGCACCACTTGGAGGCGTGCTTTGACGCGCGCCCCCGTGAGCAAGGGAAGCGACGTCAAGCATCGGGAGCACAAGAGTTCATCACCCGCCTGGGCCATGCGCGGCGTGTGTCTTATAGGGTGACCCGTCAAGCCAGCCGCGGCCCCCAAAGACGACGTCAAAGTGCGCATGTGTGTCGACATCGCGGGACTCAACAGGGCCAGTTCGCAGGGCCTCTCCCTACCACCGCACGCTAGACAAGGCAGGGGCATCACCGCGAGCTACACCCGTATGCCCTTTGTCCAGAGGAACGCTGGCGCCACCTTCTAGAGGGCCATGCAACTCGCGATGGCGCCTCGCGAGGCGTCGGGTCCTCACGGGCTCCCAAGGCCTCGGGGGTCATCCGATCCATGAGAGGTGGACCTCCGCGGCGCACTTCGCCGAGCAGCCGGACGCTCCCATAGCAGCGTAATTGCCAGGCCTTATGCCTGGTGCTTCATCACCTCTTGCATTTTCCGCACCCTCGCGAGCGTCCTCTCGGCCGTCCCATGACTGGGTAGGACACGGCATCTGTGCTCGGGTTCGTCCATGCGGCGTTGATAAATCCAAGTGATCGAGCTCTGTCGCGCGGGCCTGGTCCCGTGCACGTCACCTCACAGAGGTCCATGGTGTCTCGCCCTTCCATGAAAACACCATGAGAGGGCGAGCAAGGGTGCGGTCTAATATCGTATAACTGCCAGAGGGGTGTTTCGTCACCTCAGGCGTGCCTGGTCCCATGCACGTCACTTCACAGAGGTCCTTGGTGTCTCACCCTTCCATGAAAACACCGTGAGAGGGTGAGCAAGGACGCGGTCTATTATCGTATAACTGCGAGAGGGGTGTTTCGTCACCTCGGGCGCCGCATTTCAGGCGATCCCTCCCTTGGTCATCTTATGAAGGAACTTTACATGGCGTCTGCGCTCAGGTCCATCCCTGTAGCGTCACTAAACCCGAGTAACCAAGCTCTGTCTAGCGGGCCAGACCCGCGCACGTCACCTCAGTGGGTCCTCGGTGTCCAACCTCTCCATATGGTGGCCTCGGGGTGAACGTTCGACACGCGTCACCCCCATGTCCCAGGATCACATGAGCGCGCAGCTGCACCCAAAGAACTAGGCGCAAACCGCCTGAACACCGAGGGAGGAATTTTTGAGTCGAGTGCCTGGAATGTCTGACCCCTCCTTTTATCGCCGCTCATGAACCTCGTACACGCCCCGGAGGCTCCCGGAGCGCCAGCTCTTGGCTTCGGGAGGACCCCCGCCCACGCCCAAGTGGAAGCCCCTTGCTGTGTGCTGGCAGAATAACTGTCGAACCGCGACCATGCCCACGCCCAAGTGGAAGCCCCATGCTCCGCGCTGGCGGAATAACTGTCGAACCACGACTATGACCACGCCCAGTGGAAGCCCCATGCCCCGCGCTGGTGGATGGTCAACTGAAGGCATCACCTCGCCCCGCGACAACCACTAGCCACTTTCCCGATGGGCCTCACGGAAGCGGGGGCTAGGCACGGTGCCTGTGCTCGGGTTAGTCCTAGCAGTACTGAAAAAACCCAATGCCTCCCCCGTGCACGTCACCCCACCAAGGCCCTTGGTGCCTAGTCTCCTCACGCGACACCCAAACACAAGCTGACAAGTGCGTGTTCTTCCCAAACAAAGCTTTTTTGCATGCAGGAACACCCCTCGGGACGGATTCTGCAGGGCCTCACTGAAGGCCACACATTAAATACAATTTACCGGCGTCGTGAAGAGCTAAAGTATGAGAGTTTCCCGTGGTAGCACTACCATTGCTGGAGTTCCCCCTCACACGAGGCACTCGTATGTCAAGGGGGGCTCTCGAGCATCACGCCTCGGGAGCCTTCACTAGCTCCCGAAGCTCCTCACCTCCTGGCCTTGTTTAGGCATCACGACCTGACAACACAACGACGGCTGAGGCATGCACGGGACTGGGCCATGCTGACGCAGAGCATAAAGGCAAGCTAGAGAAGAACCAAGCAAGGAAGGGAAACCCGCGGGTCACAAGCAGTCATGACAAGCTTACAACGTTTCAAACATTAAAATCATCACCTTACACTGCCGCAAGGCAGATTCAGTCTTGCAGAACAACGAAAGAAGCATCGACACCGTCACCGCCGTCGTCGCCATTGCCATAGGAGAACTTCCCAAGCAGCACGCTCAAAGGACACTCCATGGCTTCCTCGAGGCGATCGCGGGATTCTTCAGGGACGTGGCCTATCATCTCGTCGAAGTTGAAGCCTGGGTCACGGAGAAGAAGGTGCCTGAAGACTCGGGTCGCCGCCACGGAGAACAGGTCTCGGCATTCCTCCTCCAAAATGCCGCCCACCGTCCGCACCGTGTCCTCAAGCTCCCCTACGAGCCTAGCAGAAAGCTCGTCATAGCCAGCGTCAGGGGGAGCGAGAGGAGCCTCGAACTCCCCCTGCACAAGGAACTGAAGGACGCACGAGACCTACGCTCGAGACAAGGAAAGACTGTGCGGTCCGCCGCCGCCTTCGCATCGGCATCGGCTTGAATCTTCTTCTCCTTGGCGTACAGTATGGCGTTCGCCTCGGAGTCGCGCTTCACATGGGCTTCCTAGGCTTCGGCCACCTCGCACTGCAGCGCCTCCAGACGCTCATGCTCTGCGGCCTGCCTGGCTTCCACCTTCGTCAGCTCAGCGTCTCGGTGAGCGAGCTGCGCCTCGCGGGTCTTGAGTCCACCTTCCCGCAGCCAGAGCCGCAGCGCCTGCGCGTCCTGCTGGACCCGAAGCGCCTTCAAATTGGCCTACGCTTCTTCGCAGCGCTTGGTGACCTATGCCTTCTCAGCAAGGGCACCCTCACGAGCCGCCCTTGCCTCGGCGGCATCCTTCTTGCTCTCCGCGAGGGCGGCGTCGAGCCGCTGCAGCCTCGCGGCGAGCTCCAGGCGCTCCCCGGTGAGGCATGTTTCGGCATTCCGAAAGTCACCCACAAACCGGTCGAGTGCGACCCGAGCGTTGGACAGGGCCTCTTGCCCGAGCGGAGGGCATTGGCTAACAAGCGCGAGAGCCGGGCAGAGCGCCGGCGCCTCTGCGCTGGTCGTCGCCTCAACCAAACGACCCCGGGCTCCTCTGCCTGGGGCGCCGGGGGCTCCGACCTTTCCTCCGCGACTAGCCCTCGCGGCACGTCAGGAGGGGCCGCCGTGTTTGCTTCGTTGGCCCCAAAAGAAAGCCTGGCTTGAAGTGGACCCTGGAGGCCCCCCGCGCCGTGCCCTACCGCGGGAGCGGGGACACCTAAGAGTGGTCGTAGCGCCTGCCCCTGCCCCACAAGCTGTGCCTCCGCGGCTACGACAAGCGGCGTCGGGGGCTGGGCCTCCATTGCCTCGAAGGTCGGTCCCCCTTGCTTCACGAAGGAGGAGCTGGGCGCCGCTACGATTCTGGTACGCCTGGGCGTAGCGCTAGCCCGGCGTAAGGCGCCCCCGCGCCCACCAAGATTGCCATCGAGCGCCGATGTCGCCTTTCGATCGGGGGTCACCTTCTCCCCGGCATCCATCATCTTCTTCTTCCCTTGGCTGCCGCCCAGGCACCTGCGTGGACGAAGAGTTAACAAAAACAAGCAGGTCATGGGTGTGAGGTGTAACCATGACTTTGGGCGCTCACCTGTCCCCGGCGGCCCAATTCCTCTTCTTCTCGGCGGCGGATGGCACACCCCCGCCGCCCTCGGGCGCCCCCCCTGGTGTTGCCTGGAGAACACCCGACGCGATCCTTGGTGGGCCTGGTCGGGACTCCCCTTTCCCCAAGGGCCTGGGGAGCCCCTCGGGGGGATGCGATGGCTTCAGGACCGTCAGCCATCTCGCCGGCAAGGGCCTCGACGGTCGGCGCCTGGGTGCTGGTGGAGTGGGCCCCTGTTGCCCCCACCGGTTCGGAGGCCCGAGGAGGCATTGCACGAAGCAGCTCATCGGCGTCTACGTCATCATCCCCGATGCCACGCAAAGACTGGCGGTGGCCGGGCGACAGCCCTCGGACGACATCCTCCTCCTCCTCTGTCGCCTCCGAATCTTCACCATCACTGTTTCGGCGGAGGACGACACCTCGATAGGGGAGCTCCCATGCGACCCCTCGCTGCCGCTCGACACGAGCCCCCATTCGTCGAAGGAAGGCATACATGCGACAAGGTCTGCTCGGTTGTAGGAGCCATACAATGGGCCCGCGGCCACTGGAGGATCGCCGAGGATAAAGCCGTTCATGGCTGTCACGGCCCCTTCAAATTCGGCACGAGTCAGGCCAGTGGGGTGCAGCCTCATTGCGTCCCTCGCACTGTCGTACTCCCACACGGGCCGTGAGTGTGCCTAGAGCGGCGCGATGCGCTGCCCCAGGAACTCCTTGACGATTATTGCCTCCGACAGCTGGGTCTTCCCATGCGAGGCAATCTGCCTCAAGACATGCCTTGTCCTCGGGTCGGCAAGTTTCGCGTGGCTCCATCTGGAGTGCTGCACGGGAAGAGCCGAAGGGACCCTCAGGAGCGGGTGGACTTGGAGGGCATCCATGTAAACCCAGCGTTGCCGATAGCCGCCCACCTTCTTCCCGGCCTTCAGGCGGAGGCTCTTGCCATTGACGTCAATGAAAGAGACGCATGCCGAGAGCTGGTCCTGAGCGGTGAACCGTAGGCTGAAGAATTGGCGGAAGAGCGCCACCAAGGGCCTCACGCCCACAAAGGCTTCGCAATAAAAGGCGAAGATAGACAGGAGGTGGATGGAGTTGGGTTGGAGGTGCAGAGCATGTATCTGACAGCTGGTGAGGATGGCATAGAAGAACTCGGAGAACAACGGGATCAACCCGGCATAGGCGCTGTGGAGGAAGAAGGCATAGGCGGACGCCCCCAGGTCGCCCCGTGCCGGGTTCATGTCTTCTTCCCTGGCGATGGAGAGTGCAGGATAGCCGCCCCGATTTCTGGGGAGCTCGTGGCCGTAGCCATGGCCGGAACCTTCTTCCCTCCCGGCGCCATCCAAACGTCAGGGCGGCGAGCAAAACGGGGAGGAGAGCGCCTTGTCTGAGATCGGGTCTGGCCCTAGCTAGCTCACCGCTGCCGCCCCCGTTGTACTCGCTTCCATCATCAACCTCTGATGGTCTGCCCGTGCATGTTACCCACCGATATCCATACCCTTGTCGTCTCGAGTTTTGTAGATGATGCTTGCGAAACACCCTCTTTCCCACTGATCCACATCCCCATCACAATCCCCCACTCCAGAGCGTTGCAGCCTAATCCCGGTGACTCTTCCCAGGGAGCTCAAGGAGTGAATGAGGAAATAGAGGTATATAGAGGCCTGTCTGCTGGATGATGTTGAGGTGGCCGCCGAGGCCTCCGGGGAAGTTGACTACAATGAATGGACGACGGCTTTAAATCAGCCTACTCGCAAATTTTTGTATGTCGCGGCAGCCGGCTACAACATCGATCTCATCAACAGCGACTGCTTGACACGGGTTATGTCATAGGTTAAGTGGCGCACCCCTACCCCCTCGGGTTCAGCCACTGTGGATCTCCTCCATGGCCCCATCGCTGATATCTTATGCTTCGCTGTCAGGCATTTGCCTTCCTTCATCGCCATCGAGCCCCTTTTGTCATTTCTAAAGGATACGTTCTATGGAGGTGGCTCGGCATTGTCAACAACCAAGTCAGACCTCATCGACGAAGACGACGACAACGATGACAAGGGCACCGTCTCTTCCAAGGGAAAGATCCAATCCGCGACATCAGGGAGGGCACCCTGCAGCCATGCTCTTGCAAGGGGAAGGATCCCATCCGTGACAAGTGAGGAAACCCAGGATTTTTTTTGTCATGCCACTTCAAAGCGGGAAAACTGCATATGATCGTGCTAGTATCTTTTGCCATGCTAGGTTTCAACCATGCCATCACTATTGCAGAAAAGCCTAGCTATGGCGTGGCAAAAAGGGCCTTGCTGGCGTAGGCACCCTACACCAGCAATATGGCGCCACAGTTAAAAATGAGTGGTGGTGTTGGATTCGACACCAGCACTATTCCATGCGTTTATGGCGTGCCTCTTGTCCAACGCCAGCAGTAATGCATGTCAGTAGTGGCATTGGACGTTAGTGCTACGCCAGCAATGTAATTTTCAGATTTAAACCAAATCTGTACAGCAGCGCGATACAGCAAAAATGATAGCATAATCAAAGGTTTTGACAGTAATTAAACAGTACATTGCAAATACCAACATCTAAGTTCAAGAGTCATTATTTATTAACATTATTCAGAAAAGTATCAAAAAGAGGCATATAACACAAGTACACACAAGTTCGGATAAATTAATAGGAGGTGATATGGCATGCATGCCCTACTAGCTAGCTAACTCAGACAATACGCCGGGCGGAGTCAGGATCATAGTTTGGAGTAAGTGGACCATCATCATCGCTGCCAGCAGGCCTGTAGTAGACCATGATCTCGTCACGATCGTAGTCAAGGTAGAACATGGCTCTCTCCCCAGATTCCATCTGGTAAGCAGTTGCAAGAGCTGTCCAACCAGGGCAACCGAAATATGTGTAGTCTAACTCATTGGTGACAAGGCAATTGAAGTGTTCGGCCGTCAGCATCTTCATTAGGGTGCATTGGAACGTGATGGTTGCATCAAGCGGAACTCAAAACTTCTCTAAGAAGTCACGCCTTGCCCCGCAAGGGATGACCTGAGCGAAATTTGAAAAAATAACTAGTTAGACAATATCGGCCACAAACGTACCATATGAAACTCAATCAGAACATGTTAAACTAAATCATATATATATGTATATATATATATATACCGTCTTAGCAATGAAGTCCTTCGGAAGATCGATGAAGAACTTCCTATCCTTCTGGCATCTCAAAGCACCACAAGTCTTACACGGGGCACCCATTTTTTGCTGTCAATATCGTTGATCAAAGTAAGCATAGATAATTAAACTAAATAACTAACACATCAAAATAGAACATATATGCACTAGTAATTAAGCACATACGAAATAGCTAATGCTACGTCCATCTCTAGCATAATTAAGCACGGTTCAAACATATAATAACATGCATAAAGTTAAACAGTCATTCATATACGTAATAGCTAATGCTACGTCCATCTCTAGCAAGCTAACGGCCAGAGGGGCTGGCCTCGTGGTCGTCCCTGGTGGACCTAGGATGACGCAGTAGCGACTGAACCTCCTCCTCCTCCTCATGCTCCTCATCCTCCTCGAGCTTATCCCAGTCTATGGGATCCTCCTCTGCGCTCTTCTTCGCTGCATACCAAAGGAGCATCATCTTGTTGGTCTCTAAGAGTTTGTCATCTCTCGCAAGCTCCGTCACTAATGGGTCGAACAATTGTTGCTCGGCCTGGAGGTTCTCCTTCTCCTCAGCCCTAGTGCATATCCTTATGTTCTCCGGCGTGAGGAACTGCGTATACTCACAGCAATCAGGGAAGTTTAGAATCGCTTTTTCCTTTTGATACTCAACCGCCTTTGCATCGTAGGCGCGCACCGCTAACTCTCGGGTGTCCCAGTGGCCAAGCTGGTGGACGACATTGTCCTTTGTGATGATTGCATAGTACTTAGTACCCTTCTGTCGCACACCACGAAACTTCGGAGCCATAAGACAAAACCTGCAACACCTATATATATACAATCTATAGACAATGTAATTAAACTACAAAACTAGACTAAAATCTGAAACTACAAAACTATACTAAAAATCTGAAACTACACATACTATACTAAAAATCTGAAACTACGCAAACTGCACTAAAAATCTGAAACTAAACAAGTACACTAAAAATCTGAAACAACACAAACTACACTAAAAACCTGAAACTACACAAGTACACTAAAAAACTAAAACTACACAAACTACACTAAAAACCTAAAACTACACAAGTACACTAAAAATCTGAAACTACACATACTATACTAAAAATCTGAAACTACACAAACTACACTAAAAATCTGAAACTAAACAAGTACACTAAAAATCTGAAACTACACAAACTACACTAAAAACCTGAAACTACACAAGTACACTAAAAATCTGAAACTACAATTACTCACCCGCGATGGAGGCGACGGGACGGCGGTGGAGGCGTGGAGATGGCGACGACGGTGGTGGTGAGGAGACGGCGACGACGAAGGAGGCGCGGAGACGGCGACGGCGGTGGAGGCGCGGAGACGGCGACGACGATGGAGGCGCGGCGACGGCGACGGCGATGGTGGTGTGGAGACAAAGACGGCGATGGTGGAGATGGAGAGGGAGACGGCCACGATGTGGAGTAGGAGATGGCGACGGCGGCCGGGGGGATTGGTCGTTGGCGGCGGCGTCGTCGTCGGGTTGGGATTGATTTGGGGGAGTTTGTGTGGGGATTAGATCCTGGTGCGTATATACGAGTGGTTGGGTTTGACGGGCTGTGTGATGTGTTTGATAGCATTGGCCCACGTGTCCAACGCCATTTCAGTTCATTATTATTTTATTTTCATCTTTGGTGAATAGATATATATACAGAATTAAAAATAAGTTCAAAATATAATTCACATAGATGAACAACATAGATTTCATTAACTAATCTGGCCTGCTTACATACATTACAGAAGGATAATAAAAAGTAACAATTATAGTTTACTACTAGATCTAGACTAAGAACATCATCAGTGTGATGACGACCACCAGAAGAAACGGTGTCATCGATCCAGCTGGGAGAAATAGGCCAAGCAGGCAACCGGCTAAAAGAGCATATCAAAGCATCTTGGATTTTTTTATTTGGCCTCGCACCACATCGTTCTGGAGTTGCATCTCGTCTATCTTTAGTCTCAAAGGTCCAATGGAGTAGTCGAGGACCTCGCTTACGTACTTTTGGATGAGATCAACCCATATCCATGTGAAGCAATATTTCCCCCCTGTTTTCTGTGCATCACAATACACACACACACACGCATATTTATGTGAGCGACGCTAGAGGAGTTGAATCGTGCAAATTAGCTGAAAGCCAATCAATATGTACATACGTACCTTTCCACGGTTGGCACACATGTAGAACTCTCGCTCTGGATTCCATTCCGTGTGCGACATATGCTTATCAAGAGGGCGACGACAACCCCAAAGCAGCACAGGGCCGGTATCTTCGACGCTGGTGGCGTAGCTGCCAGATTGAACAGAAGTGGCGCTGCTGCGGCGGGATGATTCGCCGGACTGCATTGGTCGTGGCGAGCTCATGGTGTAGCCAACAGGACCAGACGGGAGCTCGGCCAGGGCGGCGGAGTCCCAAACTTTCGACGTGCTCTGTCGACGTGGGTCCATAACTAAGAGGAGCTAACTAGTTATTAGGGACAAGAATTGGAAGTGAATGTATTTTGAGAAGCAAGGGGCTTCTAACACCAGGTTATATAGGCAAAACATAATGCTGGCGTTCATGAGCAGGGAACGCCAGAACTACATAATGTATCTATGGCGTGTCAGAACGATCTATGCCAGCAACGCATCCTGACTAGTCAGCTCAGCAGGGCCCACTTTCTGGTGGCGTTCTACTTTATGTCGACGCGAGCACTAACTGCACAATGCTGTCGTACCATTTCGTCCAACGCCATAGCTATTTGGAAATATTAGTGCTGGCGTTAGTGGAAAATGGCGCGCCACCAACAAGAGTTGTGGCTAGCCATTTCTCTACTAGTGCGTGTTTAATTATTTCAGTCATACAAAATGTAATGTTCAAAAGTGGAATGTAATATGCTAGAGTATGAATTGTTTAGTTCAATTTCATGAATGCCTATGTTTGGTTGTCTGTAGTGAGCATATGCCTTGTTTAACTGTTTTTTGTTGTTTGTAGTGAACATATGTCCAGTTTCAATTGCTATATTCGCTTGTTTTTCTAGTATGCCATGTTTATTTCATAATGTGATGTTCTATATGTGCAACAATGTAGTGTACAGTTCACTTTCATCAATACCAGTTTCAACGGCAAAATTGTTTCCTGTTAAAGCTGGTGTAGTTAACACGCCCCTGTTTATTTCAGTTTTCTCACAATGTGATGTTCAATAGTCATACAATTTGATGTTTAACCACAAGCGACATTATATGCAATTTCAATAATACCGCTATGAATGACTATATTTGGGTGATGTTAAGGCTGTTGTAGTGAGCATATGCCTCCTTTAAGGGTTTTTTTGTTGTTCGGTTATTTGTGGTTAGCATTTCTCCAGTTTCAATTGCTCTATTTGGTTGTTTCTAGTGTGCCTTGTTTATTCAGTTATCCATAATGTGCAGTACAATTTGATCAATACCAGTTCAATGGCCATATTTGTTTCCTCTTAATCCTGGTGTAGCTGATATTCCCTCTATTTTTTCACCGTGTGATGTTCAATAGTCATACAATTTGATGTTTAACCACAAGCTACGTTATATGCAATTTCAACAAAACCGCTATCAATGATTGTGTTTGGGTGTTCCTCTTTTAAGGGGTTTTTGGTTGTTCGGTTGTTTGTGGTTAGCATTTGTCTAGTTTCAGTTGCTCTATTTGGTTGTTTCTAGTATGCCTTGTTTATTCAGTTATTCCCAATGTGTAGTACAATTTGATCAATACCAGTTCAATGGCCATATTTGTTTCCTGGTGTAGGTAATATGCCCCCTGTTTTTTCACCCTGTGATGTTCAATTATACAATTTGATGTTTAAGCACAATCTATGTTCTATGCAATTTCAACAATACCACTTTGAATGATTGTATTTGGTTGTTGTTAATCCGGTTGTAGTGAGCATATGCCTCTTTTAAATGTTTTTGGTTCCCATGCTATATTTGTTTCCCATGTCTTATATATAATCCCTCTGCCCATAATATAAGATGTTAATACATCCAATATGTTAGTATATTGGATGTAATAAGATCTTGTATAGCGGGACGAAGATTGTATTGTACCACATCATTGCGCAGTTGTAGTTTAGCTTGTGATATTAGCCCGTTGCTTGTAGGTACATATGTCATTGCTAAAGATCCGTGCTTCGACCCTTTTTGTGTATGGGGCAATGAGATATCCATGAACCAGCATCAAGAGAGGAAACGAATAAAGATTGTAAGTACAATGAGTCAAAATATGGCAATTAAACTATTTGTTTACACTTTGTCCAAGACAACAGTGATCTGTAGGATGGTAACTTTGAACTCTATAGCCTTTTTACTTCCCATAATGAGTTGTTAGAAGACAATGTATGAATCTTCTTTATTTGCAGTTGTTCCCAATGCAGTTTAATCAAGATCACCTCTGAAACTACATGATTGTTGCACATGCAAAGGTATATGTATTTCTACTAGACTACAATCACTATATAGAAGTCCTTATGAAGACAGTGAAGGATAAGCGGTCGGCCATCACAAGGGGTTGGACTAGAGTCGGAGGTGCATTCGGCATGGAGAGGGCACAATATGGGCATTCCGCTTCACCTTTTACAATAACCAGAATATCTTTCGCCTCTTTTTTACCATCTTTAATACAAGTATTCAACTATCATTCATCATGCTTTATTTGGTGTTATGTATTTTTTATGTAATTCTTGAGCATCTGTACCTATGAATCGAATAACGCATTGGTTGTCTAACCTATATTTGTATATGATGGATGTGGAAAAAGATATTCCCTAATTTCAAAATCAAATTCTCAATTTTAAAGTGCAGCAATTAAATTAAGGAAAATATGCTTAGGGGGTCTTTACGCCGCACACGATTTATAAATCTCAACGTTTGTGATATGCTTGATGATGCGACACGTTTCACAGATAGAAAACGTGTGCGGCCATGCACACAATTGACGTTTCCAAACCGTGTGTGATGTCAGACAATACCGCAAATGATGCAGCCGAATTAAATGTTAGTGATAGTGTCTCTATCGCACATGCTTCACAATCATACACTGTTTGTAATGTCGTACGCATCATAAACATTGCACCACGGAATAGCGTGTGCGATAGTTATCCCGTCCGACATCAGTACGACAGTCATACTTTTCGTAAGCTTGTTCAACACTTGTACGATGATTAAATTATCTTCTTGATTACATATTGCAAACAGTGTGGCAAATGTAAATGTGTGTGATATTCCCCTTATCGTACATGATTTATTATTGTCAACTATTTGTGATGTTGCGCGCATCATAAATATTGCGCCACAAAATAGCACATGTGATGGTAATGTTTTCCCACATGAGTCTCAAGGATGGACCGTTTGAGAAATATTACATATATCAAACAGTTGACCAATGACTCTCCTTTGTGATAGATGCAGACATCACATACGATTAGTTAGACCAATCCTTTGCGTTCTTTTTCCACATCACCAACGATTTTTCTATATCTTGTGGGATGGGCCCACTATCGCACACACATGCAAGATGACAGTTTAAAACTCTATTGCGAAAAGGGGGTAAAAACCGTTTGTATAGCACGTCGCTGCACTAGTGTTAGCCAAGTTTGCAGGTAAACCGGAACCTAACCCGGTTGAAGATGTTAAGATGGTAAGAAACAATGAAGGGAAGACCGAAGAACTGAACACAAGTGATACGTCTCCAACGTATCTACTTTTCCTCACTCTTTTGCCCTTGTTTTGGACTCTAATTTGCATGTTTTCAGCAGAACTACCATGGTGTTGTTTTTGTGCAGAAATAAAAGTTCTCGGAATGGAACAAAACTTTTTGGAGAATTATTTCAGAATATATAAGAATTATTGGAGCCAAAATCCACCGAAGAGGGGGGCCAGGGTGAGCAGCACCCACCAGGGTGCGCCAGGCCCCCTAGGCGCGCCACTGACCCTAATTCCGCCACTATAAATTCCTATTTTTGGAGAAAAAAAAAATCAGGGAGAAGGTTTCATCACGTTTTACGATACGGACCCGCCGCCACCTCCTGTTCTTCATCTGGAGGCCAGATTTGGAGCCCGTTTTGGGCTCAGGAGAGGGGAATCTTCGGTCTTCGTCATCATCAACCCTTCTCCATCGCCAATTCCATGATGCTCCCCACCGGGAGTGAGTAATTCCTTCGTAGGCTTGCTGGTCGGTGAGGAGTTGGATGAGATTTATCATGTAATCGAGTTAGTTTTGTTAGGGCTTGATCCCTAGTATCCATTATGTTCTGAGATTGATGTTGCTATGACTTTGCTATGCCTAATGCTTGTCACTAGGGCCCGAGTGCCATGATTTCAGATCTGAACCGTTTATGTTATCATCTCTATATCCATGTTCTTGATCCGATCTTGCCTAGTCATATGCACCTATTACGTGTTATGATCCGTCAACCCCATAGTGACAATATTTGGGATACTTCATGGTCATGACCGTAGTTTGAGGAGTTCATGTATTCACCATGTGTTAATGCTTTGTTCCGGTTCTCTATTAAAAGGAGGCCTTAATATCCCTTAGTTTCCTTATGGACCGCGTTGCCACGGGAGGGTAGGACAAAAGATGTCATGCAAGTTCATTTCCATAAGCATGTATGACTATTTACGGAATACATGCCTACATTATATTGATGAATTGGAGCTAGTTCTGTATCGCCCTAGGTTATGACTGTTATATGATGAATATCATCCAACGAGTTACCGATCCAGTGCCTACGAGCTTTCCACTTATTGTTCTTGCTAAGTTACTACTGCTTTTGCTACTGTTCTAACTGCTACAAAACTATTGCTACTACTGTTACCGCTACTGTTACTGTCACTACTGCTATCAAACTATCATATTACTGTGCTACTGATCACCTTGCTGCAGATATTTAATCTCCAGGTGTGGTTGAATTGAGAACTCAACTGCTAATACTCTCAAGTATTCTTTGGCTCCCCTTGTGTCGAATCTATAAATTTTGGTTGAATACTCTACCCTCGAAAACTGTTGCGATCCCCTATACTTGTGGGTTAGCAAGACCTTTTTCTGGCGCCGTTGCCGGGGAGCATAGCTATATTTGTTGAGTCACTTGGGATTTATATCAATTGATAACTATGAAGAATCTGAAGGATCCAAAGACTAAGATTTTCCCTCTAAGACGAGGGGAGGTAAGGAACTGCCATCTAGCTCTGCACTTGATTCAACTTCTGATATGAGTAAGCTTGCAACACCACCACATGCTAGTAATCCTGATATGTCGCAAGTTATTGATGATGCTACTTCTTCTATGAATTATGCTATTGATGATTCTAGTACCATGCTTGATGATAATGTGCCAGTAGGAGAATTTCTTGATCAAACAATTGCTAGAGCTAAAGAGAATGAAACTACTGAAATTGATGAGATTGCTGAAACTGATGAAACCTATGAAACTGATGATGACTATGAAACACCTATTAGTCCTAGCTCTCCTAAGTTTGAAATGCCTAAGATACCTGAAGGTTATGTTATGGACGAAGAGGTAACTAGAGAAATTCTTTCTTGCAAGGATAGAAACAATCTTAAGAAATTGCTACGCAAGTATAAGGAAAAGACTTTGAATGCTAGAATGAAATGTGATCCTAAGTTTGCTACTTCACCTATCTTTGTTACCGATAAGGATTATGAATTCTCTGTCGACCCAGAGTTGATTACTTTGGTTGAATCTGATCCTTTCCATGGCTATGAAACTGAAACTGTAGTGGCACACCTTACTAAGCTGAATGATATAGCCACCCCTCTTTGCTCATGATGAGAAGATTCGCTACTATTATATCCTTAAGTTATTTCCGTTCTCATTAAAGGGTGATGCTAAGACATGGTACAATACTCTTGCTCCTGGTTGTGTGCGTAGTCCCCAGGATATGATTTACTACTTCTTTGAAAAATATTTTCCTGCTCATAAGAAACAAGCTGCCTTACAGGAAATATTTAACTTTGTGCAAATTGAAGAAGAGAGTCTCCCACAAGCTTGGTAGAGGCTTCTCCAGTTGCTTAATGCTTTGCCTGATCATCCTCTCAAGAAAATGAAATACTTGATATCTTCTATAATGGACTAACTGATGCTTCTAGGGACTTCCTAGATAGTTGTGGTGCTTGTGTTTTCAGGGAACGAACTGTTGAACAAGCTAAAGAATTATTGAATAATATATTGAAGAATTATGATGATTGGACTCTTCTTGAACCACCGCCTAAACCCACTCCGAAGAAGAGGGGTATCTTATTTCCCAGTCCTGAAGATATGCAAGAGGCAAAGAAATCTATGAAGGAAAAAGGTATTAAGGCTGAGGATGTTAAGAATTTGCTACCAATTGAAGAAATACATGGCCTTGACACACCACCAACTCCACAGGTGGTAGAGGTAAATTCTTTATTAAAGATTGATGAAGGTGATATCCCTCACAATAAACATCCTAGTTAGTGCTTATATGAGTTTGACAACTATATTATAAAGCAAGATCATTTCAATGCACATGTCCTGAAATAATTGAAATATAATTCTGATATGATTGCTTGCTTGAGTGACTTGCTATTTAGAAGCAGTAATGATGTTAGAGGTGTAGGAAAGCATGCCTTTATGGTTCAAACTCAGTTAGAACAAGTTGCTAAGTCTCAAAAAGAATTGCTTGATGAAATGAATAATAATATGCATGATTTTGCTGCTAGAGTAGTAACTAGAGGAGGTAGAATGACCCAAGAACCACTCTATCCTGAGGGACATCCTAAAAGAATTGAACAAGACTCTCAGAGGATTAATTCTGATGCACTTAGTCCTTCTAAGAAGAAAAAGAAGAAGAAAAATGATAGGACTTTGCATACCTCTAGTGAACCTGAGACACAAAAACCTCCTAATAATAATGATGTCTCTATTTCTGATGCCGAAACTCTGTCTGGTAATGAACATTCATCTAGTGATAATGAAAATGATAATGATGATGTTGATGTAGATGCTCAACCTAATAATGATAAAGAGCCAGATAATGATGTTGAAATAGAGCATGTTGTCGATCTTGATAACCCACAGCCTAAACATAAACATTATGATAAAAGAGACTTTGTGGCTAGGAAACATGGTAAAGAAAGAGAGCCATGGGTTCAGAAACCCATGCCATTTCCACCTAAACCATCTAAGAAAAAGGATGATGAAGAATTTGAGCGCTTTGCTGAAATGATTAGGCCAGTCTTTTTGCGTACCCGCTTAACCGATATCCTAAAGATGGCCCCTTATGCAAAGTATATGAAAGACATCATCACAAATAAAAGAAAGATACCTGAAGCTGAAATCTCCACCATGCTTGCTAATTACTCTTTTAAGGATGGAGTACCTAAAAAACCTGGAGATCCTGGAATACCAACTATACCTTGCTCCATTAAAAGAAACTATGTCAAAACTGCTTTGTGTGATTTGGGAGCCGGTGTTAGTGTTATGCCTTTCTCCTTATAAAAAGACTTGATTTGAATAAACTCACACCTACCGAGATATCATTGCAAATGAATGACAAATCAACGGCCATACCTATCGGTATTTGTGAGGATGTGCCCATTGTTGTTGCAAATGTTACTATCTTAACGGACTTTGTTATTCTTGAGATGCTCGAGGACGACAACATGTTGATTATCCTGGGTAGACCCTTTCTGAATACTGCAGGGGCTGTTATTGATTGCAATAAAAGCAAAGTCACTTTTCATATCAATGGTAATGAGCATACGGTGCACTTTCCGAAGAAACAATTCCAAGTGAATGGTATAAATGTTATTGAAGAATCTTCGACCATTACTATTGGAAGTTTTCAATTACCTCTCCCTACTGCCAAAAGGAAATATGCTATACTTATTGTTGGGGATATGCACATCCCCATTGAGGTAACTTAGTGTTTTACGAAAGTTCTTCGATTTCATGCTAATCCGAAGTGGTTGTTAATAAGACTTGATCAACCTTATTAATGAATCATTTTTGAGAGGTATGAAGTTAATGAATCTAGTAAGCACAACTCTCTGCTCCCACCTTTTATTTTCTGTTTGACTTAGTCAAATAAAATAAAATGGCATGATTATCCTGTTTTCTGTTTTTTCCGTGCAATAAAAAATGACCCAAAAATAAAAATCCTCAGAATGCCCTAAAAATTTAACACAATTTTTTTCGAATATTTATGAATTTCTGGTGCAAATAACACCAGAGGGGGGTGCACCTGGTGCCCACAAGACACCAGGGTGCACCAGCACCCCCAGGCGCGCCCTGGTGGGTTGTGGCCCCCACGTGGGCCCCCTCACTTATCTCTTTATCCCACATCATCCCCTACCTCCAGAAAAAAAATCACCACAGCCACCATTCCCGTGTTCTTGCTCTCAAACCCGCGGATTTTGATCTCTTTGCTCGAAGCTCCGTTTCTGAAACTGTTTGGAGGGATTGATACTTGGTATGTGACTCCTCCATTGCTCCAATTAGTTTTTGATTTAGTGGGTTATTTTTCAAGTAATTAGCTACTCTTGGTGCTGTTGTAGATGAGCTTGCATGTTGAATTCTTAGAGTTCTAAGTAGTTTGAATGCTCAATATGGCCTCTATGCATGCTTAGGAGTAGTTGCTAACAATCTTACAAAGTTTTGTTGATAAAAAATTTTTGGACTAAATTTTTTCAGAATTTTTATAGGAATAAAAATGCAAATCTTTAAGAAGTTCTCCTCCAAGAAAAATGCCAAGGGAGTCATTGGGGAGTCATCGGACAATGACCTTCACACCCCAAGAAGGGCGGAGGTGCGGCCGTGCGAATGGCCGCATGATGCCTTCATGGAGGAGGAGTTCACTCAGTTTGTTGCAAATGCTGGGTTGACTGAGTTCCTCGCAGCTAAGTGTGACCAATATGACATCCTTAGAAATTCCTTTGTGCAAGGCTTTTATTATCTAGGGAGAAACAATCCTCCTGAAGTGCAGTTTAATCTTTATGCTGAAACTTACAAAATGCCGCTAACTGACTTCTGCAACATATGCTTGATTCCTTATGATGGGGAATTGAGAGAACCTAGGCCATCTGAGTTTGAGGATTTTCTCCTCACTTTAACAGTGGGTGAGGATAGAGGCGTGTCAAATGCTACTACTACCAGCTTGCAGTTTCCCTCAGTGCATTACTTCGCTTTGGTCATCGCTAAGTGTTTAACCGCTAGGGAGAAGGTCGGCGCACTCAGTGCCCTTGAGCTTGCTATTTTACGTCATGCACTTTATGATGATCACACCTTTAGTATGGGGGCTATTATTTCTCGTCGCTTACACCTTAACAAAACTAAGGGAAAGATACATGGTGGTATTTATGCTACTCGCTTAGCGAGACACTTTAACGTTCAGTTTCGCCCTCATGATTATCTCTTGTCCCGAGTTTATCTTGACCCCAAGTCGCTACAAGATCACCAATTCCTTGATGTAACTGATTCTCCCTGCGACATTCATTACAACCTAGTATTTAGTAAAGAAACCCGTGATGTTATTCCGTTGCCTGCACCTGCTTTGTTTGATTCTATTGCCAGGAACGGATACAAGATCATGCGAGATGACATTACAGCCTACCAGAACCACCTAGCAGCTGCTGAGGAGGTGCCCCAGGGGTGGGATGCTCAGGTGCCGCCTCCACCTCACTACAACTTGGGACCAGACGGCTACTACGGATGGTGATTACCAAGCTAGGCCAAAAGCATAAGCTTGGGGGAGTACGTATTTCCACCGACATTACATTCATGTTCACACACTTCATTCAGTTGTCGGTGTTCACACTTTTTCATTATAATATCCATGCTAGATTTGTTTTCTCGCTTTCTTCTTGTGTGTTTGAAAAACTTTGAGAAAATCCAAAAATATTTCCTACTTCTTTTTAGTTTTTCTTTCTAGTTTAGTTTAATTGTTGCATCAAAAGAAAACCCAAAAAGATTTCTTGCTTCTTCTTTTACTTGTTGGGAGCTTTCCCATGTAAATAGTTTTTCTCGTTTTCGTGTTTCCTCTTTAATTTGCTTTCTTCAAGAAAAACCAAAAACTCCAAAAATATTTCAGTGTGTTTCTCTGAAATTCTTTTCCTTTTACTTGGGTCGTACCAAGGAGAAGACCACAATGAAATTGTTGAGTGGCTCTCATCTGCATTATTGTTTATCTAACAAAGAGCCCATATTACCTTGTCTTCTCCTCTTGAATAAAATGTTGCAGATTCCAGCTTAGTCCATGACACTCTTGCACTATTATTATTTTCTTATCATTCGGTTGTGCAAGTGAAAGGCAATAATGACGACATTTGATGAATTGACTGTGGCAGAGAAAAGCGGGTATGAACTCAACTTGTTTTTGTTTTTGTAAATATGTTTAACCTAGTATCCTTGATTCAGCATATTATGATGAAACATGCTTGCAATGACCATTAGATATTTTAGTTGTTCATGCCATGCTTAAGTATCTAGGAGTGGATAATGATTTATCTTGGGTGTCAACATGCATTAAAATGGTTGTGATGCGGTGTGATGATATGGTATCCTCCTCTGAATGTTTCAAGTGGCTTGACTTGGCACATGTTCACGCATGTAGTTGAATCAAAACCAACATAGCCTTCATGATATTTATGTTCATGGTGTCCATATCCTACTCATGCTAGTATTCAATGTTGATTATATGTAATGCATGTTCGTGACCGTTTTCGCTCTCTAGCTGGCTGCTTCTCAATCTATTTGCTAGCCTTCGCCTGTACTAAGCAGGAATACTGCTTGTGAATCAAAACCCTTAAACCAAGTTGTGCTAGATGAGTCCACTATATCTACCTATATGCGGTATTACCCTGCCGTTCCAAAGTAAATTTGCATGTGCCATCTCTAAAAATTCAAATGAACATCTGTTTTGTGTGCCTGGACCGCTCATGGAGCGACAAGGGGCGGTCAGTATCTTCCATGCGAAGCGGGTTATTCTCATGATGAGTGTTTATTCACTTGTCCTTACACGAGAGGGGCAGTAATAGGGATTCCCAGTCCCGAAATCAAAAATCAAAAATAATTAAACAAAACTCCCCCAAGAATGTTGTTGGTTTGGACGGTACCCATGGATGCGGCTAGCCATGGAGTGTGATTGTTGGTGGAGGGGGAGTAAACCTTTACTTTTACCGCTTGGGAACCGCCGCTAATTTGTTTAGCATGAAAGATATTGATAACTCTTGGTCGTGACGTTGACAGGAAGGGTGCACCTCCCAAAATTATATCTATCTCTATTTTAAACTTTGAGCTCTGGCACCGCTGCAAATCCATGCATCCCTCTGCGAAGGGATTATCTATTTACTTTTATGTTGAGTCATCACCTTCTCAAATAAGCGCCAGACCTGAGAGCATTATTGTCATCCTCATGCATTGTGTATAGTTGATGTTGGGTGCAGCATGACTGGATCTTTTCTACCATGAATTACAATGTTTAGTCACTGCTTGAACTTTGGAGGTGCTCTGCATTTATGTTTTGCGGTCTCAGAAAGGGCTAGCGAGATACCACTATTGTCATATTGTATCATGATTGTTTTGACAAAGTGTTGGCGCTTGAGATATCTTATTATTTCTCACTAGTTGCTTATGTTATTGTTATGAGTTAATATAATTTCTAAGAGTAATTGTTGGCATGGTTAGTCATAATCTTTGCTAAAAACCTAGGTGCTACTTAAGCATATATATATGTAAACAAGAACAAAAGAGTTCAGAAAAGTTTTTCTTTATCACTTTCAGTTTGTCAACTAAATTGCTTGAGGACAAGCAAATGTTTAACCTTGGGGGAGTTGATACGTCTCCAACGTATCTACTTTTCCTCACTCTTTTGCCCTTGTTTTGGAATCTAATTTGCATGATTTGAATGGAACTAACCCGGACTGACGTTGTTTTCAGCAGAACTACCATGGTGTTGTTTTTGCGCAGAAATAAAAGTTCTCGGAATGGTACGAAACTTTTTGGAGAATTATTTCAGAATATATAAGAATTATTGGAGCCAAAATCCACCGAAGAGGGGGGCCAGGGTGAGCAGCACCCACCAGGGTGCGCCAGGCTCCTTGGGCGCACCCTGGTGGGTTGTGCCCACCTCGTGGCCCCACTGACTCTAATTCGGCCACTATAAATTCCTATTTTCGGAGAAAGTTTCATTGCGTTTTATGATACGGAGCCACCGCCACCTCCTGTTCTTCATCGGGAGGCCAGATCTGGAGCCCGTTTGGGGCTCCGAACAGGGGAATCTTCGGTCTTCGTCATCATCAACCCTTCTTCATCGCTAATTCCATGATGCTCCCCACCGGGAGTGAGTAATTCCTTCGTAGGCTTGCTGGTCGGTGAGGAGTTGGATGAGATTCATCATGTAATCGAGTTAGTTTTGTTAGGGAATGATCCCTAGTATCCATTATGTTCTGAGATTGATGTTGCTATGACTTTGCTATGCCTAATGCTTGTCACTAGGGCCCGAGTGCCATGATTTCAGATCTGAACCGTTTCTGTTATCATCTCTATATCCATGTTCTTGATCCGATCTTGCCTAGTCATATGCACCTATTACGTGTTATGATCCGTCAACCCCATAGTGATAATATTTGGGATACTTAGCGGTCATGACCGTAGTTTGAGGAGTTCATGTATTCACCATGTGTTAATGCTTTGTTCTGGTTCTCTATTAAAAGGAGGCCTTAATATCCCTTAGTTTCCTTATGGACCCCGCTGCCATGGGAGGGTAGGACAAAAGATGTCATGCGAGTTCTTTTCCATAAGCACGTATGACTATTTACGGAATACATGCCTACATTATATTGATGAACTGGAGCTAGTTCTGTATCGCCCTAGGTTATGACTGTTATATGATGAATATCATCCAACGAGTTACCGATCCAGTGCCTACGAGCTTTCCACTAATTGTTCTTGCTAAGTTGCTACTGTTGTTGCTACTGTTCCAACTGCTACAAAACTATTGCTACTACTATTACCGCTACTGTTACTGTCACTACTGCTATCAAACTATCATATTACAATGCTATTGATCACCTTGCTGCAAATATTTAATCTCCAGGTGTGGTTAAATTGACAACTCACCTGCTAATACTCCCAAGTATTCTTTGGCTCCCCTTGTGTCGAATCTATAAATTTGGGTTGAATACTCTACCCTCGAAAACTGTTGCTATCCCCTATACTTGTGGGTTATCAACAAGCCATGTGCCAGAATATAATCATACCATTGCAGATTTTGTAAAGATGATATCAATGAAATACCCACTACCTGGGGTATCTAACAATGAAGCATATAATATTTTTGTTGAACAAGTTGTATCCAAGGTACCTGAGTTAGGTGATGAAAGAAAGAAGCTTTACAGTAAATTACCCTCTAAGCAAGAAGATGCTTTTGAGCCTACTATAGAGATTGAGATTGGTTTAAAACAATTCAATGCTTTATGTGATCTCTGAGGTAGTGTTTGCACTATCCCCAAATATGTTTATGATGGTCTCAATCTATAACAGACACGTAGTAGGCATTAAGCAAGGAGTCATAATTCAGATAATTGATTGCCCTGTCATGATTGATCTTGTGATAGTTGATATGCCTAAAGATCCCAAGCTCCTATAATTCTTGGTAGACCTTTTCTAAGGACTATCAAAGCTGTGATAAACGTGTTTGAGGGGAATGTTAGATTTGACTTACCTGCTAAAGATCTTTTTGTGAGACATTTCCCCAGGAAAAAGGAAATGAAGACCTATACGGGAGAAGGCATCATTCTGAATGCTAGAAGCTATCGTCTCAGTGTTCTTGCACCACCTTCATCACCACTACAGTCGAGCTATCTTACTGAAAACAAGCGCATCGTGTGAGGCAAGCCAAACAAATAAAGTAGACAATTAAGTTTTTATTTTTTAAATAAAAGAGTGATTAAATTGCTAAATGCAGAAGTTGAGTTTGGAAGAAACAACACCAAAGACGTCCTTTCAGACGACCGGGATGGTCTTCTGGGCGGTCGTTTCATCTCCTGATGGTTCTAGCAGAAAACAACCAGAGGAAACAGGTTCAACGATGACATTCCAAATGAGTGTGAGCGGTCATTTGGAACCTGCATAGAAATAGAGAGGAGTCCAGAGCATTTGACGGTGTTCCATACGGGCGCTACCGCCCGTTTGAGCGGTTATTGAAGCATGCGCATTCACGGGTAAGCTAACAATGTTAACGATGACGTTTCATACGAGAGCTTGCGACCATATGGGAAGTCATTTGGCGCCCTGACGGCCACAAGGAACCCAAGGAAGGAAGTATTTTGCCCCATCTCTTTCTATTCTTGTTCTTCTTCCTCTAAACCTCTCCAAACTCTAGCAAAACTTTGTCCGATCTCCCTACTTGTTCGTTTTCAGTTCAAATCCTTCCGTGAGATCGATCTAAGTATGTTTCTCCTCTGATCCCCAACTTATTTTCCGCGAATCCGTATTCTACTAGCATTGCCACGACTAGGAAATGCATATTTTTGATCCAAATTTTGAATTTGCCTTGGATTCATTGATGTTTTTAGAGGAGTATGATGTTGTCACTACCATGGGATCAATATTGTTTAGTTCTATTGGACCGAAAAATTATTTTGTAGATGTTTACGAGTAGGTCCACTCATGTATGTGGTGCTTTGAGTTCATCCACCACACAACCCTGTCGGTGTACCGAAGATAGGGTCCTTTTAGTACCCTGACTTGTGCACAGACGATAGCGGATCAACGCCCGACAAGCCTTGCTGGAGTACAACTACATTCAAGACGAAGCAAGCCGAAGGTCAAGCTATCGGCAGGAGAAGGCCCGTCAAGCTCCGTGCCGGTAGGCTCCCACTACCAGGCCACCGCTCCACTTCATCAGCCTGGTTGTCACATATCAGTGAGGGATCGAGCGGGCAGGCGGTTAGGTAGAGCCTGCTGGGGCACGTGGCAGCTCTAGAAGACTAACCCACCTTTATTAACACCTATCCTGGTGGCATGGCAAAGGAATAAGAGGTAGCTAGGCGAACGACATAGAGGGAGAGACCATCCTTGCCGGGAGACAATGCCAACACGACACCTCATGGTGCTTTTAATGCTCCTGTCCTAATCCATCAGAGTTAGGTATGTGGCACTGTAGCCACTACCAACATAGAGTATTTACTATTTTGCCATTGTGGTCACCCCTAGAGATATAAAAGGAGGTCCATGGCACCTTTTACAGGGATTGAACCCTTGTCCTCTTACACGTGGTATCTGCACTCCCGCGCATCCTTGCGGGCAAGCAGCGCTCCTTATGACTTGTATAAACTGTTGGGGAACGTTGTATGGGAAACAAAAAATTCCTACGCACACGCAAAATCTATCCATGGATACGCATAGCTACGAGAGGGGTAGTGTGTCTACATACCCTTGTGGATCGCTAAGAGGAAGCGTTAAAAACGTGGTTGATGTTGTCGTATGTCTTGACGATCCAATTGCGATCCGTCCCAATCAAGCGCCTAATGGACGACACCTCCGCGTTCAGCACACGTGCAACTCGATGACGTCCCCGCCTCCTCGATCCAGCGAGCGAGGGCAGAGTAGTAGATGTGTTCTCCGGCAACACGATGGCGTGGTGGAGGTGGTGATGGGGCAATCTCAATACGGCTTTCTCTAAGCACTACTATAGATGCAATCGGAGGAGAAAATGGGATAGGGAGAGAGGGAGGGCTGCACCTACGGCTTGGGTGTGGCTGCCCTCCCTCTCCCCACATATATAGCGGCAGGGGGAGAGGTGCGTCGGCCCTAGGGCCTCCTCCAAGGGAGAGGTGGCTTGCCACCCAAGGCAAGGGTGGCGCCCCCTCTAGGGTTTCCCCAAACCCTAGGGCGCCTTGGGCCTTGGGAGGGGTCCGCCCAGCCCACTAGGAGCTGGTGTGCCCCTCTCTCTCAGCCCATTAGTCCATCCGGTGCAGGTGGACCCCCCCCGATAGACCCCTGGAACCCCTTCTGGCACTCCAGACAAAAACCGGCAAGTCCCAAAACTATTCCGGAACCCGAATACCAACTTCCCATATATGAATCTTTACCTCCGGACCATTCCGAAGCTCCTCGTCCGGGATCTCATCCGGGACTCCAAACAACATTCGGTCACCAACATACATAACTCAATAATACCATATCGCATCGAACGTTAAGCGCGCAGATCCTACGGGTTCGAGAATCTAGTCGACACGACCGAGACACCTCTCCGGTCAATAACCAATAGCGTGACCAGGATGCCCATATTGGTTCCTACATATTCCACAAATATCTTTATCGTTCGAACCACAATGTCAAGGATTCAGTCAATCCCGTATGTAATTCCATTTGTCCATCGGTATGTTACTTTCCCGAGATTCGATCGTCGGTATCTCCATACCCACTTCAATCTCGTTACCGGAAAGTCTCTTTACTTGGTCCGTAATACAAGATCCCGTGACTAACTGCTTAGTCACATTGCTTGCAAGCTTCTTGTGATGTTGTATTACCGAGAGGGCCCAGAGATACCTCTCCGTCCTACGGATCGACAAATCCTAGTCACGATCCATGCCAACCCAACAGACACCCTCAGAGATACCTGTAGAGTACCTTTATGATCACCCAGTTACGAAGTGACGTTTGATACACACAAGGCATTCCTCCGGTGTCAGTGAGTTGCATGATCTCATGGTCTTAGGAACTGATACTTGACATGAAGAAAGCAGTAGCAACGAACTTAGTGATACGAACAAATGCTATGCTCACGGTGGGTCTTCTCCATCACATCATGCTCCTAATGATGTGATCCCGTTATCAAATGACAACTCATGTCTATGGCTAGGAAACCTTAACCATCTTTGATCAACGAGCTAGTCTAGTAGAGGCTCACGAGGGACACGGTGTTGTTTATGTATCCACACATGTATCTGAGGTTCAGGTCAATACAATTATAGCACGGATAATAAACGATTATCATGAATAAGGAAATATGATAATAACCACTTTATTATTGCCTCTAGGGCATATTTCAAATAGTCTCCAACTTGCACTTGAGTCAATAATCTAGCTTTACATTGTAATGAATCTAACACCCATAGAGTTCTGGTGTTGATCATGTTTTTCTCGGGAGAGAGGTTTAGTCAATGGGTATACAACATTTAGATCCGTATGTACTATGAAAATGTTTATGTCCTCCTCCTTGATGTAATCGCGGATGGAATTTAAGCGACGCTTTATGTGTCTGATCCTCTTGTGAAACCTAGGCTCCTTGGCCAGAGAAATGGCACCAGTGATGTCACAAAAGAGAGTCATCGGATCTAGTGCATTGGGCACAACTCCAAGATCCATCATGAACTGCTTCATCCAGACACCTTCCTTCGCTGCTTCCAAAGCACCTATCTACTCCGCCTCACATGTAGAATCTGCTACCACGCTTTGCATGGAACTACACCAGCTGACTGCTCCACCAGTCAGAATAAATACGTGTCTGGTTTGCGACTTAGAGTCATCCGGATCTATGTCAAAGCTAGCATTGACGTAACCCTTTACAACGAGCTCTTGATTACCTCCATAAATGAGAAACATTTCCTTAGTCCTCTTCAGGTACTTAAGGATATTTTGACAGTTCTCCAGTGTTCCACTCCTGGATCACTTTGAAACTTTCCGACCATACTTATGGCAACGATCACATCTGTTCTTGTGCACAACATTTCATACATGATAGAGCCTATGGCCAAGGCAGAGGGGACGACACTCATCTTATCTCCATCGTCTGTAGTTGCTGGGCATTGAGTCTTACTCAACTTAACACCTTGTAACATAGGCAAGAAACCTTTCTTGGACTGATCCATTTTGAAATTCTTCGAAACCTTATCAAGGTATGTGCTTTGTGAAAGTCGTATTAAGCGTCTCGATCTCACCCTATAGATCTTTATGCCTACTATGTAAGCAACTTCTCTGAGGTCCTTCCTCGAAAAACGGTTGTTCAAATACATCTTGACGCTTTCTAAAAGTTCTATATTGTTTCCCATGAGCAATATGTCACCCACATATAATATTAGAAATGCTATAGAGGTCCCACTCACTTTCTTGCACAAGATTCTCCATAAACTTGTATAAACCCAAACGCTTTGATCACCTCATCAAAGCGAAGATTCGAACTCCGAGATGCTTGAACAAGTACATAAATGGATTGTTGGAGCTTGCACACTTTGTCAGCATTTTTAGGATCGACCAAACCTTCTGGTTGCATCATATACAACTCGTCCTTAAGGAAACCATTAAGGAACATTGTCTTGACATCCATCTGTCAGATTTCATAATCGAAAAATGCAGCAATTCCTAACATAATCCGAACGAACATAAGCATCGCTACAGGTGAGAAAGTCTCATCGTAGTTAACTCCTTGAACTTGTGAAAACCCTTTTGCAACAAGTCGTGCTTTATAGATGGTGATATTACTGTCCTCGTCGGACTTTTTGTTAAAGATCCATTTGTTTTGAATGGCCTTACGATCATCAGGTAAATCCTCCAAAGTCCATACTTTGTTTTCATACATGTATCCTATCTCGGATTTCATGGCCTCTAGCCATTTGTCGGAATCCGGGCCCACCATTGCTTCTCCATAGCTCGTAGGTTCACCGTTGTCCAACAACATGACCTCCAAGATAGGATTATTGTACCACTCAGGGGCAGTACGTGTCCTTGTTGACCTACGAGGTTCGGTAGTGACTTGATCTGAAGCGTCATGATCATCATCATTAGCTTCCTCTTCAATTGGTGTAGACGTCACAGAAACATCTTTCTGTGTCGTGCTACTTTCTAAAAGAAGTGACGGTTCAATAAACTCATCAAGTTATACCTTCCTCCCACTCAATTCTTTTGAGAGAAACTCCTTCTCTAGAAAGGATCCATTCCTAGCAACAAAGACCTTGCATTCGTATCTAATATAGAAGGTATACCCAATTGTTTCCTTAGGGTATCCTATGAAGATGCACTTCTCCGCTTTGGGTTCGAGATTATCAGGTTGAAGCCTCTTGACATCAGCGTCGCAGCCCCAAACTTTAAGAAGCGACAACTTAGGTTTATTGCCAAACCATAATTCATACGGTGTCGTCTCAACGGACTTAGATGGTGCCCTATTGAAATTGAATGCAGTTGTCTCTAATTCATAACCCCAAAATGATAATGGCAAATCAATTATAGACATCATAGATGGCACCATATCTAATCGAGTATGATTACGATGCTCGGACACACCATTACGCTATGGTGTTCCAGGTGGCGTGAGGTGTGAAACAATTCCACATTGTCTTAAATGCATACCAAACTCATAACTCAGATATTCTCCACCATGATTAGATTGTAGAAACTTTATCTTCTTGTTATGATGATTCTCAACTTCACTCAAAAATTGCTTGAACTTTAAAACGTTTCAGACTTGTGTTTTATTAAGTAAATATACCCATATCTACTCACATCATCAGTCAAGGTAAGAAAATATCGATATCCACCGCGCGCTTCAACACTCATTGGACCGCACACATCAGTATGTATGATTTCCATCAAGTCACTTGCCCGCTCCATTGTTCCAGAAAACGGAGTTTTCGTCATCTTGCCCATGAGGAATGGTTTGCATCTATTAAGCGATTCAAAATCGAGTGATTCCAAAAGTCCATCAACATGGAGTATCTTCATGCGCTTTACACCAATATGACCTAAGCGGCAGGGCCACAAGAAAGTGGTACTATCATTATTAACTTTGCATCTTTTGGCATCAATGTTATGAACATGTGTATCACTAGAATCGAGATTCAACAAGAATAAACAATACACATTAGGTGCATGAGCATAAAAGATATTACTCATATAAATAGAATAACCATTATTCTCTGATTTAAATGAATAACGCGTCTCGCAATAAACAAGATCCAGATATAATATTCAAGCTCAATGCAGGCACCAAATAACAAATATTTAGGTTTAAAACTAATCCCGATGGTAATCGACGAGCGAGCGTGCCGACGGTGAGCACATCAACCTTGTAACCATTTCCAATGTGCATTGCCACCTCCTCCTTTGCCAGCCTCCGTTTATTTCGTAGTTCCTGCATCGAGTTACAAATATGAGAAACCGAACCCGTATCAAATACCCAGGCACTGCTATGAGAGCTAGTAAGGTACACATCAATAACATGTATATCAAATATACCTTTGTTGATGTTTCTAGCCTTCTAATCAGCCATGTACTTGGGGCAATTCCGCTTCCCGTGGCCAGTCACCTTGTAGTAGAAGCACTTAGTCTCAGTCTTGGGTCCATCTTTGGGTTTCTTCATGGGAGCGGCAACTTGCTTGCCGTTCTTCTTGAAGTTTCCCTTCTTTCCCTTGCCTTTCTTGAAACTAGTGGTTTTCTTAACCATCAACACTTGATGTTCCTTCTTGATTTCTACTTCCACGACTTTCAGCATCGCGAATAGCTCGGAGATCGACTTGTTCATCCCTTGCATATTATAGTTTATCATGAAGCCCTTGTAGCAAGGTGGCAGTGACTGGAGAACTCTGTCAGTAACCGTCTCAGGCAGAAGCTGAACTCCCAACTGATTCAAGTAGTTGTAGTTCCCAGACATTCTGAGTATATGCTCACTGACAAAACAGTTCACCTCCATCGTGTAGGCGAAGAACTTATCGGAGGTCTCATACCTCTCAATCCAAGCATTAGCTTGAAATACTAATTTCAGCTCCTGTAGCATCTCATATGCTCCATGGCGTTCAAAACGCTTTTGAAGTCCCGATTCTAAGCCGTACAGCATGATGCACTGAACTATTGATTAGTCATCAGAATGTGCCTGCTAGGCGTTCACAACATCTGCAGACGACACTGGTGGGGGTGGCGCACTGAGCGGTGCATCAAGGACATATGCTTTCTCTGAAGCCATGAGGATAATCCTCAGATTACGGACCCAGTCCGCATAGTTGCCCCCATCATCTGTCAACTTAGCTTTCTCTAGGAACGCATTAAAATTTAGGGATATTACTGCGCGAGCCATTGATCTACAACATAATTTGCAAAGACAACTTTAGACTATGTTCATCATAATTAGTTCAACTAATCAAAATTACTAATGAACTCCCACTCAAATAAACATCCCTCAGGTTGTTTAAGTGTTAGATGATCCAAATCCACCAACCCAAGTCCGATCATACCCTGAGATGAGGTGGTTTCAATGGTGAACATCTCCATGTTGATCATATCGACTATATGACTCATGTTCGACCTTTCGGTCTCCGTGTTCCGAGGCCATGTCTGTACATGCTAGGCTCGTCAAGTTTAACCCAAGTATTCTGCAGTTGCAAAACTGGCTTACACCCGTTGTATGTGAACGAAGAGTCTATCACACCCGATCATCACGAGGTGCTTTGAAACGATGAGCTTTCGCAACGGTGCATACTTGGGGAGAACGCAATTTTATCTTGAAATTAAGTGAGGGATCATCTTATGGTGCTACCGTCGTCCTAAGCAAAATAAGATAAACATCACATGCAAATCAAATAAGTGACATGATATGGCCAGCATCATCTTGTGCTTTTGATCCCCATCTCGAAAGCACCGACATGATCTCCATCGTCACCGGCATGACACCATGATCACCATCATTGTGTCGTCATGTGGTTGTCTAGCTGTAACATCCCAAATTTTGGAATGTTATAAAATGATTGATTGTTAGAATGATTGTTTGAAATTGAGTGAAATTTGAAAATTTTAAAAAACTTTTGAATGAGAGGGAATAAAATGACTTCCCCCTTTGCTTTTGATTTCAAATTCATCCAATTCAAATCAATGAGAGAAGATGACATGACTTCTTCAAATAAAAGGATTGGAAAAGTGGATTTGAATTTTTTTGAAATATTCTATTGGAATCCATTTCATATTTGGTTCTATTTCAAAGTTTGTATGAATTCAAGTTCCCTTACCCAAAATTCAAAATCATGAGAGGAGCAATATGACACTCCAAACCAGGGGCCATTTGAATTATATTTGAATTCATAAAACTCCAGAAAACTATTTGGAAAATATTTGAATATCCAAATTCAAAGTCATTCTTGAAGTGATTTTCAAATTTGTTTTTCTCCAAAAATAAAATACTTGGAAAATAGGGTAAAATGATTCCCTTCAATATAAAAATGGAGAAAAGTGAATTTGAAATCATTTTGGTATTTTTAAAAATATTTATTGCATTTTATTTGCAACAGTAGTACTGTTTGAATTATTTAATTTTTTTGAGGATTTTATTTGAACATGAAAATATGTCCATCTTGTAGGAAATCTTTTTCTGCAAATTTTGACATAAAATATGTTTATATAAAAATATTATAGTTTTTCTTTTATTTAGTTTTCTTTTCTATTTTGTTTTATAAAAGGAAAATTTCCTTTAATAGGAAACACAGCGAGCCGGCCCAACCGCGGATCGGGCCCAAATCCCCCAACCGGACCCGAATCTCCTCCCGATCGGCCACCGATCCCCTCGCGGATTCCCTCCCTCTCTCTGACAGTGGGACCCGTGCCCGACCCTTCCCTCGCGCGGTCACCTCTTTCCTTCCCCCGCCCCGATCTCTTTCCTTCGCCATGGACGTCGCCGGATCCGATCGCCGCCGCCGCTTTGCTTCCATTTAGAAGCCCTCGACCCCCTGGCTATATAAGCCACATCACCACGCACCCGTTCCGCCCTAGAACACCACCTCCCACGCACCACCGCCGCTGAAATCCCTCGCCAGAGCTGCACCACGGCCACCGCCGCCATTGCCGACCCCCTGCTCGCCCTAGTCACTCCTTTCGCCAACTGAGCCCGCAAATCGCTTCGCCGCCCTCGCCTGTACCTCCCGTGCGCTTGCCCGAGCCCCGCAACCACCAGCGCCACCTCGCCGACGACCACCCGAACGCCTCCGCCGCCCCCGAGCTCGTGCTGCTCGCCACCGTCGACCCCGAGCCACGCCGAGATCCCCATCGTCATCGCCGCGCTCGTGCGCATCTCCTGGTGTCGACTCCGTCGGAGGAGGACCATCGAAGACGCCGTCCCCGTCAAGCCGGCCGCCTCGGACATCGCCGGAACCTCGCCGGAGAACTCCTCCACCGCGGTAAGTCACCGGAGCACCCCTCACCGTTAGATCTCGATCCTAAGGCCAAGATTAGATCACTTATTAGACCGAATCATTTTCTGTTAATTATCGTCCGTCTGCCCGAAGCACTCGCTCACGCACACCCCTCGGCAAATCAGAAGCCGCCACGTGTACCCCTGTCCGTTAGTTAGATTTGTTTTTTTTCTGTTTTTGTTTTAAAAACAGAATAGTCTCAGTTTTGTAAATTAGATATCTCTTAGGATTTTTATTGTTTTAATTTGATTCTTTTTGCATTGTGTCACAAATGTTTTCTAGTTTCTGTAGATATAAAGTTTGACCATGTTTGAATATTTTAAACTCAGTTTCAAACAGATTTGAATTCAAACTTGTTTTGCTTATAACTTGAGTTTAAAAACATATTTTGAGTGATTCTTTTTGCTACTGTTTGGTATTAGTGTGTTTTATGTTCCAGACCAATTTGAGAATTTTTAGAGAATTTTAAAATAGGGTTTCAAGCAAAACAGATTCTGTTTTAGTTCTTTTTAGGTTTATCTCTATTTCTTTTGTTTTAAACTTTTTTACTTTATTTTCTTTTATATTAGTTGATAAGTTTTACTTTGTTTTCTGTTAGTTAGCAGTGGTATTTCAACCAAGTTTTTTTATGTTATTTATTATTTTTGTTTGCATGAAATCAATTCTAGTTAAGTTATAACTTGCAATTGATTTTCATTGCTAGATTGATTTCCTATTTGAAAATATTTTTATAAATTGTTTTATAAGTTTTACTTTCTGTTAACTTAGCTGTTTTATATTTTGTTTTGTCTTATTTTAGTATTTTATTGTTTTTATAGTTGTTAAGTTTATTAGACAAAAACTTATGTTGTTAGGGTGTTGTTTTCATCGTTCTCACTTGTTCTTCAAAAGTAATTCTTTTTGCTAGTAAAAATATTTGCTAAATGCCTTTGCTAGATTTTACTTTGTTGTTGTTTTGTTGCTGTTGATAATAGGTTAATTGTAGGAAAACCTTTTCTTAGTTGCTGGATGAAGTTTTGTTGTTTTAAATTTTGTCTTAAGTATTTCCTTCATCACAACCCTTTTGTGTTTAGTTTTTGTGTTGCCTTTTGATTGATAGTATTGATTGCTAGTATGATTGCTTATATGAGTGCAATGTTTGAATTATATAGATTTTCATCGGAGAGTGACAAATAATTCTATCAAGTTATTTCTGAGAGCGATATTTATCTTCATCAACCTTACCAGGCAAGTTCACTTTGATCATCAATTTCATACCTATGTTTTATTGCAAGTAGTGACATCATTCAACAAATCCCTCCAGTAGTATTATTGAATTCTTGTAGTTGAGTAGAATGCATGAGGTAGGAACCCACTCCTTGTTACTGAAGCCCCGGGACGTTATTTGTCTTACTGCTATGCTACGCTAAAGTAGACGGGGTTGGTATGAGTGTTCGAGAGTGGTGTGAGGTGAAGGACTCTACGTCAAAGACGACAACTTCATGAAGGCATCTTCAAGTCTTACATCTTCAAGACCTCAAGACTTCGAGACTCGAGAAACAAGTTTTCAATACACACTACTGGGTGAGGGATGGATTTGATGGGCACCCTGGAGTAACCAGTGGATGGCCGGGATGCATGGAGAAGCGCCATGACATCTTGCGGAAAGCCTCACCCAGACTCAAAGAGACGGATGAATACTTCATGCCCGGAAGCTTACCTGTGTAGCCACAAGTCATTATGGGCTCTGGCTTGGTTGATCTTTGTTGTGACTCTGGCTGGGCAGTGCTACGAGATGTAGTCGACATTAGGATTGGATGGGCACTGACAGTAGTCAGGGAAACACTCTGAAAGACCATGTTTTGTTCGTCCTGTTCTCAAACACCCGGCAGTGCGAGGACTTACAAGGAGGGAACGAATCTTGTGGGTAAAGTACACAACACTCTGCAGAGTTAAACCTAATCGATTAGCTGTGTCCCCGGTTACGGATAATTTGAGCCTCTGGACTTGGATCTATCTCTGAACTCTCAACACTGGACTGATAAATAGTTTGTGGGCAACTTATGATGATTTTGGGCTATTGAGACATCGGTTGGCGGAACCATGTCATAATAGATATTTCCATAGTGAAAACTCCTGATACTCCTTTGTTGTAGGAAAATAAAATAAAATCAGCTTTTATGCAAAAAAACTCAGACACAGAGCCACAAAGCTTTATTGCATATAGAAATGTCTTATCATCTGTTTTCTCTTATTGTGATCTTGCCGGTACATTCAATGTACTGACCTACACGGCTGCAATGTCTTATGTTGCAGATATTTTTCTACGACGAGTAAGAGTACGATTCAGGGTTACAGTCTACACTCAACTTGCCGTTGGTGTTTATTGGGACTCCACTCCCGTTGACTGTTTCCGCTGAGATTTTATGGTATATACCAGTTTACGTTAATTACATGTGATTGCACTTTGATATATACATTGATGTACTGTGTGTGCCAGCATACTGATCCAGGGATGGCACGGTGACACAAAGGCTTGGCTCGTTTTGAGTCGGGACGCTACAGAAATGGTATCAGAGCACATGTTGACTGTAGGACGTGACCCTAGGAAATGGCCTAGAAATAGGAAGACCTTGATTGGAACAATTTTTGTTCTCACTACTCTCGTAACTTCTAAATTCTTTTACTGTACCTTCCTTATTTCAAACTATAGATGGAGAGCTACATCCTGAACAAAAGAGAGGACTACGAGGATGTTCTCGGAGGTCCATTCCTCATGGAGCTGGTACAGATGATGAAGCTGCCGATACCAGAGATCAAGGTGACTAAGAGGAAGTCTGGATTTTGGGGCGTCAGAACTAAAGTGTTTGGACGTAAAGAAGACCCCAAGACTGAAGACATCAACTATGGCACATTGAACCATGACTGTGACATGGGCATGAACACTGCCGTCCATGATGCTATTGCACGCTTGAGCTATCGTCATCGTGCTGAGTTAGGCACCCACTATTTTGGAAGGCTCGGATGGCAGAAGCCTGATGGAGCATACATCATCCTGACAGACGAACAGAAGAGGAAGTGTTCACCTATACTGGTGTATAATCAAGAACTGGAGGAGTATGTCAAGAAACTTCAAATGGACCTTCTCGCAGAGTTATTTAAGAACGAAGCACTTCGTGAGGACTTCAAGACCTAGAAGCTAAAGGTAATCAATCTGAAGAAGCATGATCCTGAGATTCAGAAGCTTCGTCAAGACTTGAAGAACAGTCAGGCCATGGCACATGCTGGTGATGTTGAAATCCAGAAGGTCAAGAACTAACTCCTGGAACTACAGGGACGATACAGGAAACTCCGCATCAACAGGGATAATCTGGCCGAAGAACTTGAGAAGATCAAGCATGACCACAAGAAGCCCACTGAAGACGAAGACATGATATAGACTAGCTTAATATTAGCCCCACCATGAGAGAAATAAAGATGAACATCTTTGCGATTTGAGTGATCGACCATACCAACCTTATGTGGGTGGCGATACTATAGTTTGATTGAACTTTATGAATGTGTGGACTTCAGTTTTGATGTTTTGTGTCTTTGAGTTATTTGCATCCCTTCCCTGTCTCTCTCTCTCTCTTACCCATCTCATCCCCAAAACCTTGAACCCAATAGATGTTGAATGAAGCTGGACTCGTGTATTCTGGATCAATGACTCGGTTGGAGATGGAAGAATGGATTCAGAACATGGAGGATCACCTAAGGAGTAACCATGTTGCAAGGAACGAGATGGTCCACTATGCTCTTCGGTACTTTGCAGAAGGTGCTGCATCTTGGTGGAAGATGCATGAAGCTATCCATGGAAGGCAAGAAACAATCACCTGGGAAGAATTCAGGGTGACTCTGCGAAAATCTCATGCTGTCACCAACACCCAGAAACCTCATTGCAATGGTGTAAAGGGGATTTGTGCATGCAAAATATGTGGAGAGATAGGACACACTCAGGAAGAACACAAGGATGGATGCCCTCATTGTGAAGAAGATCACCCAGCTGAGGAATGCCCGACTGGGCAAGTGATTTCTTGTGTGAAGGAACTAGTCATTTTCTGGCACAATGCCAACTCTACACCAAGGTACAAGAAGTCATGAAGCAGCAGAAGGAAGCAATGAAAGAAGTCCTCGGCAAAAATTTAGAAGAACCCATGAAGATGGGAGATATACCAGACCCAATCGTAGATACCAAGTCATGTTATTCATGTGGAGAAGAAGGACATATTTCCCAGAATTGTCCGAACGAGTACCTGGGAGATTTCCCGACAACAGAAGTGCAATATGATCCTCATGAGATAGAAGGAATGATCAAGAATAAAGGCCAAGTAAGTGGAGGCATCAGATGTTTGCATTGCAGCTTGGAGAGACCTCATTGTTATTGCAAGAAGTATGAGCCAAGCATCAAGCAAGGAGTCCAACCCAAGAAGAAGAGGAAGACTCCGTGGTTTTCTACACGGAAGGATCTGAGTCACATCACTTGTCATCGGTGCAACAAGACAGGACACTACTCCTATACCTGTCCGGGGAAGAAGACTAAATATGAGTAGTTGAGTTGTGGATTTTTTTTGGAAGTAATAAATGTAATAGGAAGCACTCTTACTTTACTTGAGGCTATGGAGTTGAACTATGTAACGGAAGTTTCAGAGATTATAATAACTTCATGAATCAATATAATTTATTGTGTCATGATTTCCTATGAGTTGTTACTCTGTAAGCAAGATATCCGACCATTTTATCGAGGATATGAGAAAATATGGTCTATGCAGGCATATGTACATTTCATTTTAAGTGTGGTAGTAACCGGTAAAACCACATGATCCAAGGAATAAGAATGTACCGTTCCTGCCAAGGAGTCTGGATCCAATGGATACAGTTGAAGGTAATGCTAGACCATATCAAACTATGTGGATGACAACATTTGCAACAAAGTACTTTTGAAGTTGGAATTTTGATAATAGTATAAGGATGAAATGAAGGAATGATTGTGATGAACCAATACCTAAGGGTAAACAGACCAATGGAAAGGAAAATGAAATTCCACGGAGTGGAGTCTGTAACCAGAATAAGTCTGTGATTTATTACCCCGGAGGTATGATGGAATGAATTGAAGTAATGTTGGAATATGAAACGATAGTAACCCCAGGGGTGAGTTAAAGTTGTTCGAGTATTCAAGTGAGCCCACAACTCACAGACCTCAGGATTGATAAGGATCAAGCACTACCCTTATGAAGGAAGGAACTTGGAAGAAGCTTTGACTGGTCAGTAGACGTTTTTGCTAGGAGGATACGAAAACCTGAGAGTGGTGAAGAAACGATAGATGTTTTTGTTCAGCTTGCAGATTCAATGGATTTATCCGAACTTCGTTCGTTGACAAGAGAAATTTCTGGAACGCTTGTGAGGAAGCCCAAGTGTTAGAATACGACATTCACTGAACCTTATACAAGGTAATGATGTCAGTGCGACATGGCTTGGCCACCATGACGACTTACTCTTATCATTTCTCTTGCTATTCGGGATGGTAAATCTGAGTGACTTACCCATAGTAAAGAGACGACGTTCTTTGAAGCTTTTGTTTTAAGCCTTAGAATGGTATGGTGAAGACCCCTCGTGCATGGCAGCTGTTGTCACACGTAGGAAAATTTTACGGTGAGGATGAAGCCAAGACCCATTTCACTGCAGGATAACCACAAATGGTAGACCACCATGAGAATCACCGATAAGCTATTTAGAATGACCACGAGACTTGTCAGATAAGAAGACCCCGTAACGAAAGAACTTTGTATTGGCCAAGGAAACACCGGATTTTGAAGAAAAAGTTATGAATATAACAGAAGAGCAATACCAAAGGAGTTACTATGGAGAATGTGAGGAGACAAATATTGCCAAGGACCCCAGCGGATTGTCATGATATTGAGGGACCGGTAACCCTCATTTTAAGTGTGGTAGCCCCCACACTTTCATGGTAAATGGATTTGCTAGGAGACCCCCAAACCCTAACCTTTTCTTTCTAGCCCTTTCCGAATCTCGAGGACGAGATTCATTTTAAGTGTGGTAGGTTTGTAACATCCCAAATTTTGGAATGTTATTAAATGATTGATTGTTAGAATGATTGTTTGAAATTGAGTGAAATTTGAAACTTTTAAAAAACTTTTGAATGAGAGGGAATAAAATGACTTTCCCCTTTGCTTTTGATTTCAAATTCATCCAATTCAAATCAATGAGAGAAGATGACATGACTTCTTCAAATAAAAGGATTGGAAAAGTGGATTTGAAAATTTCTGAAATATTCTATTGGAATCCATTTCATATTTGGTTCTATTTCAAAGTTTGAATGAATTCAAATTCCCTTACCCAAAATTCAAAATCATGAGAGGAGCAATATGACACTCCAAACCAGGGGCCATTTGAATTATATTTGAATTCATAAAACTCCAGAAAACTATTTGGAAAATATTTGAATATCCAAATTCAAAGTCATTCTTGAAGTGATTTTCAAATTAGTTTTTCTCCAAAAATAAAATACTTGGAAAATAGGGTAAAATGATTCCCTTCAATATAAAAATGGAGAAAAGTGAATTTGAAATCATTTTGGTATTTTTAAAAATATTTTATTGCATTTTATTTGCAACAGTAGTACTGTTTGAATTATTTAATTTTTTTTGAGGATTTTATTTGAACATGAAAATATGTCCATCTTGTAGGAAATCTTTTTCTGCAAATTTTGACATAAAATATGTCTATATAAAAATATTATAGTTTTTCTTTTATTTAGTTTTCTTTTCTATTTTGTTTTATAAAAGGAAAATTTCCTTTAATAGGAAACACAGTGAGCCGACCCAACCGCGGATCGGGCCCAAATCCCCCAACTGGACCCGAATCTCCTCCCGATCGGCCACCGATCCCCTCGCGGATTCCCTCCCTCTCTCTGACAGTGGGACCCACGCCCGACCCTTCCCTCGCGTGGTCACCTCTTTCCTTCCCCCGCCCCGATCTCTTTCCTTCACCACGGACGTCGCCGGATCCGATCGCTGCCGCTTTGCTTCCGTTTAGACGCCCTCGACCCCCTGGCTATATAAGCCACATCACCACGCACCCGTTCCGCCCTAGAACACCACCTCCCACGCACCACCGCCGCTGAAATCCCTCGCCGGAGCTGCACCACGGCCACCGCCGCCATTGCCGACCCCCTGCTCGCCCTAGTCACTCCCCTCGCCAACTGAGCCCGCAAATCGCTCCGCCGCCCTCGCCTGTACCTCCCGTGCGCTTGCCCGAGCACCGCAACCAGCAGCGCCACCTCGCCGACGACCACCCGAACGTCTCCGCCACCCCCGAGCTCGTGCTGCTCGCCACCGTCGACCCCGAGCCACGTCGAGATCCCCATCATCGTCGCCACGCTCGTCCGCATCTCCTGGTGCCGACTCCGTTGTCGGAGGACCACCGAAGACGCCGTCCCCGTCAAGCCGGCCGCCTCGGACATCGCCGGAACCTCGCCGGAGAACTCCTCCACCGCGGTAAGTCACCGGAGCACCCGTCACCGTTAGATCTCGATCCTAAGGCCAAGATTAGATCCCTTATTAGACCGAATAGTTTTCTGTTAATTATCGGCCGTCTGCCCGAAGCACTCGCTCACGCACACCCCTCGGCAAATCAGAAGCCGCCACGTGTACCCCTGTCCGTTAGTTAGATTTGTTTTTTTTTTCTGTTTCTGTTTTAAAAACAGAATAGTCTCAGTTTTTTAAATTAGATATCTCTTAGGATTTCTATTGTTTTAATTTGATTCTTTTTGCATTGTGTCACAATTTTTTTCTAGTTTCTTTAGATATAAAGTTTGACCATGTTTGAATATTTTAAATTCTGTTTCAAACAGATTTGAATTCAAACTTGTTTTGCTTATAACTTGAGTTTAAAAACATATTTTTGAGTGATTCTTTTTGTACTGTTTGGTATTAGTGTGTTTTATGTTCCTGACCAATTTGAGAATTTTTAGCGAATTTTAAAATAGGGTTTCAAGCAAAACAGATTATGTTTTAGTTCTTTTTAGGTTTATCTCTATTTCTTTTGTTTTAAACTGTTTTACTTTATTTTCTTTTATATTAGTTGATAAGTTTTACTTTGTTTTCTGTTAGTTAGCAGTAGTATTTCAACCAAGTTTTTTTATGTTTTTTATTATTTTTGTTTGCATGAAATCAATTCTAGTTCAGTTATAACTTGCAATTGATTTTCATTGCTAGATTGATTTCCTATTTGAAAATATTTTTATAAATTGTTTTATAAGTTTTACTTTCTGTTAACTTAGCTGTTTTATATTTTGTTTTGTCTTATTTTAGTATTTTATTGTTTTTCTTGTTGTTAAGTTTATTAGACAAAAACTTATGTTGTTAGGGTGTTGTTTTCATAGTTCTCACTTGTTCTTCAAAAGTAATTCTTTTTGCTAGTAAAAATATTTGCTAAATGCCTTTGCTAGATTTTACTTTGTTGTTGTTTTGTTGCTGTTGATAATAGGTTAATTGTAGGAAAACCTTTTCTTAGTTGCTGGATGAAGTTTTGTTGTTTTAAATTTTTACTTAAGTATTTCCTTCATCACAACCCTTTTGTGTTGCCTTTTGATTGATAGTATTGTTTGCTAGTATGATTGCTTATATGAGTGCAATGTTTGAACTCATATAAACCTAATCGATTAGCCGTGTCCCCGGTTACGGACAATTTGAGCCTCTGGACTTGGATCTATCTCTGAACTCTCAACACTGGACTGATAAATAGTTTGTGGGCAACTTATGATGATTTTGGGCTATTGAGACATCGGTTGGCGGAACCATGTCATAATAGATATTTCCATAGTGAAAACTCTTGATACTCCTTTGTTGTAGGGAAATAAAATAAAATCAGCTTTTATGCAAAAAAAACTCAGACACAGAGCCACAAAGCTTTATTGCATATAGAAATGTCTTATCATCTGTTTTCTCTTATTGTGATCTTGCCGGTACATTCAATGTACTGACCTACACGGCTGCAACGTCTTATGTTGCAGATATTTTTCTACGACGAGTAAGAGTACGATTCAGGGTTACGGTCTACACTCAACCTGCCGTTGGTGTTTATTGGGACTCCACTCCCGTTGACTGTTTCCGCTGAGATTTTAAGGTATATACCAGTTTACGTTAATTACATGTGATTGCACTTTGATATATACATTGATGTACTGTGTGTGCCAGCATACTGATCCAGGGATGGCACGGTCACACAGATGCTTGACTCGTTTTGAGTCGGGACGCTACACTAGCCAACTATTGCTTCCACAATGATTGCTAACTCATAGCGATAAAGAAAAGCAATGGCATAAAATAAATTGAAGACAACCCTATGGCTCCTGCCGGTTGTCGTACTCATCGACATGCAAGTCGTGATATCTATACAAGACATGATCGTCTCATAAATCACATATATCAAATCACATCTTGGCCATATGTCGGTGCAGTAGGACTGGGGTACCCAGTGCCCCTGACTTATGCACAAGCAGTAGTAGCAGAACCCATCAACGTAAGTACAGTCTAAACCAGTCCAAACCAGAGAAGCCGCTCTACATGAGATCAAGGAGTGCATCAAGAAGACGAAACCAGCATTCAAGACCAAGACTCCGGTAGAAGCAACCTACGCTGGCTAAGCAACGCCGGCAAGGTCGATGCAACGACCCAGAACGGGCCCGAACTGCGCTAGTCATGTCCCCGCTTCCTGCCGGGGACCGAGGCGCGCACATCTTAAGGAAGACCCGGTAAGCCATCCCCCGGCAAGCGCGAGCAGATCGGCCACCGCTCCACCGCATCGCAACGCCAGTCATTTGTCGATGCGGTGTCGAGCTCTCAGGTGGCTAAGTGTCTCTTATTAAGTATGTGTCGACTTGCTGGGAGACAGATTATGCCCGTTTGACACCCATCCGGAGGCGTGTCAAGACATTGAGCAATAGTTACCTAAAGCGGTGGTAAAAGCCTGCCGGGGATGCATCCCGCATGCCACCTAGCCTAGCATTTATGGCATTTTGTCTTAAGTGCCAGAGTTAGGTATGATAGCACTGTTGGCTATCTAATCACTAGATAATGTCTGTTTTGCCACTGTGGTTGCCCCTTGAGCTATAAAAGGAGACCCAAGGGAACCTAGCTAAAGATTCGGACCTTTGGACACTTGTACTCGCGTAGCAGCTCTCCCGAAGGCAACCTTGCCGGGTTTGAGCACTACGTGTGCTTCGTGTTCCCCCGAAAAATCCACCAATGCAGGAGTAGGGTTTTACGCTTCCCAGCGGCCCGAACCTGGGTAAAACACCAGCGTCTCATCGTCGTTGTGCTGCCTCACTACCTCTGCTCTTTGTGCAACGTGACCTCACCCCCGCCGAACCACAAAGGGGGCCGTGGGCCCATAGGTGATCGTGTGCATCGTGACCCGACATCTTTGGCGTGCCAGGTAGGGGGAGCATCATTTGCGCGAACCTGAGATCGTGAGCAGTGTGTCGATCTTAATCGCCGTCTTCTTCCTCTATGGCTCCCAAGAAGAAGCCCGGCGCGACCGCGCATCCCTCCACTTCAAAGGCCCCCTCACACGTAGTTGCGGACGCCATTGGCACCGCGGCGACAATGAGCAAGGGGGCATCGTGGGCGACGCAACTGGCGTAGGCGGTGCCACCGTCGTGTCCCTCGCGGCCGAAGCTGGAGCAGGGAACGCCGAAGAGGAGCAACATCAGGAACATTTTGGCGAGATCGTCCCTAGTGCCGCGGGAGGAGGAAACGTTTAGTCTCCACCTCCCCGCCGCACTGGCGGCCGCGGCCGCAACAGCGGTGCCCAATCTGGGGCAAGCAGTGATCTTCCAGCTGCGCCTATCACAGGCGCAGCTGCTGGGCGCGCGCCTCGCCCAGAGCAAGACGGAGCGCCGAACGGGACCGTAGACCCACAAGTTCGACCTCCTCCATGTCAGACTGCCCCGGCGATCGCTGCACGGCGACAAGAATGCGGCGAAGCCCCTCTTGGTTCCACCAGGAGTCCAGCGATCCGCCTCTCTAGCCATGCCGACCACGGCAGCGGAAGCAATGGGGCGGGCCCAGCTGCTGTTAAATTTCCTGCCGACGGCTGACAAGATGGACGAGTGGACAGCCACCATCGAGAGTTTGATCGGCTTCGTCGAAGCCAGCAAATCGCAGCATGCAGAGCCGTCGCGACGCCCGCGGACGGCGATGGCGGCCCAGGCTAACGGTCATGTCGAGGGGGCCGCGCCAACGGTGCAATCCCCTCCGCGACAACAGACCCAGAGGTAGCCACAACGAGCTCCACATGCCAACGAGCGTGACGAAGCATCTATGGCCTCGTCCGGCCAGCACGATCGCCGGGACCAGTGGCGTGTCCTGGAAGACTGGCGGAGGGAGGACGCGCGCATCACCATAGAGCGACGCCGGGAAGCACACCGCCAATCCGACAGGCGCAACTGCCCAGATGCTGGCGACCCCGCGCCCAGTGCTAGCGGGTACCTGCCTTATGAGGTTGGGTGCCCTGCCTTCACTCACGAGCTACGACAGGTCCGCTGGCCATCGGCCCGAGCTTTCAAGCCTGAACTGAGGGAGAAATACAACGGGAAGCTAAACCCGGCAAAATTCCTGGGCATCTATATGATAGTCGTTAAAGCCACCGGGGGAAGAGATGAGAAGGTGCTCGCCAACTATTTCCCTTTGGCGCTCAAGCCAAATGTGAGATCGTGGCCGATGCACCTGCCGGAGAACTCTATTTCATCATGGGCTGACTTGTGCAAGGAGTTTGTCGGCGCCTTCACAGGTGGCCACCAGGAGCCAGGACAGCCCAGCGACCTGCAGGTCCTTCCGCAGAAGGAGGGAGAAACCTTGCGGAATTACATCCAGAGATTCAGTCAAGTACACCGCAATATTCTAGAGATACACCCCGCAGCTGTGATTGCCATGTTCCATTCGAACGTGCGCAACAGGAGGATGCGGGGCAAGATGAATGTTAGACTCCCCAAGACCTTCAATGAGTTGTACACATTGGCGGACAAGTGTGCTCGTGCAGAGGAAGGAAGTCGACTCCTCAGAGAGGAGGCTGGCGTCGAAGTCGACTCAAATGACGACGATGATGCCCCTGGCCCGATGGGGAAAAGTCGAAGGCGCAATAAGAAGCGTAAGGGAAAGGTAGTGTTAGCCGTTGAGAGCTCTGTTAATCTTAGTGCCGGCAAGAAGACCAAGGACGAGGCCCCCGGCAAGGGAGCTTTCGCGTGCGCTGATTGCCGGGAGGCACCGGCGGCAGAGAAAACCGGAAAGTCCGACGGGCCATACAGCAAAATCCACCGCACCAAAGGTCATGATCTCCAAGAATGCCACCAAGTTGAGCAGCTTGCTGAGAAGCAGAAGGCTGAATACGAGAAGGGTGACAAGGACAGAGGCCAAGATGATGTTGTCGGGAAGGGCCGTGGTGGTAGAGGGCGCTGCCGCGGCAAGGCCCCGCAGCAGAAGGAAAAACCTGCTAGAGGCCGTGAGAAGAAAGAAGGAGGTGATATGAGTGATGATGAGGATGATGAAGAAGAGTCCCGTGATCGAGAATTCCAGAAGGCAACTGAAGCCATGTGTGTTTACGGGGGTGCGTCCTTGCTTTCCTCTCATCGCCAGCTCAAGTAGTGGGCGCGTGAGATCAACGCCATGGAGCCAGCTGCAGAGTCCAGAAGGCCACTCAAATGGTCCCGCACGCCTATCATCTTTGACGAAGAGGATCATCCTGACCGCACCACTGCGGTCGGATGTTTGCCATTGTTGGTCTCCCCAACAATCCGCAACCTCAAAGTAACCAAGATGTTAGTTGACGACGGGTCGGGGTTGGTCTTAATCTCCCCTAAAGTGGTTGAAAAGCTGCAGATCCCTGATGAAGAGCTCAAAGCTACGGGTACGTTCCAAGGAATCAACCCCGGCAGGAGTAGACTCAAGGGAAAAATCACTTTGCCTGTGACGTTTGGCGGGGAGTTGAACTACCAAACTGAGAAGGTGGTGTTTGATGTGGTCGAACTCCCTCTGCCTTACAATGGAATTCTTGGTCGCCCAGCTCTGGCAAAACTCATGGCAGCATCCCACTATGCTTACAACACTTTGAAGATGCCAGGGACCATGGGAATCATCTCCATCCCATCTGATAAGAAGGATGCAGTTATATGTGTGGACAAGATGTATCGAGACGCGGTAGCAGCTGAGGTCGTGGAAACCCCAGCTCCCGCCAAGGAATCGAAGAATGGGAAGAAGTCTAGCAGGGACGCCAGCAAGGACTCCGGGAAGCGCACCTCTTCGGAGTGCGCTGCACCCGTCGATGACCTGCCGGAGAGTTCCACTAGCAAAAGATACAAGGTCACCAATCCTGCGACCAAGAAGGTCCCGGCAAGACAGCATGGCGCTGACGGTACGTTTACCATCAGTACCACCCTTAATGACAAATAGGAAAGCGCGCTTGTTGCCTTCCTATGGGCGAATGTTGATGTGTTTGCTTGGCAACTATCTGACATCCCCGGTGTTCCCAGGGAGGTAATTGAGCACCCCACCTTGTTGTCTGCCCTCATGCCAGGCCCGTCAAGCAAAAAGCTAGAAAGCAAGCTTTGGAGCGGCAGCAGTTCATCGCCGAGGAGATCAAGAAGCTCGAAGAAGCTGGTTTGGTTAGAGGAGTGTTGCATCCGACTTGGTTAGCCAACCCGGTAGTGGTGCGCAAGGCGAATGGGAAATGGAGGCTTTGCATTGATTTCACTGACTTGAACAAAGCATGCCCGAAGGACCCTTTTCCCTTGCCACGCATCGATCAGATTGTTGATTCCACTTCCGGGTGTGACTTGCTTTCCTTCTTGGACGCATACTCCGGAAACCACCAGATATTCATGGCCAAGGAAGATGAGGAAAAGACCGCGTTCATAACTCCGTGTGGCACGTACTGCTTTGTACGTATGCCCTTCGGGTTAAAGAGCGCTGGTTCTACCTTTGCAAGGGTTGTGCAGATTGGATTTGAACCTTAGTTGCACAGAAATGTGGAAGCTTACATGGATGACATAGTAGTCAAAACGAGAGATGAAGCAACCCTCATACAAGACTGGGAAGAAACTTTTATGAACTTGCGCAAGCTCAATTTGAAGCTCAACCCTGAGAAGAGTGTGTTTGGTGTCCCATCCGGCAAGCTGCTTGGGTTCTTTGTAACTCAGCGGGGAACAGAAGCCAATCCCGACAAGATCAAAGCAATCGAGTAGATACAAGCGCCCAAGTCTGTCAAGGACGTAAGACGCTTTTCCGGATGCATTGCCGCGTTGAGTAGGTTCATCTCCAAATCCGCTAAATGCGTCCTGTCGTTTTTCAAGATTCTGAAAAGGCTGGCCTGACGAAGTGGACCCCGGAAGCAAAAGCAGCGCTGCAAGATTTCAAAGCTTACCTTTCTTCTGCTCCCACATTGGTCGCGCCTAAACTGCAAGAACCGTTGCTACTATACTTGGCGGCAACGAATCAAGTGGTTAGTGCAGCGTTGGTGGCGCAGCGAGAAGTGGATGAAGATGCAGCCGCTGCGACTGATTTCACCAGGGGTGGAACCGAAGCGTTCGCGGCAGGACCTGATACAAACCGAGGGGAACCTAAGCAAGCAAACGAAGGCAGTTTCAAGGAAGTGGCAAAGAAGAAAGTGGTGCAGCAACCAGTATATTTTGTCCAGGTCCTTGTTACAAGGGGCTAGGTCAAGGTACTCTGGAGTACAAAAGCTGATCTTTGGCCTTATTATGGCCTCGAGGAAACTGCGCCACTACTTCCGAGGCCACGAGATCACAGTTGTCACTCGCTTTCCGCTGCAGCGTATATTGAGGAACCCCAAAGCCATTGGCAGGATAGTTGAGTGGGCGCTAGAGCTGTCAAGTTTTGGTTTGAAGTAAGAGCACTTCCACAATTCAGAGCAGGGCGTTGGCGGAGTTCATTGCGCAATTGACACCCACGCCAGATGAAGATGTTCCAGATACAATTCTCCCCAGCAAAGAAGCGCCTAAGGAATGGATAATGTATTTTGACGGTGCTTTCTCGCTTCAGGGCGCGAAGCAGGCATGCTCCTCATCGCCCCCACCAGAGAGCATCTCAAATATGTGGTTCAAATGCACTTTCCCCGGGAGGAGGCCACCAACAACACCGCTGAGTATGAGGGGCTCCTTGCCGGACTCAGAATCGCGGTGGAGTTGGGAATCAAGAAACTAATCATCCGAGGAGATTCTCAACTCGTGGTGAAACAAGTCAACAAAGATTATCAGATTCCGTTGATGGAAGCATACGTGGAAGAGGTGAGGAAGTTGGAGGAGCACTTTTGATGTTGCAATGTTATCGCTTTTAAGTTTTAGAAATTTGCTAGAGTACTTCATGAGCCTATGATCCTTGTTACCGCATTCTCTCTCTCCAGAGGACAGAGGCTTCTTGCCCTGCATGTTTGTCACACCCTGTGTTTTGCCTCTCCTGATTAAGTTGACATAACTCAAAAATCAGGGCCAATTAAAACTTTTGTGTGCTTGTGTTGTTTGACTTCTTTGCTGATTGTTCGATTGCTTTCTTGTGCTCTATATTCATAAAACTTCCTCCTACCCTCAAGAACTCTTTTCCTTGATCCAAACTCTTGCCCAATGATCATACCATGTGTATAGGACCTAAAACAATTTTTATCAAATATTATTTTGGCCAAAAAGCATTTATTCAATTTAGGTTTTCCAAAACCCCTGAATTGAGGTTTGTAAAACAAGCCCTCAAATTTGGTGGATTGTTTTACCCAAAAGGATTTATTTGGAACCTACTATATATATATCTCCCCAAAACCACAAAATATTATTAAGGATTATTTTCTTATTTTATTTAAAGGCTTTTTCTTAAGGCCAAAAATGGTCTTTTATAGGGAAAATTATTTTTATGCATCCAAAATATTTGAGAAAATTTAGAGAAACACAGTGGACATATAATATCCATATATATGAGTTTCAACACATGGTCATGTTCAAAATATTGAACAAAACCCTCCAAAACCATTTCTGCTTAAATCAAGCATTTGAAATATTTCTATAAGAAATATTCTCAATAAAATCCAGGAAAATTCCAACAATTCACACATGCTATATGTGATGATCTTGCAAAGTTTCATCTCAATCCCAATTGTTTTGCTTCACCAAAATATTCCAAAACCCTCTCTGCCCAGATCCAAATTTGAGAAACTTTGTATTACCAAGTGTTTCCAATTGACCTCAAACTTTGTGGACATGTTCTAATCCTCTAATAATGCATCCACACCAAGTTGTTCATCAAGGAGAGTGGATCCACTTGTCGAAATTATCCCAAACCCATTTCTGCTGATTTCAAGAATTTGGTAATATTACATTGCCAAGTTTCCCCATAGGGCCCCAAACTTTTTGTGCATGTTATAATCCCTAAATTATGCCACCACATCAAGTGGTGCATCAAGGGGATTAGCTTAGCATGACTGGATCTACAGAAAACTGATTCTGTTAAAACCTAGGGTTTACCAAGTTTCTATTGTCAACTTTGCTCAAATCAGCTCAAACCTTGTTATCAACCTTATTTTTACCTCCCATTTTATCCTGGTAAATCTCATGGCCAGTGGAGATTTTCATCTTGCCCAAAAAGCCATTAAAAACCTTCTGGTAAAATCCTAAAGTGCCTGGTTTCACCATTTTACTTCATCTCCTTGGCCCCATCTTTTTACCACACTTCACCCTGATCCCCATCTACCTCGAGTAACTTCCCCATGGCCACAACTCAATGATTGATGGGGTATGTCGGCGTTCTGGGAACGGGGGTATCCAGACCTTCCTGCCTGCGGCCCAGGGCATGGCCCACCTCGTCAGCCAAACACGGCCTGGCGAGATTCCACTCATGACAAGGCCCTCGCGAGGACCCCAGGCTCGCGAGGAAGAACGGCACCAAGACCAGCAAGGAGTGGGCCTTCTCAGCCCCCCTCAGGAGCGGCAGAGATCTCTATGCAGAACCCGGCCTCAGGAGTCAAAGATGATGAAAGGAAGGACAGGCGGGCGCCAGCGCGCCAGGCGAAGCAGTTTCCCCTTTGGTGCAAAGGGAGCAAGGACGTACGCGGGTTCCCAAAGCACCCCAAAGGTTTCCATCCTGGCGCAACGAGACCACGACCACGAGCCCCGCAGGACGGATGTCATCGCCGAGCCAACCTCTGCATCATCGGCAGCTACTTTGCAGGTGAAGACCACCTTTGGACATGCGGGGATGTACTCTTGTCCCCCTTCAAATTTGGCCATTGTGGGATCCCTTCCGCCATGGTGATAAGGGAAGAGGACCCGGGCCACTGCTATATATAGAGGCTAGGCTACACCATAGAGGGGGGACGACGAAACCACAAGACAAGGCAGAGAGCCAAGAACACCACTCGAGCGCCCTCGCGAGGCTCGAAACCACTGTACTAGTTCATCCACCACACCTCCCCGAGAGGCAATCCACCAAAGCAGGAGTAGGGTATTACGCTTCGCAGCGGCCCGAACCTGGGTAAACCACCGTGTTCATCTTCTTCCTCGTCATCGTGCGAGTTCGCCGTAGTCACCATCGAGTAGCGAGCTAAGTAGGGCGAGGTCGCAGGGAAGCTTCGCACACGACCCTGTGTTCGAACCTTGAGGGTTTTGCGGAGCCCAAAATCAAACATTTGGCGCGCCAGGTAGGGGGCGTGTCGAAGCTTCCCCTCTCGCGGCGACAGTCGAGCCTTGGTTCGACAACCCCATGGCGGACGAGATCCCCGACGCCGGCCAGCCCTTGGGGCGCGGTGGCGCCGGGACGCGCAGGGCCGGCTCAGCGGTCGCTTGCATCCTCAGCGGGTCGCATGCGCCTTCCTCCAACCGCCAGGTCAAGCTGTTCCTTCGCCACATTGGGGCGGTTCGGTCGTGGCCCGAGCCCACGCCGCCCCGTACGTGGCCGGAGACTGACATCACCTTCGGCCCCGACGACCACCCCAAGACGACGACAGCCGCCAGAATGCTCCCCATGTTGTGCACGCCAACCATAAGCGGCGTGGCTGTCTCCAGGACCCTCATAGACGGTGGCACCGGCCTCAACGTCATCTCCGTGGAGGCCTTCGACGCACTGCAGCTACCTCGAGACCAACTCGCGCCTTCAAGGCCCTTCTCTGGGGTGGTCGGGGGGTCCATCGTCCCCGTGGGGCGGGTGCGCCTCCCCGTCACCTTCGGCACCCGCTCCAACTTCCGCACCGAGCAGGTCGACTTCTACGTCGCCCACATCCACCTCTCGTACAACGCGATACTCGGCTACCCCGCCCTCGCCCAGTTCATGGCGGCAACGCACCTGGGCTACAACATCGTCAAGATGCCCGGGAGCGGTGGCATCCTCACCATCGTGGGAAATGTCAAGGACGCGTCCCACGTGCTCAAGCTCACCTACAAAGCGGCGGCCGCGGCATGCCCCAGTGCCGGGGACGCTGCGCAGGCCACGGAGGACTTCGGGGGTGTCCTCGACGTCGCGCCGGTAAAGAAGAGGCAGCTGTTCTCCCAGAGTTGGGCGGAGACGAAGCAGGTGCCTGTGGACGAAGGAAACCCTAGCCCTACCTTCACCATCGGCGCCGACCTGCCCCAGGACCAAGAGGAGGCGTTGGTGGCCTTCCTATGTGCGAACAAGGACGCGTTCGCATGGAGCGCCTCCGACCTAGTGGGGGTCCCGAGGGACGTGATCGAGCACCACCTCATGGTGTGCCCGAACGCGCGTCTTGTGAAGCAAAAGGCAAGAAGGCAAGCTCAGGAGAAGCAGGCGTTCATCGCTCAGGAGGTCGGCATGTTGAAAGAGGCCGGGGTCATCCGGGAGGTGCGCTACCCGGAGTGGCTTGCCAACCCGATGGTCGTCCCAAAGAAGTGCGGGAGGGAGCGTATGTGCGTCGACTTCATGAGCCTCAACAAAGCATGCCCCCAAGACCCATTCCCGCTGCCGCGCATCAATCAGATCGTGGACTCTACCGCGGAGTGCGACCTCCTATGCTTCTTGGACGCTTTCTCAGGCTACCACCAGATCAAAATGGCAGTGGAGGACGTCGAGAAAACGGCCTTCCTCACCTCGTGCGGGGTGTTTTGCTACACGTGCATGCCCTTCGGGCTGCGGAACGCCGGGGCAACCTTCCAGCGGCTGATGCACATCACACTAGGACTGCAGCTCGGGAGGAATGCAGAAGCTTACGTCGACGACATCGTGGTCAAGTCCAGGGCGGCCAAGACCCTGATCGAGGACTTAGAGGAGACATTCACCAGCCTGAGGGAGGTCAACCTGAAGCTCAACCCCGAGAAGTGCGTATTCGGGGTCCCCTCGGGCAAGCTGCTCGGTTTCCTGGTGTCGCACCGGGGAATCGAGGCGAACCCGGAGAAGGTCAAGGCCATAAGCAAGATGAGCGCGCCCCAGACCCTCAAGGAAATGCAGAAATTGGCAGGTTGCGTGACATCCTTGGGGCGCTTCATCTCCAAGCTCGGCGAACGGGCCCTGCCGTTCTTCAAGATCATGAAAAGGAAGGGCCCCTTCGAGTGGACCCCGGAAGCGGACGCAGCCTTCGAGGAGCTCAAGCAATACCTCACGAGCCCGCCGGTGATGGTGGCGCCTCGCCCTCGGGAGCCCCTGTTACTATACCTGGCTGCCACCCCCACTCTGCCAGCGCTGCATTGGTGGCGGTCAGGGAGAAGCAAGCCGACCCACGCGCCACATCGACGGGCGCCGGCGGCCCCCAAGCATGGAGCAAGGGGGCTCGTAGGATCCCAAGGAGCCCGCTTCTCCCCAAGCCGGTGCTCCGGAGGTCCCAGCCGCTCCGACGGCCCCTGAAGCGCTCAACCCTCATGAGGTCCCAGCCGCTCCGACGGCCCCTGAAGCGCTCAACCCTCATGAGGCCCCAGCCGCCGTTGCAGGGGGCACCACCACGGGGCAGGCCACCGCAGGAGACCTCACCCTCGTCGAGCACCCGGTGTACTACGTCAGTACAGTGCTATGGGACGCGCACTCACGCTACCCCATGCAACAGAAGCTCCTCCTAGCGCTCCTTGTCGCTTCGAGGAAACTGCGCCACTACTTCTAGGGACATCCCCTCAAGGTCGTCTCTGCATACCCTTTGGAGAAGGTCCTGCGCAACCCCAACGCGGCGGGGAGGTTCGCCGAATGGAACATCGAGCTGCAGGCCTTCAACATAGAGTTCAGCACGACCAGTGTCATCAAAGGGGCAGCCCTAGTAGACTTCGTGGCGGAGTGGGCGGACGCCCCTGACCGGGGGCTGGACGGAAGCCGGTCCCTCACCCCTGGCGATGAGGCTCGTGAAGGTTGGGTCATGCATTTCGACGGAGCCTTTGCGCGCATGGGAGCCGGGGCTGGGGTCGTGCTCACTTCCCCGGGAGGAGACAAGCTCCGTTACGCTGTGCAGCTCTGTTTCCAGCTTGGAGAGAAGGTCTCCAACAACATCGCGGAGTAAGAGGGCCTCATTGCCGTCCTCAAGGCGGCGGCGGCCTTGGGGGTGCGGTGCCTCACCGTCATGGGCGACTCCCAGCTCCTCGTCAACTTCTCCAACAAAGAGTATACACCCAAGGACGAGCATATGGAGGCATACTTGCAAGAGGTACGTAAGATTGAAAAACGTTTTCAGGGCTTGGAATTGCAGCACATCCCGCGCGGCGCGAACAAGGAGGCCGATGACATCGCCAAAGGGCGTCACGCCGTGAGCCCTAGGAGCCGGGCGTCTTCGAGGAGCGGCTCTTCAAACCCTCCGCGGCGCCACCTGCTGAGGACCTGGCACCACAAAGTGAGGAGCTCCCCCCAGCGCCGCCCTTGGGGGCTCCGGACTATGGCCAGGCCTTAGGAGCCCGACTGCTCCTGGCACTGGAGCCTCAGGACGACGACTGGATGCAGGAGTTCAGGACGTACCTACTTCACGGCACGCTACCGGAGAAGGAGGAAGAGGCGGAGCGCGTAGCATGGCAGGCCATGGCAAACTGCTTGCAGGACGGCGACTTGTCCAGCAAGCGCCCGAACGACGTCGCGCTGCGGTGCATCTCCAAGTAGCAGGGGTGCGAGCTGGTGGCAGACATCCATGGAGGGGACTGTGGACACCACTCCTCATCGCGCACACTTGCAGGGAAGGCGTTCCGGTCAGGCTTCTACTGGCCCTCGGTGCTAAACGACGCCATCGAGCTGGTCCGGTCTTGCGAGGCCTGCCAGTTCCATGCCAAACAAATTCACCAGCCCGCCCAGGGCCTCCAGACCATCCCGCTCTCCTGGCCCTTTGCGGTCTGGGGGCTGGACATACTGGGGCCCTTCCCACGGGCAGCGGGCGGGTACCGCTACCTCTACGTCGCCATCGACAAGTTCACCAAGTGGGCGGAGGTGGAGCCCGTGCGCACCATCCCAGCTGGATCGGCCGTCAAGTTCATCAAGGGCATCGTGAGCCGATTCGGCGTCCCCAACCGCATCATCACCGACAACGGTTCGCAATTCACAAGTAACCTCTTCAAGACCTATTGCGCTAACCTTGGAACGCAGATATGCTACGCCTCGATAGCCCACCCAAGGAGCAACGGCCAGGCGGAGCACGCCAACGCGGAAGTCCTGCGAGGCCTCAAGACAAGGAGCTTCAAGAAGAAGGTGGGGGCTTGCGGCAGGGGTTGGGTCGATGAGCTCCAGTCCGTGCTGTGGTCCATCCACACCACCGTGACTACGCCCACCGGCGAGACCCCGTTCTTCCTCGTCTACGGAGCCTAAGCCGTCCTCCCCCACGAGGTCAAGCACCGCTCCCCGCGGGTCTGGGCATTTGACGAGGAGCATCAGAGTGCCGCGCGAGGAACGGACCTCGTGCTCGGGGAGGAGGCACGTCGCCGAGCCTCGCTCCGAGCTGCGAGGTACCAGCAGGCGTTACGGCGCTACCACTACCGTAACATCCACTCCAGGACCCTTGAAGTCGGAGACCTCGTCCTGAGGCAGGTTCTCTCCAGGGAGGGCTTGCATAAGCTCTCGCCCATGTGGGAGGGCCCGTTCAAGGTCGCTCATGTCTCCAGGCGTGGTGCCGTGCGCCTGGAGACTCAGGACGGGGTCCCGATCCAGAACGCCTGGAACATCCAGCACCTCCGGAAGTTCTACCCGTGACACTCTCACGTAATAATGAGTGGGCTATATACGCCCAGAGCCCCCCGAGGACGCGGACGGATTCCTTGCCACACAACGTGGAAGACACAGCTCCGCGCTGGCGGACAACACTGCCCTCCAATGGCTATGCCCATGCAACGTGGATGCCCTACGCTCAGTGCTGGGGAAAGACGAAGATGAAGATTAGTCTAGGTGCCGGACGCGGCTGTTATTTGCTCCTCTCATGTTTGGATTTGCCAACTTTTCTGGAACAAAACTTGGAGTTTTTCCAAATCATGTTTTAACGAAACGGGTCAGGGATTTGTTTTCATCGCCATTTCCTATCTTGGGTTTTCTCTCCTCAGGTCAAGCACTCGCCTACTCCCCTCCCCCTCCCACCCCAGGAGTGGGGGCTGTGGGGCACGGTGCTCGCACCTCGCCAAGGCCTTGGCGCCCGGATCCTCGCATGGTACTCCCGGATGAGTTGGCAGGCGTGTGGCGCTTCATACTCGCTCGGGGGCTCCGCTCACGGCCCGACGCACCATCTCGGAACCTCGGGAGGCCCACCCCTCCCGGGGCAGGAAACAAAAAATTTCTTGGGGGAGCCGCTTGAATGTCAAAGGGGGCTCCTGAGCAGAATGCCTCAGGAGCCTTACCGGTCATATAGCCACTCGCCCCTCGATGTCGTCCTTGGTGATCCGGTCGGCATCGAGGGTGTCGAGGCCTCGCCCCGTAGTTGCGTCCTTGGTGATCCGATCGTACATTACGGTGGTTGGGAAATGTGCGGGACTGGGACCTGCCGACGTAGAGCTGCTTGAGCGTCAAAGGGGGCTCCTGAGCAGCATGCCTCAGGAGCCTTACCGGTCATATAGCCACTCGCCCCTCGAAGCCGTCCTTGGTGATCCAGTTGGCATCGAGGGTGTCGAGGCCTCACCTCGTAGTTGCATCCTCGGTGATCTGGTCGTACACTACGGTGGTAGGGAAATGTGCGGGACTGGGGCCTGCACACACAGAGTGCCGAAAGGGCTCCCAACCTGTCCCACCCGTACGAAGAAGAGGTCCATAGGACGTCCGGACTTCCCAAGCGCCATAGCCATGCCTCCCTGACCCTGGAGCCTACCGCGAGCATGTCAAGCTAAGTACCCTAATCACAACCGGAAGGCTGTCTCAACTAACAAAAACGCAAAGGCCAGGGCATGTAGCAGAAGCGCTGATAAAAAAGAGGCAAGCGCCCAAATTCTTTACACGCCCACAGGGCCTCCCTTGGTTCTTTGATTGCAGGAGCAGGAAAAGAGGAGGAGAAAGAAAGTGAGAAAGCCCCCACGGGGGCTGCCGCTCCAAGAGCCTCGGCGTTAGCGCACCAGCGCTCAGTCGGTGTCCTCCTCTTCCTTCACGGGCCCGTGAAGGCGCGCCGGCACGGACGCTCCTGGAGCGAAGGAGCGACGCCGCGACGGCTGGCTACTCCTCGAGGTCCGGGCGCGCTGTCACGGTGGCGCGCCGTAGCTTCTGTCGCTCGGGCTCCCCTCGGAGGGGGTGTCACTGCTGCTGGAGGCGCGGTGCCCGTCACGAAGGGCAAGCTCATTTCCAAGATCGCCGCGGCCGACGTCTTCCGGGCAGCACCCCAGGCGCTCGCCCTCTCCCCCGAAGACCTTGACGAAGAGTGTCGCCACCCCGTCGTACTTGAAGTGAAGGGTGCGCCTCCCCACCAGGCCACGGGTGCAGGCAAACGTCTGCCACCCACGGTTCAGGTACACGTAACCCCCGGAGGTGACCTCGACCTCCACCCACGATGCCGTGCTGCAGTAGCCGTCGGCCTGCAGCCATAGGCCGCCAGGCCCCCCGGCCGGCAGCGCCCCCGCGAAGAAGCGCGGAAGTTGAAACCAGGCGGCCTCCGGCCTCTCCGCCCACACCACGAACTCCTGGGCCGTGTCAGCCATATGAAGCCGCGGGCATGGCAGCCGGGTTGCGACCGCCGCCCTCCCACCGCGGGCGCCACCTCCTCGACTACTGCGGCTGCCCGCGCTGGACGGAGCCCCACCGCGGCCGCCGATGGTAACCCTGGGCCACGTTGGAGCACGACCACGCCCGCGGGGAACCACCGCCGGCGTCGCGGCGTGCTTTCGGGGACGACCGCGGCCCCTCCTGGGCGGCGGTGAGGCAGGGCTCTCCTCGGAGGCCTTCCCCTTCTCGGCGGCGGAGAACTTCCTCACTGAAGCCATGACTGGGAGAGCGGCGGCTTGGAAGTTGGGAGGGGAAGAAGACGAAGATGTGTTGAGGGCTTTCTCGCCCTCGCCTGCTTATGTACGACCAAGGGCCAACCGGTGCCCCCTCGCATCCTGGGAGGCGTACAGCCTCCGAAGGGTCACATCCACATGGCCCAAGGAGAGAAGGCCGACGGAACAACAGCATTCAAGGAAGGGCAATGATGGCCGGCGCTGCACGCGGGCGTCGCGTCAGTTTGACTTGGGGCGGTTCCTGATGCCTTCGGGGAGCGGGGGCGTCGCCGCCCAGGCGTTCGACGCGTGTAAAGCCTGGCCAGCAGGCGGTTGGGGCCCGCGGCGCTTCGGGCCGTCCTCAAGGCTTCACCCAGAAGCCAGCTCGAGCACGCCTTGGGCCCGGGGGCTACTATCGGCGTTCTGGGAATGGGGGTACCCAGACCTGCCTGCCTGCGGCCCAGGGTTTGGCCCACCTCGTCAGCCAAACACGGCCTGGCGAAATTCCACTCAAGACAAGGCCCTCGCGAGGACCCCAGGCTCGCGAGGAAGAACGGCACCAGGACCAGCAAGGAGTGGGCCTCCTCAGGCCCCCTCAGGTGCGGCGGAGATCTCTATGCAGAACCCGGCCTCGGGAGTCAAAGATGATGCAAGGAAGGACAGGCGGGCGCCAGCGCGCCAGGCAGAGCAGTTTCCCCTTTGGTGCAAAGGGAGCAAGGACGTACGCGGGTTCCCAAAGCACCCCCCAAAGGTTTCCATCCTGGTGCAACGAGACCACGACCACGAGCCCCGCAGGACGGATGTCATCGCCGAGCCCACCTCTGCATCATCGATAGCTACTTTGCAGGCGAAGACCACCTTTGGATAGGCGGGGATGTACTCCTGTCCCCCTTCAAATTTGGCCGTTGTGGGATCCCTTCCCGCCATGGTGATAAGGGAAGAGGACCCGGGCCACTGCTATATATAGAGGCTAGGCTGCACCGTAGAGGGGGAACGACGAAACCACAAGACAAGGCAGAGAGCCAAGAACACCACTCGAGCGCCCTCGCGAGGCTCGAAACCACTGTACTAGTTCATCCACCACACCTCCACGAAAGGCAATCCACCAAAACAGGAGTAGGGTATTACGCTTCGCAGCGGCCCGAACCTGGGTAAACCACCGTGTTCATCTTCTTCCTCGTCATCGTGCGAGTTCGCCGTAGTTACCATCGAATAGCGAGCTAAGTAGGGCGAGGTTGCAGGGAAGCTTCGCACACGCCCCTGTGTTCGAACCTTGAGGGTTTTGCGGAGCCCGAAATCAGATAGGGTAGAAACCCCATTTTCCCCTCTGGTTTACTCTGGCAGATCCCCCTTTTACCTCTATTGCTTTTACCTCTACCCTTGCTTAGCTCCTAAGGGTCTAGTTGCGCTCCAGGAACACCCCTGCAGCTAGTGGACAAGGTGGGCACGCCTAGAGCACCCTGGAGCACGCCATGCCAGCCATATGCGTGCTCTGGAGCACGCTTCAGTGTGCTCCGGAACTGTAGCGGCACCCATTCCGAGTCCCCCGACCACCTTGGGACCCCTCCTCTCGTCGACAGCCTTGCCTCGGCGTCTGGGACACGCAACACCTCGGTCCCCCTCCTCTCTCTCCCTCCTCCGGCCCCCCTTCGCACGCACACCGGCCGCCCGAGCAGCTCCAGTGGGCGACCTCACACGCGCGCACCCCTGTCCCCCTGGCTCCTCCCTTGCTCCTTCCCTTGACATAGTCCACGTCCACAAAGTCCATAGACATACTCCGGGGCGCCCCCGTTGCCCCTAGCGTGGCCCAGACCGTGGCCGTAGACGTAGCCTATGGTGCTCCACCGCAACAGCTACTTAAGGCCTCCCCCGAGCCCCTCTCGGCTTCCTTCTCCTCCTGTGACCCCCATGACTCTCCCAGACAGCCCCATTTCTCCCCTCACGCCCTTCTTCCACCCCCGTAGCCGAAGCTCTTCCGCCGGCCCCTACTCAAATTCGGGCACTGCAGTCGCCCCTCTCCTCTCTAAAGTCCCCTAGGGGATCATCACCACCTTATAATCTTCCCCCGCGCTCCATTTTTCTCTTCCCGAGCTCGTGGAGCCATGCCCCCCGACGCCGACGGCCGCTCCCGCCATGACCGATGTCGCTGTCAACCTCGGCGTCGCCCGGGGCTTGAGACCTCCCAGATGGATGCGGGGCTCCATCCCGATCACCCCGGTGGCTGGAGCGTCGCCGGTGGTAGCCTGTGCCGCCGGGACGACGCCGGCGAGCGCTCTGTCCCGCCTCCCCTGTCTCACCCTGGCTCGAGCGGGAGGTGAAGAAGACCTGCCAGGCGGGGCCCGCCGGTCAGTGGCTAAAACCCGGGCCCCCCTCGTTTAAGTGGAGGCGCCCCCGCGCTCACTCGCCTTCACGCAGCGAAAGCGCCCCACCGCAAAGGCGCCTCCAACGTGCCCTTCGCGCGCCCGGCCGAGCCACCAGGCCGGCCCATTTGTTAAATTGCGCCCAGTGTGCGGTTTGGCCTTTCGATAAAAATCTTTTCCATTTTCTTTTCCAGTGGCACTAAACTATTCATATTAAATTCATCCTAAGTCCAAATTTGATGATTCAAATTTCTATATTCTCCTAAAAATGGCTCCTATTATCTAGTGCATCTTTCATATTATTCCACCTCTCATTTCAGTACTGTTCCAATATTAATTCAAATTTGAATTATTAAAACCCGCTGTAAAATCTCTAGAGCATTCATTATAGCTCCAAATGGAGAGATTCAAGTTCCTAAGTGCATGTAAAATCCTATCCTAGGATTTGTACATTTTCCCTTACACTTACTCTGGTATGTCAAATATTGGACCATTTCTTCATATATGGCACACTTTGAAAATCCCTAGGAAAATCATGCCAACTCCAAATCCATTGAAACCACTTTCTAAATTCTACTAAAATCATGGCCTATTTCATGAGTGCCTCCACTCATTTTTATAAAAATATTTTCTGTAGACATCTTATAGGATCATCATTGCCTTCATTCCCACCATTCAAGACTCCCCCTTGATCTACATCCAATGAAACCTCCTTAGTCATTTTTCTTATGACCAAAGACATCCTAGGAAAATATGTTTCCTATTTATAGAGCACTTTTATTTTATGCTTGTTGTGTTGCTTATTGCAGTTGTTTCCGGCGATAGTTGACGAAGTAGATGAAGTGCTCGGGGTGGACGAGAATCGTGTGAAGACCTCGAAGACATTGCTAAGCCAGGCAAGCAGCCCTTTGACCATGTTAAGAAACCATTTTCATGCATGTCATATAGCACTTTATTTTGATATATTGATCATGTGATGTGGTGACCACTTTGGTGGGATGCCTTCGATACTTCCTTGTTGATACTTTCATCGTGCATGACCCTACCTTCTTATGAGGGTTGTGCGGGTGGGAGTAGTTAGGTTGCTAAGTAGTTGCTACGCAAAGTGGGATGGGGATATGCATAGTGATGGATACAAAAGTGTTTTCAAAGACTTTTCGAAAACCCCGCCGGGTGCCACTAATGCCCGAGGGAGATAATGTTGAGCTAGGTAACCACATGATAAAGAAGTGGTGTACCGGAGCAAGTGAGTGTGTGTAGTTTTTTGAAAACGGATTGGTGTAAGTTGTGACCATTATTCCAACCTTACATGTACAACCACGATACCCCTTATGGGACGGGGTTTGTTGATTACTTTGGTGGGTACTAGCATAGAGCCCGCATTACTAGTGGCGAGAGTGACGTGGTCACTCTCGATACGGGGTCGTGTCGGTAAGGACGATCATGCGCTGTCTTCACAAGCACCGGGCACAGCGTTGGTCCCTGCATGGATGTTACTTGTGATGTACATCATGTGGGCTAGGTACCAATCGAGTGGACTCTTTGTTTGGTATCGTCAGGGGAAAGACAATGTTCGGGTACTTACCTCCGGTATGGACAATACCTTGAGTTGTGGCTTGACACGGAAGTTTCTCGAGTCTTGTGGGTAAAGTGTGCAACCTCTGCAGAGTGTAAAACTATTCGAATAGCCATGTCCACGGTCAAGGACAGTTGGATGACCACTCTTGTGCTACGTCCAGTGTTCTCAAAACTTGGTGTGTGTGTGTGTGTGTGTTGGTAACAAAGACGATACTTGAGTCAAGTCGGATGAATTGACATGAAGGTTGGACATGAGATGTTCGAACCTTGTTTATATTGATATCTATAACCTGTTCACTTGGGTAACTACGACCTCATGATGCATGCTTACAAGTTACTTGATCATGTCATTGCACTCAAAATTAGCTTTCTGCAAAACTTACCTACTTAGTGCTACATCATGCTTTGTTGAACCTTGCTCCAAACATGGGTTGCTTGCGAGTATATTCAAAGTACTCATTGGCTTGCCACTGGTTATTTTATTGGCCAGGCATGAAAGCAAATGATTGAATAAAGATTACTTTGGTGACGAACATGCGAGCTAGGACGCTTCCCAGTCAGAATGCCTGTAGGGTTAAGGCAGATGGCTTGGGTTCACACAATCGTTGAAGATTTCCGCTGCAATTATATGAAGACTTGGCCATAGAGGCCATATTTGAGTAAAACGGTACGTAATGGATGTAAGACTCTTGTTATTCAGTTTCTGTGTGTTCAGTGAGCATTGATCTCTGGAATCACTATGCACGTACATTCGGTGATCACGACTTATGAGTTGGGGTCCCCACAGAGCTGGTATTAGAGCCATCCTGACTGTAGGAAGCCCTTAGTTAGCATGGACGTTAGTTAGGGCAAAACTATTTCTCCAGACCCTTCAAAATCACTTGCAAAACCTCTATATTTCTCACCTCTCCTAAATTTTCAAAAGAAGCAAAGGTTTTTGCCTCAGCACTTCCACCCTCATTCTCTCGACTCCTCTCATCTGCTTTTCAAAACTTTGCAAATGATCGATAGTACCCTTATGCCCCTGACCACTGGATTCCTTGAAATCCTCGTGGCTAACCTGGAAGGAAGCCACCTTGCCAGACATTCACACAAGTTTGACGACACCATGACAGGACGATACCAACAGAAGATACCTTCCCGAGGAATGAGGATATCAAGACTCAGAAGATGGTGACACCCTCGACACTGCCCCAGGATGATGCTACCTTGGCCTTCGATGACCAGGGCACAAGACATGCAATGTCATGATATGCATCGCTAATAGAGCAACCATGTCATTTTCGTTGTTGTGTCGGCAACCACCGGTGGAAGAGAACCTTGCCATTTGGTCCGCCTCACCATAGTGAGCAGGAAAATGGTTCTCTTCATCCCCCGCTCTTGGTGTCGATATTATCACCAACGTAAACGATAGGTTATAACTCTACCATTCCTTGGTAATATCATTGCATAAAGGATTGCCCACTTGGAACTCTCAACACCTTGAAGGACAAGAAGGCATTGGCACGATTACGAAGGCAACAGAAGACCCGTCAATGACAGCCATGAGGAACCACCTTCGCCATAGACTCACCAGACGCGAAGTTGTCAAGGACTCTTCAGGCACAACCTGGATCGTTTCGACGAACAACAACCAAAGACATAGTGACACCAGAAGAAGACCCAGAAGACTGAGCGGACTCCTCTCCAAGACACGAAGCAATCAGGACTACTGAGTCCGAGAACCCCTAGGGTAGGATGAGTCGTGTATTCCCCATGCGAATTCGAGTCCGTGCGGTGGTTCGAATGGAACCATGATGTGTGTTGCTTGTTTTTGCTTTTTTGTGCTCTGGTGAAAGTCGCACTTTTTCCCCAGGCATCAAGTACACGACTAAATCACCCACCTTATCTTAATAAGTGTGTTTGGCCTTTCCGGCACTTTTTTGATTGCACTTGCGCTATACCACTCCCTTGGACACTCCTCTCTATGTTGTTTTCCCTCTCGCCCCTCTCGTCAACTGAAGACCAGCAAGACAAGATGCGCCAAGGATCCACCTTGACAGACAACTAGCACTGAAGACTTTGACTACAACGTACTCTACCAGACGCAACCCGTAGAGTTATGTTTTTCCCTCGAGATTGGAAACCCCTCTCTAGACCAACCAAGGCCTCACAAGCTCCGCCAGCTCAAACCTTTGATCGCGTGTTTAATACACGGATTTTCCAGAGCACCCATTGAGCTTCAGTAACCCTGCTTGGCACTAGGTTCATTATGGAGCTAGTGATCATAGTGAACAAGCGCCTTTTATCCCTAAGACAACACTTGAACCGATGATGCCATAGGAAGATTGTTTGGGGGATATATAATTAGTAGGCTGGTGATTTGACGAGGTTGTAATAGATATCTTGAGGAAGCAGTTGAGACCCTTTGGTGGATCATAAGACCCTTATGTTGGTAGACGAACTTGGTGGATCAAATTAATAGAGTGCATAAATTCTCCCTTGAGTAAATTGGATTTAGTAGGACAAGTATGATCAGAAGCTGAAATTCTCGGTGGATTAATGACTTGACTTTGGCAAGTAATATTGATAATGGATTGATGGTGATATGATAGTGGCTGGAGTAACTAGTAGGGAATTCTTACTAGGTGAAAACCTTGGATTTAAATAGGTGGTTCGAATAGGTGCTCAGGATCAATCAAACTACATGGTTCGGAGTAAATTGGAGATAGTCCGATGATCATAATCGTAGTACCATGTTTCTGTTGGATGGTAAGATAAGGAGATTGGGAGTTGTCAGAAATAAATTAAGGATCTAAATAAGCTCGACCTTGGAGTCAGTTGGTCATGAGATTGGGAGATCGTGGATATTGTGATGATCGTCTTTGCAATTATGTGTGGATTATAGGAACTCTAGGAGATTATGTAGAACCCCCTCAATATTGGATTTATAGGGCAGTGAGTCACGTAACGATTGATGGCATTTAAGGACTACTTGCTCGGATTCAATAGGAAGGAAACAAGATCTTGGATCGGTGTATTACGTGTTTCCTTAGCATAGAGATACCACACCCTAGACTTGGATAAATTGGCTTAGTACTTGGATTTGTAGTGTCACGATCGAGCTTAGCAGCTTGTATGCTTTCCCGAGGATTTTTACATATGGATATAAATATATAAGTTAGCTATAGTGCATATGAGATTTTGGTTTAGTCCTTCTCCCAAGACCTTGGAGTTGAATAGCATGAGTAATGTTGGAGTTGACTTATATGAGGTGATACTTTTGATGATATAGGGTGATTTGTTTGAGTAATAGGCAGGACTATTGGCATCTAAGAAATGTGCTTAAGGATAAGATGATAGATGTTCACTCACATCCTAAGATCCTTGAAACCCCTAGGTTTTACCGAGCCACAACATGGTCAGATCACGACCATAGTCCTAGGCTCTAAGTCGAAAGACTATAGCCAGTACTCCACCTTGACCACCACCCACCCTTTCCACAAGGGAGATGGACACGAAGAACTAGATTATAGTAGACCCCAAACCCCTGGACTAGTGACCATCCAGAGCAAAAGCCCGCTCCTCTCCCATATCCCAAGAGCGACGTGCTTGTGTGATACTTGGGGAAATATGTTGTTGTCCTCACGGATGACATACTTATTTACCCAATGTGAGGAAGGAACACCTTAGTTCTACTTGGATAAGCCCCAGGAGCACGAACTGCCTTGCCTCTCAAAGTGTAAGGTTTTAACTCAAAGAAGTTGGACTCCTTGAAGCACCCTCCCTGCAGCAGAAGACACTCTTGTCCAAGCAAGATGAAAAACCACTATGGTTGGGAAGCCACGACGAAGAGGAAGAAGCAAGAGAAGTCAACCACCACTCCTCTGCCAGCTACTCCGGCTAGACTATACCAAAGAGCACCAACGTTCAAGCACGGTGAATCCCTTGGACATCAAGAGGATTTTGAAGCCCCTTGTTTTAAGTAGTCACCTATCGGTTCCTAACTAGGACGAAACTGAGAAGCTGATAGCATGCTCACTCCACCACCTTGACAGTGTACGATAAGCATGACGTCCCTACTCCCTTCAAATGCTTGGAACGGAGTGGAACGATTGTCATGACTTCCTTACTAGCCCTTTTTGGTCCAATCATGGGCATGACCCTGACTGGATCATGGTAAACCACCGTCAAAGGTAGTTCACCCCTCTAGCCAAGCCTCAGACCACGGGACTGGATGGCTGATCTATACCCTTGGGTGGTCAGCTTATCTAAAAACCCCCTCACAGACTTTCCTAGGTGGTAGAACCCATTTTTGCCACCAAGTCTGTAAGTTCAGTAATACGATCGGGACCAAACCGTAAACCTTGCCACAAGTGGCTATGGAGAGACAGGTAGACCAAATGCTCGAAGGCCCGCCAGAAACATGCGTCCGAGACGACGAAGACAAATGGCTGAAGATGAATGAAGAACATACCGGGGCAACTTATTCAAACAGAAGTCTACGTCAATGAACTTCGACATCCTTATTCAAACAGAAGTCTACGTCAATGAACTTCGATGAGAAGCCTACGTCAATGAACTTCGACATCCTTATTGTTGAAGACCACGACCACCGGAAGATCAACTGCTCCAACGAAGTCGACGATTCCCCACCAACGGGAAGCTACACCCAAAACCTCGATCCTTCTATTCTAACACGAGACATCTAGATGTCACACACCAACGTGAGCACTCCCAGGACCAGTGCGTAAACACACTACCTTGCCATGTATTCTGACTTTCAAAATACACACGCAAGCTAGACCTTTACCAGAACCCATTCATCAGACCGTTGATTTTTAGTCAAGCCTGACATATTGCAAGAACCCGATTCACCTCTCGGGCAAACTCAAACGACGCACTCAAAGCCGTATCGTCAAGCACATCAAGGATCAATGGGGCAACCCCCACCAAAACAGGAGCAACATGGAACGTGAAGACTACCTCACCTCTGAATTTCCGCATCTTTTCAACGCCTAGCCTAGGAATCTCGGGGACGAGATTCTTGTAAGGGGGGTAGGTCTGTCACACCCTGTGTTTTGCCTCTCCTGACTAAGTTGACATAACTCAAAAATCAGGGCCAATTAAAACTTTTGTGTGCTTGTGTTGTTTGACTTCTTTGCTGATTGTTTGATTGCTTGCTTGTGCTCTATATTCATAAAACTTCCTCCTACCCTCAAGAACTCTTTTCCTTGATCCAAACTCTTGCCCAATGATCATACCATGTGTATAGGACCTAAAACAATTTTTATCAAATATTATTTTGGCCAAAAAGCATTTATTCAATTTAGGTTTTCCAAAACCCCTAAATTGAGGTTTGTACTACAAGTCCTCAAATTTGGTGGATTGTTTTACCCAAAAGGATTTATTTGGAACCTACTATATATATATCTCCCCAAAACCACAAAATATTATTAAGGATTATTTTCTTATTTTATTTAAAGGCTTTTTCTTAAGGCCAGAAATGGTCTTTTATAGTGAAAAATTATTTTTATGCTTCCAAAATATTTGAGAAAATTTAGAGAAACTCAGTCGACATATAATATCCATATATATGAGTTTCAACACATGGTCATGTTCAAAATATTAGACAAAACTCTCCAAAACCATTTCTGCTTAAATAAAAAATTTGAAATATTTCTATAAGAAATATTCTCAATAAAATCCAGGAAAATTCAAACAATTCACACATGCTATATGTGATGATCTTGCAAAGTTTCATCTCAATCCCAATTGTTTTGCTTCACCAAAATATTCCAAAACCCTCTCTGTCCAGATCCAAATTTGAGCAACTTTGTATTACCAAGTGTTTCAAATTGACCTCAAACTTTGTGGACATGTTTGTCGGCGTTCTGGGAACGGGGGTACCCAGACCTGCCTGCCTACGGCCCAGGGCATGGCCCACTTCGTCAGCCAAACACAGCCAGGCACGTCCCCACTCAAGACAAGGCCCTCGCGAGGGCCCTAAGCTCGCGAGGAGGAGCGGCGTCAAGACCGGCAAGGGATGGGCCTCCCCAGGCCCCCTCCGCAGCGGCGGAGATCTCTATGCAAAGCCCGGCCTCAGGAGTCAAAGATGACGCAAGGAAGGACAGGCGGGCGCCAGCGCGCCAGGCGGCGCAGTTTCCCCTTTGGTGCAAAGGGAGCAAGGACGTACGCGGGTTCCCAAAGAATCCCCCAAAGGTTTCCATTCCGGTGTAACAAGGCCACGACCACGAGCCCCGCGGGACGGATGTCATCGCCGATCCCACCTCTGCATCATCGACAGCTACTTTGCAGGCGAAGACCGCCTTTGAGCAGGGCGGGATGTAATCCTGTCCCCCTTCAAAATTGGCCGTTGTGGGATCCCTTCCCGCCATTGCGATTAGGGAAGAGGACCCGGGCCATCGCTATATATAGAGGCTAGGCTCCACCGTAGAAGGGGGCCGAAACCGGTGGATTCACTCATCCATCTCCAAGCCGACAGAGGGCCAAGAACACCTCAGAAGCGCCCTCACGAGGCTCCGAAACACTGTACTAGTTCATCCACCACACCTCCTCGAGAGGCAATCCACCAAACCAGGAGTAGGGTATTACGCTTCGTAGCGGCCCGAACCTGGGTAAACCACCGTGTTCATCTTCTTCCTTGTCATCGTGCGAGTTTATCGTCTTAGCCATTGTGTAGCAAGCTAGGTAGGGCGAAGCTGCAGAGGATCTTCGCACACGCCCCTGTGTTCGAATCTTAAGGGTTTTGCGGAGCCCGAAATCTGACATTTGGCGCGCCAGGTAGGGGACATGTCAAAGTCTTCCTCAAGCCAAGATCTTCTGCCACCTCGCCGTTCCGATGTCTGACGCTCGCCGAGCCCGCGCCGAGCGCCGAGCTGCCCGCGTCGCCCAGACGACGCCTGTGGGCCGCGCCGAAGCACGCCGGTCACCCTCGCCTGTGCCCAACGCCGCCACAGGCCCGGACGCCCACGAGCAACAAGACTCCTCCCACCTGGTTACCGCGCGGCGCGATGGCCACACCGCCACTCCATCGATCGTCCCAGCTTCCGGGTCGTCCTCCCACTTTCGGCCCGGGCCGGCGCGCGGCTCGGGTGCACTCGCCATGGCTAACGAGCTGCTCCGCTACCGCCCTGCCCCTGACCGTTACGACGACTGGCTTCGGCGCATCGTGGAGCTCGTCAGTGCCGCCGGTGACGCTTCAGCGCTCTCCTACTCGCTTCGACCCCGACCGTCCCAGGCAGACGACGTGGCCCGTGATGCACCGCCACCCCCTCCGCAACCCGACGCCGACCCTGAGCCCAGGCGAGAGGCGCGCCCGCGCGACCAGCCCCGCGAACCACGGGGAAGGGCAAGAGATGAAGTAAGCTGCCAGGTGGTTCCCCGGCCGCGTGTCAACGCGCGTGCGCTCCCCGCGCTGCCGACCCAACGTCGCGACCGGGCACCACCCGAGGTGGCCCTGCAGGAGCGTCAAGACCGGGTCCCTCCCGCGCACACAACACCCGTCGAACCGGTGGGGTGCCTCGCCATCGCCCCGGAGCTCCACCCAACCGTGTGGCCCTGCAAGTTCAAGCCTGACCGCCCCCCGCGCTACTACGGCACCCCGGATCCAGCCGAGTTCCTACAGCTCTACTCCCTGAGCATCCGGGTGGCTGGAGGAGACGACAAGGTCATGGCATGCTGGTTCCCCATGGCGGTCAAAGGCGGCGCGCTCTCCTGGCTCCTCAACCTCCCAGAGGCGTCCATCACCTCCTGGGATGGCCTGCGCAAACGCTTCATCGCCAACTTCCAAGGTACCCGCGACCGCGCGCTCACCGTGAACGACCTGCGGCGTATCAAGCAGCAGGATGGAGAGACCCTGCACAAGTTCATACATCGCTTCACGACTACGCGCCTCAAGATCCCGAAGGCGTCAGACGAGGCTATCATCTCAGCGTTCACCGACGGCGTCACGGACCTCAAGATGAAGGAGGAGCTCGCCATGAATGACGAACTGTGCTCTGCCTTGGAGATGTTCAATCTGGCGAACAGGTGCGCCAAGGCTGAGGAGGGCCGCCTGTCGCTCCGCGGGCCTCCGGCGGCAGAGCCAGAAGAAAAGAAGACCAAGGCCAAGGATGCGAAGTGCAAGGCCCCAGCGGTGCTTGCGGCCGAGCCTGAGGCGAAGCGCAGCCGGGGTGAGGAACACCCCCCAGGGGGAAGACCGACCTGCATCTTTCATGGCACCAACAACCACGACACCGCCGACTGCCAGGAACTCAGGCTGGTCCGCGCCGAGCACTTCGGCAGGCGCCCTGGACGCGCAATCGAGGCTTCGGACGTGGCGGAGGCCGCGGTGGAGGCCGCTGGGACAATCGGGAACCGCGTCAAGGGTGGCGCGATCAGGCTCTAGAGGACCGCTGGCGCGATCAGGCTCGGGACGACCGCTGGCGCGATCAGCCTCGTGAGGATCGCTGGCGCGACGACCCTCCGGAGGGGTCACGCGGCGGCCAGCCTCGCGAGGCACGCCCTCGTGAGGCCGGCCTATCTCGTCTACCTCCGCCACCCAGAAGGAAGGAAGAGGACAGGCATGACGATGGGGTTGGGGGCTTCCAGGAGGTCAGGGCGGTAGCCTGTATCCTGGGCGGCGCCCAGGCCCCAGCATCGAACCATGCCTTCAGGCAGTTCACGCGGGAGGTGAACGCGGCTCTCCCAAAGTCCGAAGCAATGCGTCCCCTCAAGTGGTCCCAGACTGCCATCACCTTTGACTCGAGGGATCAACTCAGGTGCTTGGCCATGGCCGGCAAGCTCCCCATGCTGTGCACTCCAACCATCAGCAACGTCCTCATCACCAAGACCCTCATCGACAGTGGAGCGGGGCTCAATGTCCTCTCCATTGAGACCTTCGAGACGCTCCAGGTACCGTACGAACAACTCATGCCGACCAAGCCCTTCTCGGGAGTCATAGACGGGTCCACCGTCCCCATCGGGCAAGTGCGCCTGCCTGTCACCTTCGGCGGACGCGAGAACTACCACACCGAGATCATCGTCTTCGACGTCGCGCACATCCACCTCCCGTACAACGCGATCCTGGGTACCCGGCCCTCGCCAAGTTCATGGCGGTGACTCACCACGGCTACAACGTCCTCAAGATGCCAGGGAGTGGTGGCGTCATCACTGTTGCTTGCGATGAGAAGGATGTTGTCTACTCCCTCGAGCGTGCTTACCGCGTGGCGGCGGCCGAGCGCTCGGACGACGAGGAGGACGCCCTGCCTCATGAGGACTCGCGCGAGAAGAAGAAGCAGCTCCTTCTCGCGGGGCATCCTGGAACCTCGAGCTCTGCGCCCAGGGATGGGGCCCCACCTCCTATCGCATAGGAAAGCGCGCTCGGCACCCCTCTTGGGTCGGGCCCGGGGGCTCCCATCCGGGGAGCTTCCGGCTTGGCCAGTGAGACAAGAGAGGCGCTCGGGCACAACCTAAAGGCACGTCCTGACGCGCGTCAGCTCGAGATGGGAGTACGGCGCGTGACGCCGATCTCGCAAAAGTCCGTCATCAGAGCGATCGAGGAGCTTCGAGAAGCGCAGGCCATGCAAGGCGGGGACTACCCAGCACCACCAGTCGCAGCCGCCGTCGTCGGCACGGTCGACCAGCCGCGCATCTGCATAAACGCGCTCGCGATCAACAGGGCCCCGTCCCAGGGGCCCTTCTGGCCAGCGCGTGCCGATCATGGATGGGTCTACCTGAACGCCTACGTCCGCATGCCCTTCGGACTGGCGAACGCAGGCATCACGTTCCAGCGCCTTTACCGAGCCATGCTCATACCTTGCCTGGCGGTGCGCGGCGAGGAGTTGGAGGAGATGCTCGGACCGAGCGAAGGTCCCGAGCCCCGGGAGACGACGGACCCATGAGGGTCGCGCTCGTGGAGGTGTAAGATCAAGCTATGACGGCAGCTTCGGCTCTTTAGCGGCATGGCCGCCAGGTGACTTTTTGTTGGCTGTTGCTAGGTAATTTTTTGGTTCACTCCGTTTGAGGGCGCCCACCGGGCCGCATTATCCTCATGCGACCAGGGCACACCCCTGCAGTCGCCTCGTTTATGCATATTTCAATAGTTTCTCATGCATCTGATCTGTTTCCTAATGTTTTACCTTGCCTGCATGGCTCCTTGCCGGCGTGAATGCCACCGCACCACCGTTTCTGAGTTGGTGTTTCGCAAGGGGCCGTGCGCTACGGCCCTTCCCGGGGCACCTCAGAACTGGGATGCAAGGCCCTGTCGCCTCAGGGACTTGCATCTTTGGGCAGTCGATCCCCGCTCGGGGGCTCCGGCCGTAGCGCGGCGCCTCAGCATGGAGCCTCACGAGGCCCCACGGCCTCCTGAGGTAGCAGCCGGCAGGATGGAATGGGGGTCGCTCGAGCGTCAAAGGGGGCTCCTGAGCATCGCGCCTCAGGAGCCTTACCTGTCATATAGCCACTCACCCCTTGATGTCGTCCTTGGTGATCCGGTCGGCATCAGGGGTGTCAGGGCCTCGCCCCATTGTTGCGTCCTTGGTGATCCGGTCGTACACTACGGCGGTAGGGAAATGTGCGGGACTGGGACCTGCCAACGTAGAGCCGCTTGAGCGTCAAAGGGGGCTCCTGAGCAATGCGCCTCAGGGGCCTTACCGGTCATAAAGCCATTCGCCCCTTGATGTCGTCCTTGGTGATCCGGTCGGCGTCAAGGGTGTCGGGGCCTGACCTCGTAGTTGCGTCCTTGGTGATCCGGCCGTACACTATGGTGGTCGGGAAATGTGCGAGACTGGGGCCTGCAGACGTAGAGTGCCAAAAGGACTCCCAACCTGCCTCACTCGTGAAGAAGAAGAAGTCTGCAGGGCCACAAACGGCCCCACCTACGAGAAGACTCAGGCTCAAACCACCTTTGAGGTAGGGACCTCGCGAGGCCAAAGCGCCCTTGCGAGCTCCCAGATACACCTCCCAGTTCTGCCGTGCCAGCCACGCGTACGAACTCTATGGGCTGTACACGCCCGGAGCCCCCCGAGGATGCGGAGGGGTTCCTTCCCACGCAATGTGGAAGCCACAGCTCCGCGCTGGCGGAGAAGACAACACGGTCCACCAATGACTATGCCCACGCAATGTGGAAGCCACAGCTCCGTGCTGGCGGTCAACACGGTCCACCAATGACTATGCCGACGCAATGTGGAAGCCCCACGCCCCGTGCGGGGGGATAAACAACTGAGGGCGCCCCAGCGGCTGCATCCAACCTTAGGAAGGTCCCTAGTGGCCCTCTTCTCGCCGCGTTCCCCAAGGATGTACGCGTGAGGGGGCTGCACGGGGGCTACTACCCGGCCAAGCCTGGTACACGCCACCTTCCCAGGTCTGCCAAACCTGGTCTTCATGCACCCATCTCTGGAAAAGCTGGAGAGGAAAGGTATGGGAGCCGCTCGTACGTCAAGGGGGACTCCTGAGCATCGCGACTCAGGAGCCTCACTGGCCCTGTAGCCCCTCACCCCTTGAACCGTCCTCGGTGATCCGGTCGGCCCAACGGCGGCTGAGGTATGTGCGGGGCCAGGCCCTGCCGACGCATAGTGCCAAAGGTGTTCGAAATTTTCAAGTTAACCCAATCTTCACCATGTTCCCTTCATGAGGGCTGCTCGTACGTCAAGGGGGACTCCTGAGCATCGCGACTCAGGAGCCTCACTGGCCTCGTAGCCCCTCACCCCTTGGACCGTCCTTGGTGATCCGGTCGGCCCAACGGCGGTTGAGGTATGCGCGGGGCCGGGCCCTGCCGACGCAGAGCATCACAACAAGCAAGAAGGAAACAAGGCGAAGAGAGCAATCACATAGTTTAACAGTTATTACAAGCATTAAAAGTTTTCGCGAACACAAACAAGTTTAACGCCTCCATGAGGCACGATGGACATTGCAGGAAAGGAGCAGGGGAGAGGAATCAGGAGGAACCGCCGCCACCACTCGTCCCGCCCTCAGGGAACTCATCGTCAACATCGCTGGCATCGTCTTCTTTGCCGCCAACCCCAGCAGCATCAGGAGGCGGAGGAACCGTGACGCGGGTGAACCTCTTCACCAGTGTCTCCACGGCGCCCTTCACCGCCGCCGCAGTGCTGGCGCGGACCTCGGGGGCGACCGGGCGGATCACAGAGTCGAAGTCAAACCCCGGCTCGCGAAGATGAAGATGGCTGAAGACGCGCGTCGCGGCCTCGGAAAAGAGGTCGCGGCACTCGCTCTCCAAGACCCCCTCCACATTGACAACGGCGCCCTCCAGCGCCTCGACGAGCTTCGAAGCAAGCACCGCGAAGCCGCTCTCTGGAGTCACCAGGGGCTCCGCAAACCCATCCCGGCAGAGGGAGTGGAGCGCTCGGCGAAGTTTAAGCTCGACGGTGGGAAAGGCGCTCAGTTCCGCAGCCTTTTTCTCCTCAGCCGCGGCAAGAGTTTCCTCCCTGGTGTTGAGCAGGGCCTTCTTGGAAGCGACTTCCTTCTCCTGCGTGTTCTGGCGCACCAGCTCCGCGGCCTGGCGGGTCACCGCCTGGGACAGCTCGGAGCCCTGAGCGGCAAGTTTGGCCTCGCGGGCCTTGAGATCTTCCTCCTGCTGACGCAGCCGCTCCGCAAGCTCGGACTTCTCCTCATGGAGGGCCTTCAGGCGGGCCTCCACCTCTTCACAACACCGGGCGGCAGACGCCACTTTAGCTAGTGCCTCCTCGCGGGCTGCCCTGGCGGACGCAGCTTCCTCCTCGCTCTTCGCCGCGGCAGCCTCGGCCTGACCCCAAACCGCCACGGCAGAGGCATCGGCCTGGAGCCACCCGGAGAGGAGCCCAAGGCGCCCGCTAGTGAGGCGATCGTCGGTACTCCCGAGGGCGCCACGAACTTGACCCAGAACAGCGAAGGCCCCGTCTAGGACGTCGAGGCCACGCGATGAAGGCATCAAGGCCCCCTCCGGAGGAGTCCCCTGTGCGATCGCAGGAGACGTCCCCGGGGAGGCAGCAGCACGAGGAGCAGGAGGCTCCAGAGGCCGCGCGGCGACCACGGACACGGACGGATCGACGGGCGGTTGACCCTCAGGGGTTGGCCCTCCAGACAGCGGCACCGCCGCGCCCTCGAGGGCAGGAGCGACCACGCCAACGGGCATTGGGGGCTCAGGGGGCTCCGCGGCAATGACCAGGGAGGTTGCCTCGCGAGCCCCCTCCCCCTCGGTAGCAGGCGATGGCAGGACGGCAGGAGCGGGCGGCGCGTCGGAAGGCGCCTTCGGCTTGACGCCCGCCTTCTTGTTCCTCATCTTCAGCACGGTGGCATCCCCAGTCACCAAGCAAAGTAAGGTCATCAATACACAAGCCACCGGCGGGCGAGCAAAGCCGAGCCGGGTCACCTACTCCTCAACGTCGACCCACTTCCTCCTCCTCTCCACTCCGGCAACGACGGGGGCGCCCAAGCCTTCCTCGGTGAGGGCACCACCACGCGGGGGAGCAGAGGTTTTGCCCGCAAGGGCGGCCGCTGAAGGGATTGCCATGGCCCCGGCCTCGCCCACCTTGCCTGCGAGCTGCGATTCGGGCAGAGGCGAGGCCGGCATTTCAACCGCCTTGCCGACAGAGGAAGGGCGCACCGGGGGAGACTCCGCTCCGCGCTTCCTGGGAGTCGACACACAGGCGGACCGCGTGGCACGAGGGGCCGGCCCTAGCCCCCTAGGGGCCTTAGCGGCGCGTGAGGAGCCCGCAACAGAAACTTCACCAACATCGTCGTCATCCTCGAGCTCGCGCAGAAGGGTGCCCTGTGAAGGGGGAGACGCCCCTGCCGGGCCGTCGTCGGCGGTCTTCTCCAAATCCTCCCTGCCCGTGGTGTCACCGGAGGACACCATAACTGGGGAACCAAGGCCCTCAGCTGGGAAAAGCCCCAGTTCATTGAAGACAGGCATCGTGGCAACCAGATCGTCCCGGTCATCGCGGCAGTACAACGGGGCGTGGGCGTCAGGGAGATCACCAGGGTCGCCGTTGAGCAGGGTCGCCACAGCCCTGCTCAGCTCCTCGGGGGTTATGCATGCGGACCGAAGCCTGAGCTTGTCGCCGCTGCCCTGATAATCCCACAAGGGCCTAGAATGGAACTAGAGGGGCGCCAGGCGCTGCGCCAAGAACTCCTTCACTATCATCCCCCCAGTCAGCTTCCTGGCACTGATATCACGGGAGAAACGCTCCAGGACAGGCCAGGCCCGGGAGTCGGAAAGCTTCACGGAGCTCCACGCGGAGGTCTTCTCCAGCAGCCCCCTCGGCAGATCCAACCGGGGGTTGGGGTCTTTGAGTTCCATGAGGACCCAGCGGTACCTGAAGTTCTCCACCTTCTTCCCGGCCTTCAAGAGCATGTTGCCGCTCTGGACCGCGACAAAGGCGACGCACGCCGACCGTTTAGCGCCTTCGTGCAAGCGCAAGCTGAAGAAATGGCGGAAGAGGGCCACCGAAGGCCTCACGCCCACGAAAGCCTCGCAGTAGAAGGCAAAGATAGACAAGAGCAGGATGGAGTTGGGTTGGAGGTGAAGGGCTTGGATCCCGTAGTGGTCGAGGATGGCGGTGAAGAACGCGGAGATGGGCGGGACGAGCCCGGCGAAGATGCTATGGAGAAAGAAGGGGTAGACCGCCTTGGACGAGGGCCGCTTCTCCGAGGAGCCGCCCCATATCAAGGTCCGCCCCCACTCGTTGGTCTCATCCGCCGTCGATGGGAGCACCGAGACGAGGTCCTCGTCCTTGGCGATGGTGGACACTGAGAGCGCCGGCGAGATAGGAGCGGAGGCTGAGCTCTGGGCCTGTAGCTTCTGCTTGCCGGCGGGAGCCATCGGCAAGCTTGCGGGGCCAAAGCGGCAAGGAGGAGGACGGAGCGGCGCCGGATCTGGAGAGGCCTTTGCTAGAGCCAGAGACCTAGAAAGCAAGAGTAAGTGCGCAAGAGGGGAAAGCAACAATGGCCCAGCGCTAGAAGTCAGGCTCTTGTCGATTCGGGCGGTGGCCGAAGGGACGAAGGACGCCCAACATCAACTGCACGACGCGCGCCAGTCCTAGCCCGCAGGCGTTGGGGGCCCACGGCGCTTCGGGCCGCCCTCAAGGCTTCGCCCAGAAGCCGACTCAAGCACGCGTAGGGCCCGTGGGCTACTGTCGGCATTCTGGGAACGGGGGTACCCAGACCTGCCTGCCTGCGGCCCAGGGCATGGCCCACTTCGTCAGCCAAACACAGCCAGGCACGGCCCCACTCAAGACAAGGCCCTCGCGAGGGCCCTAGGCTCGCGAGGAGGAGCGGCGTCAAGACCGGCAAGGGATGGGCCTCCACAGGCCCCCTCCGAAGCGGCGGAGATCTCTATGCAAAGCCCGGCCTCAAAAGTCAAAGATGACGCAAGGAAGGACAGGCGGGCGCTAGCGCGCCAGGCGTCGCAGTTTCCCCTTTGGTGCAAAGGGAGCAAGGATGTACGCGGGTTCCCAAAGTATCCCCCAAAGGTTTCCATTCTGGTGTATCAAGGCCACGACCACGAGCCCCGCAGGACGGATGTCATCGCCGAGCCCACCTCTGCATCATCGAAAGCTACTTTGCAGGCGAAGACCGCCTTTGAGTAGGGCGGGCATGTACTCCTGTCCTCCTTCAAAATTGGCTGTTGTGGGATCCCTTCCCGCCATTGCGATAAGGGAAGAGGACCCGGGCCACCGCTATATATAGAGGCTAGGCTCCACCGTAGAAGGGGGCCGAAACCGGTGGATTCACTCATCCATCTCCAAGCCGACAGAGGGCCAAGAACACCTCAGGAGCGCCCTCACAAGGCTCCGAAACACTGTACTAGTTCATCCACCACACCTCCTCGAGAGGCAATCCACCAAAGCAGGAGTAGGGTATTACGCTTCACAGCGGCCCGAACCTGGGTAAACCACCGTGTTCATCTTCTTCCTCGTCATCGTGCGAGTTTATCGTCTTAGCCATCGTGTAGCGAGCTAGGTAGGGCGAAGCTGCAGAGGATCGTCGCAGACACCCCTGTGTTCGAATCTTAAGGGTTTTGCGGAGCCCGAAATCCGACAATGTTCTAATCCTCTAATAATGCATCCACACCAAGTTATTCATCAAGGAGAGCAGATCCACTTGTCCAAATCACCCCAAACCCATTTCTGCTGATTTCAAGAATTTGGTAATATTACATTGCCAAGTTTCCCCATTGGGCCCCAAACTTTTTGTGCATGTTATAATCCCTAAATTATGCCACCACATCAAGTGGTGCATCAAGGGGATTAGCTTAGCATGACTGGATCTACAATAAACTGATTCTGTTAAAACCTAGGGTTTACCAAGTTTCTATTGTCAACTTTGCTCAAATCAGCCCAAACCTTGTTATCAGCCTTATTTTTACCTCCCATTTTATCCTGGTAAATCTCATGGCAGTGGAGATTTTCATCTTGCCCAAAAAGCCATCAAACACCTTCTGGTTAAATCCTAAAGTGAATGGTTTCCACATTTTACTTCATCTCCTTGGCCCCATCTTTTTACCACACTTCACCCTGATCCCCATCTAGCTCGAGTAACTTCCCCATGGCCACATCTCAATGATTGATGGGGTAGAAACCCCATTTTCCCCTCTGGTTTACTCTGGCAGATCCCCCTTTTACCTCTATTGCTTTTACCTCTACCCTTGCTTAGCTCCTAAGGGTCTAGATGCGCTCCAGGAACACCCCTGCAGCTAGTGGACAAGGTGGGCACGCCTAGAGCACCCTGTAGCACGCCATGCCAGCCATATGTGTGCTCTGGAGCACGCTACAGTGTGCTCCGGAACTGTAGCGGCACCCATTCCGAGTCCCCCGACCACCTTGGGACCCCCCTCTCGCCGGCAGCCTTGCCCCGGCGTCTGGGACACGCAACACCCCGTTCCCCCTCCTCTCTCTCCCTCCTCCGGCCTCCCTTCGCACGCGCACCGGCCGCCCGAGCAGCTCCAGTGGGCGACCTCGCACGCGCGCACCCCTGTCCCCCTGGCTCTTCCCTTGCTCCTTCCCTGGACATAGTCCACGTCCACAAAGTCCACAAACACACTACGGGGCACCCCTGTTGCCCCTAGCGTGGCCCGGACCGTGGCCGTAGATGTAGCCTACGTTGCTCCACCGCAGCAGCTACTTAAGGGCTCCCCCGAGCCCCTCTCGGCTTCCTTCACCTCCTGTGGCCCCCATGACTCTCCCGGACAGCCCCATTTCTCCCCTCGCGACCTTCTTCCACCCCCGTGGCCGAAGCTCTTCCGCTGGCCCCTGCTCAAATACGGGCATTGCAGTCGCCCCCTCCTCTCTAAAGCCCCCTAGGGGATCATCAGCACCTTATAATCTCCCCATGCGCTCCATTTTTCTCTTCCCGAGCTCGTGGAGTCGTGCCCCCCGACGCCGACAGCCACTCCCGCCATGACCGATGTCGCTGTCAACCTCGGCCTCGCCCGGGGCTTGAGACCTCCCAGATGGATGCGGGGCTCCATCCCGATCACCCCGGTGGCCGGAGCATCGCCGGTGTTAGCCTGTGCCGCCGGGACGACGCTGGCGAGCGCTCTGCCCGGCCTTCCCCGTCTCGCCTTGGCTCAAGCGGGATGTGGGAAAAGACCTGCTAGGCGGGGCCCGCCGGTCAGTGGCTAAAACCTGGGGCCCCCTCGTTTAAGTGGAGGCGCCCCCGCGCTCACTCGCCTTCCCGCAGCGAAAGCGCCCCACCGCAAAGGCGCCTCCGACGTGGCCCTTCACGTGCCCGGCCGAGCCACCGGGCCGGCCCACTTGTTAAATTACGCCCAGTGCGCGCTTTGGCCTTTCGTTAAAAATCTTTCCCCTTTTCTTTTCCAGTGGCACTAAACTATTCATATTAAATTCATCCTAAGTCCAAATTTGATGATTCAAATTTCTATATTCTCCTAAAAATGCCTCCTATTATCTAGTGCAACTTTCATATTTTTCCACCTCTCTTTTCAGTACTGTTCCAATATTAATTTAAATTTGAATTATTCAAAGCCCCCATTGCAAAATCTCTAGAGCATTCATTATAGCTCCAAATGGAGAGATTCCAGTTCCTAGGTGCATCTAAAATCCTGTCCTAGGATTTGAACATTTTCCCTTACACTTACTCTGCTATGTCAAATATTGGACCATTTCTTCATATATGGCACACTTTGAAAATCCCTAGGAAAATCATGCCAACTCCAAATCCATTGAAACCACTTTCTAAATTCTTCTAAAATCATGCCCTATTTGATGAGTGCCTCCACTAATTTTTATAAAAATATTTTCTGTAGACATCTTATAGGATCATCATTTCCTTCATTCCCACCATTCAAGACTCCTCCTTGATCCACATCCAATGAAACCTCCTTAGTCATTTTTCTTATGATTGTTGTGTTGCTTATTGCGGTTGTTTTCGGCGATAGGTGACGAAGTAGATGAAGTGCTCGGGGTGGACGAGAAGCGTGTGAAGACCTAGAAGACATTGCTAAACCAGGCAAGAAGCCCTTTGACCATGTTAAGAAACCATTTTCATGCATTTTTATATAGCACTTTATTTCGATATATTGATCAAGTGATGTGGTGACCAATTCGGTGGGATGCCTCCGATACTTCCTTGTTGATACTTGCATCGTGCATGAACCTACCTTCTTATGAGGGTTGTGCGGGTGGGAGTAGTTAGGTTGCTAAGTAGTTGCTACGCAAAGTGGGATGGGGATATGCATAGTGATGGATACAAAAGTGTTTTCAAAGACTTTTCGAAAACCCCGTCGGGTGCCACTAATGCCTGAGGGAGATAATGTTGAGCTAGGTAACCACTTGATAAAGAAGTGGTGTACCGGAGCAAGTGAGTGTGTGTGGTTTTTCGAAAACGGATTGGTGTAAGTTCCGACCGTTATTCCAACCTTACATGTACAACCATGATACCCCTTATGGGACGGGGCTTTGTTGATTACTTTGGTGGGTACTAGCATAGAGCCCGCGTTACTAGTGGCGAGAGTGATGTGGTCACTCTCGATACGGGGTCGTGCCGGTATGGATGATCATGTGCTGTCTTCACAGGCACCGGGCACACCGTTGGTCCCTGCATGGATGTTACTTGTGATGTACATCATGTGGGCTTGGTACCAATCAAGTGGACTCTTTGTTTGGTATCTGTCGTGGTTTTGTCACGGCAGATGCCCGAAGGCTTAGGTTCGAGGCCAACACCATGGAAGTGGACTCAAAGGGGTTAAACGGGACAAGGGACACGAGTTTACCCAGGTTCGGCCCCTCACGGTGGAGGTAAAAGCCTACGTCCTGCTTATGCTGTATTAACTGGTGTATCGATTACAAGGGGCGGCTTGCTTGCCCTAGTTCTCGACTGCTTGGTCTCTCTCACCGTAAGGCTTGTCTGTCTGTCTTAACCTGTCTAACTTGCCGCCAGGTCTCGCCTTTATATACATAGGCTGAGGTCCGACGGCTTACAAGAGTCCGGGTCGGATTATACAACGTAACCGATCCTGGTTCCAACTTCCTAGTCTTACAAAACAAGTCATCTTATGGCGGCTTATACCTTCTGGCCCATGAGTCGCCTCCTGCCTCTTGGGCCTTGGCCTCAGCCCATCTGGTAAGCCGCCATATGGCCTGGTCTTCATGTCTTGTCTTCCTCTTAGCCCACTTGGTAACCCGCCATGTGGTTTGGTCTCCGTCTTCTGGCCCACCTTATGGGTCTTGACTATGAACCGCCAAGCTGGTTTCCGGGTCTTCAGTGAATCGCCAAGTCCTGGCCGGGTTATACTCCGGCCGGGTTATATCGCGGGGTTATATCCCTGACATTAGCCCCCAGGTTAGCTTGAATTTATTCATGCTAAGCTCCTGAAATAAGAATATGTTAAGTGACCGGCTCGCCCCATCAGCCGGCTTTAATGAAGTAATTCCTTTCAAAATCCGGGCTTCATGTGTACGAGCCGTCTTCTCAATCGTCTTGCTTGTCAGTGTTCTTTGAAGTAAAAACTCTGGGAATACAACACCCATATGCCATTGAGTCGGCCTCCAATACTCTCGGCGGGTCATCACCGCCGGGTCATGAAATGTTGGTGATGCCGGGTCAAATAACCAGACTCCGGCTGACTTTGATAACTCCTTTCAATTTTTTGATATATCCATATTACCTGTAGCCCCCAAGCTCCAAGTTTATCCATGATGACTTGGCGCTTTGCAATCATATCTTTGACTGTGCAGCCCCCAAGTACCAGGTTGTCTTGCCTGCAGCAGCCTGGGACTTGTAACTGTCTTATACCTTAGAAAGCTTCAGCTGGTGTAGCCCTCAAGAGCCGGTTCTTCAGTATATGATGGGCCGGGTCTTCAATGGGAACTTTATAGTCTGCTTGAATAGCTGAATACTGTAGCCCCCAAGTTCCGGGTCGCATGCCTGTGGCGACTTGGGACTTTAGAGAATTTGATCTGAGCGGTGTAGCCCCCAAGTGCCGGGTCAGTAATATGTACTGGGCCGGGACTTAGAAGGATTGTAAAAAACCGGCTCATCTCCTTGAGATAACAGGGTCTTGTTGACAATGTACTGACTTGAAAACCGGCTTGCATTAGCCCCCAAGTGCCGTGGTGCATGCTTGCAGCGACACGGGACTTGCGTATTTGACATAAACCGGACTTGAATAATGTAGCCCCCAAGCGCCGGGTTGCATGCCTGCGGCGACTCGGGGCTGTATAAGATTAATATAACTCCTTGACCGTGGTTGCGGTGCAACCCGGCAAATATATGCTTGAGAAATCCATGAGTGCTGTAGTATACCACAGAGCACCGGTTGAAGAAATCCAAGAACCGGTCAATTAGATGACCCGGCAATATAATCAAGAGGGCGGCTCTTCAAGAATATCCAGCCATGTCGGCTATTTAGAGTCTTTATTATGCTTGCAGAGGTTACGATGTAACCCGGTTTGGTGACCGGCTTGTCTTAGGAGACGAGACCTGCAAAAAAAAATAAACAGTACAGAGCATGCTCTGTATTGCTGTGGGGGCGGCTTGAAGAAGCATAACCCGGAACTGTTAAGTCTTTCATTGTTGCGAGGGTGGCTGAAGAGCCAGTCAAGAGGGTGTGTAAGCTAAACCCGGTGGGTTGGAAGCCCCCAAATGACCCTTTTGACGGAGTCAACCCTTTGGGCATACAACCTGGTCTGGCGGTGGCTGAAGTGCCTGATCGAGAGGGTTGAAGCTTAACCCGGTGGGTTTAAAAGCCCCCAAACGACCTTGTTGACGGTGTCAACTTTTCGGGTATCTAACCCGGTCTGGTAGTCGAGTTTTATTTCAATGAAACTAGCGTGATAGCCACTGGTTTATCCTTGCTTCGGTAAGCCGGCTCTCACATGACCCATCATGTTTTAACCTGGATAAGTTCATGACTTATCAAGAGTACAGGGGATCGGAGTAGCATCTTGGCGAACAGGCAGGTTTAACCAAGTTTCAATGAAGGCGGCTTAACAGCCCATGGAGGATCCTCGCTTTCTGTAAGCCGGCTCTCACATGACCCATCATGTTTTAACCTGGATAAGTTCATGACTTATCAAGAGTACAGGGGGTCGGAGTAACATCTTGGCAAACAGGCAGGATTACTCCGGTCTGGTTATGGCTTAAAAGCCGGTCAAGAGGGTTGAAAGCTAAACCCGGTGGGTTGGAAGCCCCCAAATGACTTTTATGATTATTCAATGGACCAGGGTACCCATATATTGGAATGGTACATCATGGCGGCTCGTCCTCTTGGGCGATTTTACAATAGTCTTGAAAACTCGAACTTGCGAGAGATGAATTCTTTTGAACCGGACGCTGAGCCGGATATCAAGGTCTCAAAGCTTTGTGAGAGATAGACTTCTTTTGAGCCGGGTTTTAAGCATGGTACTGACCCTGACCGAGTTGTTTCGGGTTAGTCAGGTACCCCTACTGGTTATTCTGCTGCTGGCCTCCATCGCCAGACTGTTGATTACGACCTCCATGATCGCTCTGACCTTGGTAACCGGTTTCTGAGCCGCCAGCATCAAAACCGGCCCCTGAGCCGCCCGGTGCTGAGCCGCCTGATGGACCGTTACCGTTATCACGATGCTGTTGAAGGCTGTAATCCCGGAACTGTTGCATAATGTAGCAATCCCCCCAGGTATGTCGTGCCGGCTTATCGGGCCGGCTGTGTTCTGGGCAAGGCTTATTGAGCATCTCTTCCAGGTTGATAGGAGCTTTACCCTTAGCACGGGTGTTCCTGGTGTTGGTGCTTGCCACCAGTTCTGACTCGCCGTCCGGGTGCTTCCGTTTGCCCTGGTTGTTTCCAGCCATGCTTTGCTGTTGACCCTTTGCATTGTTGCCTTTCTTCCCCTGACCTGATTTCTCATCATCAGAGCTTGTGTCTTTTGTGTTGTCGGAGTCTGCATATTTGGTGAGAGCTACCATGAGCTCCCCCATGTGTTGACATGACCGTTTGAGTCGGCCAAGCTTCTGCTTCGAAGGCGTGAAGTGACAATTCTTTTCTAGAATCAAAACCGCCTGAGACGCCGTAATCTGCTCAGAAGAGTGGATTATTTCGGAGACCCGCCGGACCCAGTGATGAGCCGACTCATCTGTACGCTGTACACAATGGTCCAAATCCACAATCGTCATGGGCTGCTTGCACGTTCCATGGAAATTTTTGATGAATTTCGCCCTTAACTCGGCCCAGGAAGTAATGGTGTTGGGTGGTAAACCCTTCAACCATGTGCGAGCCGGCCCTTCTAGCATCATGATGAAATACTTTGCGCATACTGCATCACTGACGTCTAACATCTCCATGGCTAGCTCATAGATTTCAACCCAAGCCTCTGGAGGTAAGTCGGCAGTGTAATTGGGTACCTTTCGAGGACCCTTTAAATCTTTCGGCAGACGTTCATCCCGCAGAGTCGGCACCAAACAGGGCACTCCCACAGCCCTGGAGGTCATTCCTGCTCCTGCTGGGACGGAGGGTGCAACTGAGGGTTCTTGATGAGCCGTCGCCGTCGCCTGAGCCGCCGCCTCTTGCTGTGCTTTTGCCTGTTCCACCCGTGCTTGAACATCCAGAACCGCCCGATCAGCTTGCGGCGGGTTACTGCTAGAGACCGCTGGCGACTCATAACGCCGGCTGTAGCTACGGCTGTGGATGGGGGTTGAGTGCACGCGATTCCGGCTGTAAGTGTACTTCTCCTGCTGGGCTATCGCCGTTCGTAGATATCCGATGGCATTCCGCACCTCTTCTGCATAAGGTGCCTCATCGGGGATTGGGATTGTATCAAGCCTGGTTGTCACTGCCACGATGTTCTCCGCCGGGTTAGCATAATGACCCGGCGGCGTTGGATAGAAAGGTGGCGGGTTTTGATTCCGTCGGGGCGGGTCTAGCTGCTGACGTTGAGCCGCCGCCCGGCTTCTAGGTATTTTCGTCGTCCGGGTTACGGTCAAAGGTACGTTCCGTCCCATTCCTGGCGTGTTAAAAAGATTCCGAGCTTCATATTGCTCTGGCAAGTGGGATTGATGTCTCATGCGATAAACCGCCGCTGCTGACTGCTGCTCTAACTCAAAACGAAAAGCGTCCGCCTTAAGGAATTCTGCCTCCGCATCCATCTGAGCCTTCAGCTCATTGATCTCCTGTTGGACTCCGGCCATCTGATTCTTCAACTTTGCGATTTCCGCGTTACGGGCCGCTTGGTTTTCAACAGTGACCTCAGTCTCCATTAGGGTTGTAAACTCGTTCATCAGATCCAGAAGAACCTGAGCCGGTGACCTGCCAGCCCCAGACCCGGTCGCACCGGCGGCTGTACCGATCAGAGCCGCCGCGGAACCATTCATAAAGACGGCAGCGCGGTTTGGCAGCTCATCCTCCTCCGGCTCATGATACTCTGACTCGGGGTAAGGCTCATCGTAGCCCCCGAGTCCACCATTATGAAGCTGATAGATCAATTCCGTCTCTCTACTCGAGGATCCTTCCTCTAAGTAGACAAGAGTTTCCTCCTGTGACATAGAACCTTCAAGTTCCATGCCCTGAGTAAAGCCAACGAAGACGTGCTTCTTGCCCGGGTCAACACGGGCGGGTTGCACGCTTCGGGCGAGTTGCTTGCGCCGAGCCAGCTCGACGATGTCGGTGCAGATGTCCGGCCCGGGTTCAGATCCGCCAGTCTTGCCGATGAAGACGTTGATTCCACCGAAGGGGACCCGGAAACCATGCTCGATTGTGTCGGCCTCAGGACCCCAGCCGGCATCGTCGAGGTAGAGTCTCCCATGGCGACTCTTGGTCATCTCACCATTGACGTCCCCCTCGCTCCCAGAGAGAGAACCCTTTGAGAACTCAACACCACCGAGTGCTAGCCCCACGGTGGGCGCCAACTATCGTGGTTTTGTCACGGCAGATGCCCGAAGGCTTAGGTTCGAGGCCAACGCCATGGAAGTGGACTCAAAGGGGTTAAACGGGACAAGGGACACGAGTTTACCCAGGTTCGGCCCCTCACGGTGGAGGTAAAAGCCTACGTCCTGCTTATGCTGTATTAACTGGTGTATCGATTACAAGGGGCGGCTTGCTTGCCCTAGTTCTCGACTGCTTGGTCTCTCTCGCTGTAAGGCTTGTCTGTCTGTCTTAACATGTCTAACTTGCCGCCAGGTCTCGCCTTTATATACATAGGCTGAGGTCCGACGGCTTACAAGAGTCCGGGTCGGATTATACAACGTAACCGATCCTGGTTCCAACTTCCTAGTCTTACAGAACAAGTCATCTTATGGCGGCTTATACCTTCTGGCCCATGAGTCGCCTCCTGCCTCTTGGGCCTTGGCCTCAGCCCATCTGGTAAGCCGCCATATGGCCTGGTCTTCATGTCTTGTCTTCCTCTTGGCCCACTTGGTAACCCGCCATGTGGTTTGGTCTCCGTCTTCTGGCCCACCTTATGGGTCTTGACTATGAACCGCCAAGCTGGTTTCCGGGTCTTCAGTGAATCGCCAAGTCCTGGCCGGGTTATACTCCGGCCGGGTTATATCGCGGGGTTATATCCCTGACAGTATCGTCAGGGGAAAGACAATGTTCGGGTACTTACCTCGGGTATGGACAATACCGCGAGTCGTTTCTTGACACGGAAGTTTCCCGAGTCTTGTGGGTAAAGTGTGCAACCTCTGCAGAGTGTAAAACTATTCGAATAGCCGTGTCCACGGTCAAGGACAGTTGGATGACCGCTCGTGTGCTACGTCCAGTGTTCTCGAAACTTGGTGTGTGTGTGTGTTGGTAACAAAGATGATACTTGAGTCAAGTCGGATGAATTGACATGAAGGTTGGACATGAGATGTTCGAACCCTGTTTATATTGATATCTGTAACCTGTTCACTTGGGTAACTGCTACCTCATGATGCATGCCTACAAGTTACTTGATCATGTCATTGAACTCAAAATTAGCTTTCTGCAAAACTTACCTACTTAGTGCTATATCATGCTCTGTTGAACCTTGTTCCAAACATGGGTTGCTTGCGAGTACATTCAAAGTACTCATTGGCTTGCCACTGGTTATTTTATTGGCTAGGCATGAAAGCACAGGATTGAATAAAGATTACTTTGGTGACAAACATGCAAGCTAGGACGCTTCCCAGTCAGAATGCCTGTAGGGTTAAGCCAGATGGCATGGGTTCACGCAATCGCTGAAGATTTCCGCTGCAATTATATGAAGACTTGGCCATAGAGGCCATATTTGAGTAAAACGGTACGTAATGGATCTAAGACTCTTGTTATTCAGTTTCTGTGTGTTCAGTGAGCATTGATCTCTGGGATCACTGTGCACGTACATTCGGTGATCACGACTTATGAGTCGGGGTCCCCACAATGTTTGACCGTCAGGAAAACAAAGAAGAAGGGCAAAGAAACAAGGATGGCGGCCCGTCGTACTCCAGAAAAGGATACTGCCTGAAAAGATAAGTCTAATCACATCTTCCAAGCTCAGAGCCATTTGCTCCTTTAAGGAAACCCTTGCTATCCTTTTTGACTGTGTACGATGGAGTCCTTCACTCAATGGAAACCCTTGTCGGGACGAGCCGTCCCCCAGCTCCTGTCGCTTATCAGCTCTGGGGGGCCGCACCGATACCGACAAGGAGCATTGCCGGGAAGTGATACCAGCCTGCTGCCGGGGGCTCGCTCCCCCTTTGGCGCTCGCGGTTAGTACTTAAGGAAGAGAAATAACATTCTTTCATTCATTTTCGGTACAAAATGGATAAAGATTACATTGTGATTGGCTAAAACTTGGCAAACGCCTGCATCTTTTGATTTATAAAAAGTTAAGTGCCCCGTAATGCCTTTCTTGTCCCTCTCCTCCCAGGGATTGAGTGGAGAAGAAAAAGAGGGCAAAAGGAGCGCCTAGCTGGGATTCGGCGCATCTCGGCCAGGGCCAGCGGGATGCCTCCCGTGGAGGATCAGAGGGACCCTGCCCTCAGGCAGAGCAGACGAAGCCGGCAGGAAGGAAGAAGATGGAGGGCAGGTGCAGATGGTGGTGCTGCCGAATCATAGTTGGTGATGATGGTGCTGCCGGCAATCATGGCACATCAGAGCTGTCATCCCCGCTCTTGAAGCATCGTGGGTTGCCGCCGCCATTATCTTCATCATCGCCACCGCTCAAGGGGACACCTCTGCCGTCGTCCGAGCCCTCGATGCGGCAGCCGAGGCAGACGCCAAGCCTCCCGAAGAGCCTCATAGAGAGCATGGTCGTCCCCATCGACCCGAGGCAGGGAAGACCCCCTGCCCTTAAGGAGTACATGTCGTGCTTTTGTGAACCCAGCAGATGTCCTCGTAACAGGACTTAGGTGTGAGGCCATCGCCGCTAGATGGCGACTCGAAGGGGTTGAACGAGAGAGAGAGTCGGGTTTACCCAGGTTCGGCCTCTGCTATGGAGGTAATAGCCTACGTCCTGCTTTGTGTGTATTTGATGGATAGATCTCGATTACAAGGGTGCGGTATCACTAACCTAGCTATCGAGATGTTGTAACTTGAGTCTTTCGTTCCCAGGGGCCTGCCTTTATATACAGGTCAAGCCCTAGGGTTTACAATAGAGTCCGGGTCATATCATGACCCGTGACCTGCAATGTTTCTAACTTGCCTTGTATTTTGAGGAAATTCAGCCGGCGTCTTTAGCTTCATAGGCCTTGAGCCACCGCCTTCAGGAGTTGGGTCGTCTGGCGACTCGAGTCATCTACCGCCTCGTTTTGTCTTCATCTTTACGATACGGCCCATCTTGTACTTGGCCTCAAGGCTGTTAATATATCTAACCCGGCCCAATCAGGCGGGTTGCATCATGGAGTTATATTCCCAACATTAGGCCCTAGATTGATTTGAATCCGTTCATGTCAATAGATCTTTCCTTCCTTTGGCGGCTCATCCTTGGACTTGTATCTTCTATGAATTTCATAACGCCGGCTTGTTCTGCTCCCACACTTGTCATTTTCCCAGTGTTCATTTATTGTCGCATCATCTGTCGTCAATCTGGAAAAACAATAGTGACATCATGGCGAATTAGGTCATATCCGTTTATCTTGAAAATTGAGGCATTTTTGTTTCCCGAAATTTACTGTGTTCCCGCGATTGTCGCGCCTGTCAGTTGCCCCTTCGAGCTCCTTCCCTTTAAATATTTACCGAAGGGCCCCTGATTCACTTTCCACTTCCTCTCTTCGCTTCTTCTTCTTCCTCGAGTCCAGAAGCTCCTCGTGCCACCACCGCGGTTTCCTCATCTCGGCAATCTCCCTCGAGGTCGTCGCGGTATTTCTTCTTCGTCAGTCAATCCTCCGCGCGCTTCCGCCGCCATCGGTGACCACTCGAGTAAGTCATCTTTCTTCTTACCTAGATCCATTATAGCACCCCGAGGTTCTTTGAGTTCTCCGGCAACCTTTCTCTAGTTCATCACCATTGCTAACGCCATTAGTGGATTCCGCGAATGTAATCACCAAAGTAAAACGGTAGAGATACCCACTCCGTTTCGCGTATGATATGCTTTAATCCTCCCCAGCAGTAGATGAACTGTACTGTCATTGCTTCTCTATTCCTACGCTGGGATTAGCAAATATTTTTGCTTTTTTGAACTATTCTTAGATCCAAAATTGCTGCTACTTCAAGGGAAATTTGTTTGTCTTACACTTAGCAAAACTTTTAGAATCCTTTGGTCCTTAGCGCAAGTCGCCCTTACTTCTGCCAACTTATTAATTATAAACCGCCATGCATTTTCAACTAATGTATAAACTCCGGCTCTTTACAAAGCAGCCTTTCCGTTGCAGATAATTAGATCTTTTTATTTGAACCATTTACTTAAGCCGCCATTTTTTGCTTTATCCAGGCAACTCATTATGTCGGAGTCAAAAGCCTGCAATTGAGTGGCCACTCAAGTTTTTGACATTCACCTTAAAGATTATGAGGAACATGGGTTTTTGCCGCCTCAAAATGTGGTTGGTTGGCAAGTCATTGTTGGAGAGGAACTCCCAAACCATAAGGAGGGAGAAGTGGTGATATTCTTGGATCACCTTCAAAGGGGGTTTTCACCTCCCGAGTCAAAATTCTTCCGAGACGTCTTACACTTTTTCCATCTTCATCCTCAAGACCTGGGCCCTAACTCCATATCGAACCTTTGCCAGTTCCAAGTATTTTGTGAGGTGTATCTTCAAATTGAACCCATTGTCTCCCTCTTCAGGGAGTTCTTCTATTTGAACCGACAAACAGAGTTTGCAGACGGTCCCGGCTTAGAACTTGGCGGAGTCTCAATTCAGAGGTGGAAAGATGTGCTTTTTCCTACCGCCACCCTACCAAGCCACCCCAAAGGGTGGAATAAGACTTGGTTTTACTGTCGAAACACCGCTCCTGCGAACGAAAATCCCTTGCCGGGTTATAGGCCCAACCGCCTCCCCATGGATCTTGAACTTCCTGGTTGGGCTCCTCAAGAGGAACGCTCCCAACACGCCCACATTTATCTAAAGTTGAGGGCTCTGCTAGCCAATGGGCTAACTGGGGTCGACTTAACCCGGTGTTGGGTATCTTGGAGGATTCTGCCATTAAGTCTGCGCAATGGCTTAATGTGCGCTTATTCTGGCGACTTGAATGACGCTCAATGGTACCGCAATTTTTCCTTGGGGACTGGCAAAATAAACCGGATTGTGAAGAAACTGCTAGGTGAAAACCAGGAGACTTGCAGCAAGGACGGGTTGAAACCTTTCTACTCCCTTAACCCGGCTCCTCCGGTATAAAACCTTTAAAATCTTAATCCGGCTTTTTGAACAAACTTTGAGCCTTTGCTTACTTGCTTCTGACTGTTTAATTTTGCAGGCTACATCTTCGTTCTGGAGTAGGAGACGCATCAAGACCGCGGCTAACAAGCCCAAAGCCGCCCCAAGCAAGAAGTTGAATAAGGCGGCTGCAGAAGGACCATCTCATATGGACGAAATAGCTGCCACTGATACCCGATCAGAGGTAAAATTAATCTTTTGTTTATATTTCATTGAATCTATCTGGCGCCTTTTCCTCTTAGGGTGATGTTGAAACAAGCCGTGCAGGCGATGTTGAGGTAATTTCCATCTCTTCAGACTCAGAACCTTCGCCTTCGTTGAAAACAAGGCGGGTTTTTCGGGAGGTAGGCTTTTCTCACCCGGACGCTCATCTAGACCCTCACTTTATTTTGAAGAAAACCCAGCACCAGTCTAGGCATCAGACCCGAAGTGGGAGTGGTGATCTTGTTGAGGGCTTACCTGATAAATCAGCCTCCCGGAAACGACCAGCCAAGGTACTTAATATTCCAAACTTCCAAGGAAGATCTGACTTGATGTGTCAACTTTTGACTCCTATGCCTTGGTTAATCAGGAGTCGCCACCTTCGTTGGACGACTCAACTACATCCAAACTGGCGCCCTTTGTTATCAATCATGGGTAAATTCCTCATCAATTTGTCTGTTTGAGTAGACTATTGTTTCTTCCCATTCTTCATATTATACTCTTTAACTTGGCAGGGCCAAAGCCAAGAAAAGGAAAACTGACGGGTCTTCTGTTAACCCCGAGGCCCTTGAGCCAAAGATTCCTGATTTGGCGGCTCCTGAAGTTCGTGTTGATCAACCTGAAGACCCTCAGGAGATCCGCACTGATTTACCTCCATCTGAACCAGCTAGTACTGACGCCGTAACCATTGAAGCTACATCAGCGGTTAACCTTGACCCGCCCAATCCTTCAGCAACAAACAAAGATGCCTCTGAGGTTGTTATTACTGGGAGGGTTATACCGCTCCTGAGATTTCCAGGGTGTTAACAAAGGTTATTGCTAAGGCTGAAGAGGTAATGCAAGTAAAAGGGAAGACCAAATTGGAGCTTCCAAATTATGAGAACTTTAGTGTTGAAGATCTTCATGCTGCCTGCTTGGACCGCCTGGCAACAAGCCGTGAAATGGAAATTGGCCTTGTTAGCATGCTGAAGAATAAATACGAGGTATGTTCTCCTCTACATTCTCACATCATATATCCTTTGGTAGCCCCCAAGGCTCAGCTTTGTCTTTCGAAGAGAAGCCGGGTCTTGTGAATGCTGTGACTGACTCGACCTGTAGCCCCCAAGGTCCGGCTCATCTCCTTGAGATGAGTCGGGTCTTTTAATAATTTGACGAACGTTCGACCTGTAGCCCCAAGAACGTTCGACCTGTAGCCCCCAACGGCCGGCTCATCTCCTTGAGACGAGTCAGGTCTTTTAATCATTTGAAGAACTTTCGACCTGTAGCCCCCCAAGGACCGACTCATCTCCTTGAGATGAGTTGGGTCTTTGTTCACATCTTTCATGTAAAAAAGAGCTAAGATACATTATCCCCCAAGTGTCGAATATATTGCTTGCAATTTGTTTGGGACTTGACATAAATTTACTTATGATGTAGGAAGCTTTGAAGACAGCCGAACCAGCGTAGCCAGCTTGAAAAAAGATCTGGAGAAGGGGCAAACCTCCCAGGCAGAAGCTGAAGAAAAACTCCGCCTCTCATTGATCGAGCTGGAAAACGCCAAGGCAGGTTTTTTAAAGGAGAAGAAATCCTTTGAAGCTGAAAAGGCGACTCTGCTGAAGTGTGCGGAGAATGCTGAGGGCCAGCTCAAACCCATCACCGAAGAGTTGTCCAGGTTGAAGCTGCACATTGCCCAGATGACCCAAGCTATTTTTGGTAAGTATATAACCTCTTGTCTTCTTGAGATATAGATATAATGCACCCGGCGACTCATGCATGGATTTTATTTTGCAGGCCCCCAAACTAGCAGCTTTTATGATAATAGCCTGCTGATGCTTAAGGCCGTTTATTCCCTGACAGAGCAGCTCTATGCTGGGAGCCATCTTGCAATCAAGGCAACAATGGGGGATAAGTAGCCCTTGAAGTTTATCAAGAATGTGTTGGAATGTCTTTCCACCATCCCTCAACACATCCCAGAGCTAAAAAGATCAACCGCCCGATCTGGCGCGATATATGCATTGAGTCGGGCTTTAGCTTATGGAGAGGAGCTTGATCCAGCTGAGCTAGCAAAAGGCTTCCCCGAATTTAAAAATGACGGGTCAGAATTTTCCCAGGAGGATTATGCTTCTTGTGTCAAGGATGCTCAAATACTATCGACTCAGCTGGTTTCTAAGATGAAGCTGAGGAACTATCAAGCATCTTATGGCACCAACCATACTCGGATTCCACCACCTAATTTAATATCAAAGAGTCTGGCTCCTCAATGGCGCGAGCATGTCTTTGCCCCTGAAGTTGACCCGTCTCCAATTCTTGATGACGGGGCTGTGTTCCAGGCTTTATCTCACTGCAACTAGGATGTGGATAACCTTCAGATACAGGAGCCGGAAGACCAATCGGTGGATCAATCGGAGGCGTCTCACACACAGGAGTAGCCGCCACTGACCCGGATGATGCGGTCGGCGATTCGAATTTCCTCAATCGTCACCTTGCCAACTTAAGCCCCCAAGCATGGGTGGAAAAAACAATTTGTGGCTTCCTTGAGCTTGTAATAGGGATAGCCAAAAACTGTCGTCGTGCCATCGTGCACGTTTTGCGCCTTTGATGCAAGATGCTTATCTGCTGTTTTACCGTCCTGTCCAATCTTAGTCTTTCTATTGATGGGCTCTTGATAAGATAGAGCTGGGCAAAATGAGCCGGCAGAAGGTCTTTGATCTTCTAGATTTTAACAACCTATTTTTCTTTCAACAATGTTGAAGATTTGTATGCCTTGTCAATTGGTTGCTCATGCACACTGAATTGTTCAACCCAGCCTTTCAAGCATGAGCCGGTAGTAATTTTGCACCTGAAACTTTCTATAATAAACAAAACCAAATAAAACAATACTGATAAGCTGGCTCAATGAGACCTGGAAAACATTGATATTCAAAATTTAAGGTCTTTCAGCCCTTTAAACAATATAATTTTAGGCTGGTCATGCAGCTAATAACCCAGTTATTTCATGTATAACCGGAATGAAAATAAAGCGTGCCCAAAGCATTTCATGTGATGAGTTTCAGCACATAGTACTTATTTTTAGGAACTTGCTTTCGAGCTTAGAAAGATAGCCCCTTTTGAAGGCAGCTTTGAAGGTCCTAACCACACGATCCTTGTTAGTTCAACCGAGACGTTGATTAGCTAAAAGGCTTAATAAAAAGTCACAAAACATTTTGTGATATATCCTGATTTGAAGCCTTCCGCATAAGCAGGATGTGTCGATAATGTGAAGGACGAAATAACATATGTTTTTAATGTCAAGATAATTTGTCAGCTTTCGAGGCTCGACAGGAAAAGACCGGCTTTCGAGGCTCGAGTCTTGCTTCAATGAAGCGGGCATGATAACCCATGGTTTATCATAGCTCTTTGTATGACGACTCTCTCATGACTCAAGCCGGTGTTTTAACCTTAACAAGTTGAGGGTCCAAAAAGGATTGACTTGTCAAGAGTACACATGGTCATCTGATCGGAATAGCATCAAGCATACAGGCAAGTTTAACCATATATGGCGTTTTATTTTTGCCGAGTCAAGTGGGTGAGAAAGCTAAGCCCGATGGACTAGAAGCCCCCAAATGCCCTTTGTATTTGTGGAGTTATTATGCCGGGTCACAAGGGTGAGAAAGCTAAACCCGGTGAGTTGGAAGCCCCAAGGTGCCCTTTGTTTCGGAAAATAAAGACTAACTCAATTTGTAGGTTGAAACGACAAAAATATTCCGGCTTTATTCATACTCGAAACATAAAGAAGTATATACAGAATTCTGCAAGGGGGGAAGAAATTACAAGAAAGAGCCGGTAGATTTAGGCATAAGGAGGCCACTGGTGTTCCAGGGCCGGCTTGTTTCCCTCTCGGAGACATAAAATTTCTTTTTGAGGCCCTCCAGAGTGAATTTTATTCAGGGATTCAGGTGCTAGTGGTACTGACCGTTATTCAACTGCTTGGGATTACTTTGGAATCCTCCTTGGTTATTATGCTGATTGCCCTAGCCAGGATGCTGCCCATTGCCATGATTTCCCTGATGTTGAGAACAAGCCCCCGGGCCAGCCTGTGACCCGCCAGGTCCGTGTTGACCCGGGTGTCCTCCACCATTGCCTCCTGGACTATTCTGGAAAGCCTGGCTGCAGAACTCTTGCATGATATAACAATTCTCCTAAGAGCGGCTAGCCGGTTTATCTTGAGTGTTGTGTTTAGGGCAAGGTGATTTAAGCGCCTCCTCATAATTGCGAGGTTTATTCCCATTATAAGGCCCTCCAGGTCAACTGTTGCGGCGCTGATTCTTGAAGCCTGTGTTAGTGTTGGCCACAAAGTCTGACCCACCGTCAGGATGTTTTCGCTTATTATTTTGAGCCCCCTGGTTACCATCGTGACCATGTTGGCCTTTTCCTCCTTTAGCCTTTTTGCATGTGGTGGTCTTGTCCTCATCTGAGCCGGGGTCTTTCATGCTATCTGACTTAGAATACCTGTTGAGGACGTCCATCAAGTCGCCCATGTCTTGTACCTTTCGCATGAGCCGTCCGAGCTTCTGCACCAAAGCCTGGAAGTGACAGTTCTTTTCCAATATTAGGACTGCTTGAGCCGCCATGATGTTGTCCGATGAGTCAATGATTTCCGCGACCCGGCGAGTCCAATGGTGAGCCGACTCGTCTACTCGTTGAGCACAATGCTGTAGGTCTACTATTGTTATAGGTTTCTTGCAGGTTCCTTGGAAATTCTTGATGAATCGCTCTTTCAGCTCGGTCCATGTGTTGATGGAATTAGGCGGCAAGTTCTTTAACCACGTCCAAGCCGGTCCTTCCAACATCATTGTTATGTATGTAGCACATACAGCGTCGCTGACATCCATCATATCCATTGCCAACTCATAACTTTCGATCCAGGATGTCGGCTCAAGATCTGCCGTGTAATTTGGCACCTTACGAGGCCCCTTGAAGTCTTTGGGCATGCGCTCAGCGCGGAGTGCTGGCGATAAGCATGGTATACCAATCGCCCGTGCCGCCGCTTCTTCTTATGCTTGACATGCGCCTCTCGCTGCACCAACAACGGACTGGGCGTCTGACGGCATGGGACGGGTTGGTGAGACCTGAGGCTGTTGCCTCCGCCCACTGCTGGACACGGTCGGGGACTCCACATGGCGGCCCTTGCTAGCGTAGGGAGTGGAATGCATCTGATCCCGGCTGTATGAGTACTGTGCCTGCTTTACCACAACTGTTTTCAGCATCTCAATAGCGTTTCTAGCTTCAACCTCAATGGGGGAGTTTCCATTAATGGCCAATGCTTCCAAATTCTGGGTTGCTGCTAACATGTTGTCAACAGGATTAGAAAAGTGGCCTCGTGGAGTCTGGAATCGCCGGGGGCGAGCGAGCCGGCGGAGGTTGAGCCGGTTCCTCTTGCCGATTTCTAGGTTGCTGAACAGTTCCTGGTGTCTATTGTGGGGTATTAAAAAGATGTTGTGGCTCAAGGTTCGGAGGGAGCCCGTGGTGGCGTCTTCTCTCATAAACTGCCTCCGATGCCTCCCTCTGAACTCCTAACCGCCACGCCTCAGCTTTAAGGCGTTCCATCTCTTGATGTATGCGAGCCTGCATCTCTGCCATCCGTCCGTTTTCAGCATCAATCTCCTTCTGTACCTCGATTATTTGACTATGCAATTTGGTTAGCTCCACATTGCGCTCTTCCTGATTTTCTACAGTGACTGGGGTATCCACGAGTTTTGCCATCTCGGCCATGAGATCGGTCATGGCTTGAGCCAGCGTTTTAGTTGACCCGCCAGAACCTCCAGCTGCGGCCGGATCTGGAACCGTCATAGCCCCTGCCATGAAGACGACGACTTGTCGAGGCAACTCATTGTATTCCTCAGGGGCTTCAGTCTCCAATGAGCCCCCAAGCCCGCCATCACAAAGAGGGCAGATTTACTTCGTATCTCGTTTGGATGATGCGCCGTCCGAGTTGACGAGGACGTCGCCGCTAGAGGCCGGCTCATCCGAATGGCTGATCCCTTGCGTGAAGCCGATGAATACATGACGAGGCCGCCCTGGCGTTGACTGGATCTGTCGGATTTCGGGCTCCGCAAAACCCTCAAGGTTCGAACACAGGGGCGTGTGCGAAGATTCCCTGTGGCCTCGCCCTACCCAGGTTCGCTACTCGACGGTTACTACGGCGAACTCGCACGATGATGAGGAAGAAGACGAACACGGTGTTTTACCCAGGTTCGGGCCACTACGAAGCGTAATACCCTACTCCTACTTTGGTGGATTGTCTCTCGGGGAGGTGTGGTGGATGAACTAGTACAGTGGTGAGGCGCCTCGCGAGGGCGCTCGAGTGGTGTTCTTGGCTCTCTGCCTTGTCTTGCCGTCGAGTCCCCCTCTACGGTACAGCCTAGCCTCTATATATAGCAGTGGCCCGGGTCCTCTTCCCTTATCGCAATGGCGGGAAGGGATCCCACAACGGCCAAATTTGAAGGGGGACAGGAGTACATCCCCGCCCTGTCCAAAGGTGGTCTTCGCCTGCAAAGTAGTTGTCGATGATGCCGAGGTGGGCTCGGCGATGACATCCGCCCGGCGGGGCTCGTGGTCATGGTCTTGTTTAACCGGAATGGAAACCTTTGGGAGGCGCTTTGGGAACCCGCGTACGTCCCTGCTCCCTTTGCACCAAAGGGGAAACTGCACCGCCTGGCGCGCTGGCGCCCGCCTGTCCTTCCTTTCGTCATCCTTGACTCCTAAGGCCGGGTCCCACATAGAGATCTCCGCTGCTCTGGAGGGGGCGTGAGGAGGCCCACCCCTTGCTGGTCTTGGTGTTGTTCTTCCTCGCGAGCCTGGGGTCCTCGCGAGGGCCTTGTCCTGAGCGAAGTCGCGCCAGGCCGTGCTTGGCTGACGAGGTGGGCCATGCCCTGGGCCGCAGGCAGGCAGGTCTGGGTAGCCCCGTTCCCAGAACGCCGACAGTAGCCCCCGGGCCCAAGGCGCGCTCGAGCTGGCTTCCAGGCGAAGCCTTGAGGACGGCCCGAAGCGCCGCGGGCCCCAACGCTAACGGGCCAGGCTTTACACGCGTCGAGCGCCTGGGCGGCGATGCCCCCGCTCCCCGAGGGTATCAGGAAACGCCCCAAGTCAAACTGATGCGACGCCCGTGTGCAGCGCCGGCCATCATTCCCCTTCCTTGAATGCTGCTGCCACCTCGGGCCTCTACTCCTCGGGCCACGCGGAAGTGACCCGTCAATCGGTAGGGGAGGCGACGCGGACGGTTCTGCGCTGATCGAACCGCTCCACGGCACCCGAGAGGCGCACGACGCCTGCTCTCCCACGACGTCTCGTGGCTGTAGTTAAGCGTATAAATCCGCCCCACCCCTGGCAGGGGGGGCATTGCAGTCTCGAGGTGTCTTCTTGCTTCCATCGTTCCGCAGAGAAAGCAATCTCCTCTTCCCAGCTTCTCCTCTCCCATGGTGTCTGGAGGAAGCGCCGCAGACGCGGGGAAACGCGTGGCACCGCCGGCCCCCTCGCCCTCCTCCGGAGGCAGTGTCGGGGGGCCCTCGGGGTTGGCGCAAGTTTGCCGGCGCTGGGCCATGGTCGATGAGTGAGTACTCCGCCGCCTCCTTCTTTCTTAGTTGTCTTGTCCAATGCTCTGGACTTGATCCCCTCCATCTTCCAGGCCGCCTGCGGCCAAGAAGCGCAAGCTCGGCGAACTCCAGGAGGAGGTGGATGCGCTGTGGGCCCAGCTGATGACCGCCGAGGCCGCCTTCCGGGCCGCCCTCAAGGGCGAAGCGGAGGCGAGGGCGGAGCTGGCGTCCCTCCAGGCCTAGGTGAAGGAGGCAGCCGATGCCGTGCAGGCCGCCCAGGACGAGGCGGCGCATGCCAAGATGATGGAGTCCCAGCGTGCCAAGCAGTACCTTGGCATTGCCCGCCGCGTGGCCGGCGCGGTGAGCCGGTTCGTCAGGGAAGCCCCCGCGCTGCCGTGCGTGCGCGGCGACGGGGGCTATCTTGATTTCTTCCAAAAGGTGGTGGAGGCGCTGGAGACCGGCGTCTCCCGCGCAAACGTGGACAACGAGTCCGACACACGCGACCTCCTCGACCTCGCCCTGACGGGCGTCTTCTCCAACTTGCGCCACCACGCCCGGAGCTTGACCTCCGGCATGTTGGGGAGCGGGTGCCTGACAAGCTCCAGAGGCCCCTTCGGGACGAGGTGCACCCGTACGTGGAGTCCCTGGTGGAGCGGTTCATCCAGGTGCCCGCCTCCAGTGGGGAGGACGACTCCGACGTCGGGGCGGCCGGCGGCGTGGGCGGCGACAGCGACTCCTCCTCCTAGGCATCCCCTATTTCCCTTTCATGGTTCCTGTAATATTCTAAGAAGAACTCGGCCGCGGAGGGCGTTAGACTTTTGCATGTTACCTTTCGCCCTCTTGCTTTTCTTCTCTTGAATCGCCGATCGCTTGCTCGCTGTGGCATGACTTAGTTTCTTCGCGCGGGGCTCGGCGCTGCTGCCGACGCGGCTTGGTGATGATGGGTGGCAGGGCCCTCGTGAGGCCTCCTCTCCAGAGGGGCGGCTCGCGGCCGTCGAGGCTGAATTCCTCCCCTCGTGCCATCCCTCCTAGCGCCTGGGGCCACACGGGCTTTCACGTGGCACACCGTAGACCATAGTTCCTGCATTCTGGCGTTAGTGCGCGCAACCTCTATCCCGCATCCGGGCCGCCATTGGATCAGGAGGCTCGTGCTTGGTTCGGTAGTGTACTTAGCTTGTAGGCTGGTGATGATCTCGTGTGTCGTGAGGCGCGGCCGGGTTGCCCAGGTAGTCCATGATTCCGCCTGGGGCGCTTCTTCCTTGCTTGCGGAGCGGTTCGTCTACGGTGCTTGGGAAGTCCGGGCATCCTGGGGACTTCTTCTTCCTCACGAGTGGGGCAGGTTGGGAGCTATTTCGGCGCTCTGTGTCTGCAGGCCCCAGTCCCGCACATTTCTCGACCGCCGTGGTGTACGTCTGGATCACCTAGATGCAACTACAAGGTGAGACCTCGACACCCTTGACACCGACCGGATCACCTGGACGGCGTCAAGGGGCGAGGGGCTATATGACCGGTAAGGCTCCTGAGGCGCGCTGCTCACGAGCCCCCTTTGACACTCAAGCGGCTCTACGTCGGCAGGTCCCAGTCCCGCACATTTCCCTACCATCGTAATGTACGACCGGATCACCAGTACGCAATTACGAGGTGAGGCCTCGAACCCTTGATGCCGACCGGATCACCTGGACGACATCAAGGGGTGAGTGGCTCTATGACTGGTAAGGTTCCTGAGGCGCGCTGCTCAGGAGCCCCCTTTGACGCTCGAGCGACCCCCATTCCGCCCTGCCGGGTATGGCCTCAGGAGGCACTGGGGCCTCCCGAGATTCCATGCTGTGGTGCCGCGCTGCGGTCGGAGTCCCCGAGCGGGGGTCGACTGCCAAAAGATGCAAGTCCCTGAGGCGACAGGGCCTTGCTATCCAGCTCCGAGGTGCCTCGGGGAGGGCCGGAGCGTGCGGCACCTTGTGAAACACCAAACCAGAAAAAGAGAATTCAAGACCGGTAAAACGATAGAGTAATGAGAGAAAAGTCCCCGCCCCTTTTTCTTTTAAATATAATGTTCCGAAGTCTTCAAACTTCATTCCAAAATGTGGCAATTCGAACACAAAAAGAAGCAAGCAACCGCCGCGTCCGGCACCTAGGCTCGTCTTCATCTTCGTCTTCCCCCAGCGCTGAGCGTAGGGCATCCACGTTGCATGGGCATAGCCATTGGTGGGCAGTGTTGTCCGCCAGCGCGGAGGATGGGGCTTCCACATTGCGTGGGAAGGAACCCCAACGCGTCCTCGGGGGGCTCCGGGCGTATACAGCCCACTCATTATTACGTGAGAGTGTCACGGCCGTAGATAGCTGGGCAAGCCCCCAGGCGCTCGGACTGGTTGCTCCCAACTCCGTTAAGAGCTATCCCATGCATTTCTGCTCGGTTGCGCGCCTCTATGACCCAAACCCGAATGCATTGTTCCCCGCGTAGCCGCAGGATTGCGCTCCCTCGGCCCAAACATGAGCACAATGCATCCGGCGCAGCCATAAAGGTGTTTTGTCGATGAAGCCGTCTCGTGAAGCGTCTGGCCGCTGGCCGGACATCGTCTCGAGGGCCTCGTGAGGCCCAGCCTCCTGAGGCTGCGCCGGCGTTCCAGTTGCCGCGGGTGGCCCGCGCTACTTGTGTCTTGCGGCTCCCCCCAGGCTATCACTCCTGAGGCCCCGGAGCTCGGCTCGGCGTTGCTTGCTCGCGAGGGCGACGGCTTACGCCGTGCCCCGCGGGCCTAGGGATGTCCTCCCTCTTTCTCCCGCTCGCATCGTCCAGGACCGGTGCTCCGTCGCCAGGCTCGGGGAGGACGCCCAGGGCTCTCCCTATTCTTGGGGGGTGTTGGTGCCTGCGGCAGGCACCTGATCCACCCCGCCGACCGGAGGTATGACGTAGCATGGTACATAGGGCTCCACATAAGGGCCCAATTCTCCTCCTGAGCCGTCGGGCGGGGCGCCCGGGACGGCCCCTCCGGGCGGTGGCGGGGCGCCGCCCTGCGCGCGCAGCCCGCAGACCCTCCTGCGATGAGCCTTAGAGCGAAGTTGCTTACCTCTGCCACCGTCGTTGGGTGGGTCGCGCGTCTCCTGACGTGGATTGCTCCCTCGGCGATCTGACGCGCCTTCGCCGTTGTTGCTTGTTTGTCCGGACGCCAGCGCCGCTTGCTCCCTGCGCAGGATGGCGCGCTCTTGCCTGGTCAATCCAGGTTGTTGAAGGTCCACTGGGTCACGGAGGCGCGTGTTGGTGCGCGCGTGGGGCGCCCCGTTGTTTCCTCCGGGCGCACGGTCGTCGTGGCCAGGCTGTGCCCCGAAACCGGTCACCGGAATTCGAAGGAGAAGGAGCACGACATGCGGCGGGCCCCGCTCGGGCTCGCCCAGGGCTGGAGGGGGCACACCACCGGCGGGCTGGGGGACAGGCGCGGCGAACGAGCCCCCGGCGCCTGAAGAAGAGTGAGGAGCCATGGCCCTCCGCGCAACGGTGACCAGCTCTGCGACGTGGTCGGCCCATGCGTCGAAGCCACCGTGCGTGGGGCGGTGGCGGAGCATCTCGCTTGCCAGCAGCAGCGCATCGTGCGCGTCGAGGTCCCCCACGTAGGTGCGGCGCGACACCGGTGCTGAGGGCGCCACCCGCCCGCCGTGTGTTCGGGCGGTGCGAGGGGCGGCGACGGCGGAGGCGATACTGGCGGCTTGATAGTGACCGCCCAGCACTATGTCGCTGGGGCGTCGGTCTCCGGTGGCATAGGTGGGATCGATGGAAGCTAATCCGCCGCGGCCGGGGGAAGCTTGTTGGGCGCCAGCCATCGGAGCGATGGAGCGGGGGGAAAGCGAGGCTTGAAGAAGACTCCGACACGCCCCCTACCTGGCGCGCCAAATGTCGGATTTCGGGCTCTGCAAAACCCTCAAGGTTTGAACACAGGGGCGTGTGCGAAGATTCCCTGTGGCCTCGCCCTACCCAGGTTCGCTACTCGATGGTTACTACGGCGAACTCGCACGATGACAAGGAAGAAGACGAACATGGTGGTTTACCTAGGTTCGGGCTGCTGCGAAGCGTAATACCCTACTCCTGCTTTGGTGGATTGCCTCTCGGGGAGGTGTGGTGGAAGAACTAGTACAGTGGTGAGGCGCCTTGCGAGGGCGCTCGAGTGGTGTTCTTGGCTCTCTGCCTTGTCTTGCCGTCGAGTCCCCCTCTACGGTGCAGCCTAGCCTCTATATATAGCAGTGGCCCGGGTCCTCTTCCCTTATCGCAATGGCGGGAAGGGATCCCACAACGGCCAAATTTGAAGGGGGACAGGAGTATATCCCCGCCCTGTCCAAAGGTGGTCTTCACCTGCAAAGTAGATGTCGATGATGCTGAGGTGGGCTCGGCGATGACATCTGCCCGACGGGGCTCGTGGTCTTGGTCTTGTTGCACCGGAATGGAAACCTTTGGGAGGCGCTTTGGGAACCCGCGTACGTCCCTGCTCCCTTTGCACCAAAGGGGAAATTGCACCGCCTGGCGCGCTGGCGCCCACCTGTCCTTCCTTGCGTCATCCTTGACTCCTGAGGCCGGGTCCTGCATAGAGATCTCCGCCGTTCCAGAGGGGGCCTGAGGAGGCCCACCCCCTACTGGTCTTGGTGCTGTTCTTCCTCGCGAGCCTGGGGTCCTCGCGAGGACCTTGTCCTGAGCGAAGTCACGCCAGGCCGTGCTTGGCTGACGAGGAGGGCCATGCCCTGGGCCGCAGGCAGGTAGGTCTGGGTACCCCCGTTCCCAGAACGCCGACAGGATCGGGCACTCCGAGCCGGCTTGTCGATGTTGATGTAGATGTCCGACTCAGAGGTGTCTAAGCCAATCTCTCCCGGGGGATCTCGAAACCCACGTCTGATCGGGTCAGCCCTGACACTCCAAGCCTGTTCGTAGATCTTGTCACGGCGGTTCTTGACCATCTGGTTCACCGCAAACTTCCCAAATCCTGTTTGGATTCCCTTCGAAAACTCAACTCCACCGGGCGAGAGCCCCATGGTGGGCGCCAACTATCGTGGTTTTGTCAACCCGACAGATGTCCTCGTAACAGGACTTAGGTGTGAGGCCATCGCCGCTAGGTGGCGACTCGAAGGGGTTGAACGAGAGAGAGAGAGAGTCGGGTTTACCCAGGTTCGGCCCTCCTATGGAGGTAATAGCCTACGTCCTGCTTTGTGTGTATTTGATGGATAGATCTCAATTACAAGGGTGTGGAATTGCTAACCTAGCTATCGAGAGGTTGTAACTTGAGTCTTTTGTTCCCAGGGTCCTGCCTTTATATACATGTCAAGCCCTAGGGTTTACAATAGAGTCCGGGTTATATCATGACCCGTGACCTGCAATGTTTCTAACTTGCCTTGTATTTTGAGGAAATTCAGCCGGCGTCTTTAGCTTCATGGGCCTTGAGCCGCCGCCTTCAGGAGTTGGGCCGTCTGGCGACTCGAGTCATCTATTGCCTCATTTTGTCTTCATCTTTACGACACGACCCATCTTGTACTTGGCCTCAAGGCTGTTAATATATCTAACCCGGCCCAATAAGGCGGGTTGCACCATGGAGTTATATCCCCGACAGTACACGCAGGCAAAAGGCTCCCACCCATGTGCGGGATCCATAGTGCCATGGGTGGGAAACTCTGCCACGACCCATGATGGACCGTTGCTGCGACCACTCGCACGCAGCCGATGGCCGTACGGATGATCTTTCTCCGTCGCCTTGAAGAAGGAGCGCCGAGACCATAGTGGACCACAACACTGCGTTTCCGCTATGGACTCCAGCGCGGTGTCGTCTGCGCGGCGTTCTGCCAAGACTGAAGCAGCGGGCGACGCAGCGGCGGGTGCGCCACCGCAGCTTCCCCTGGCGCGGCTGCTGTGCCGTCTGCTCCCCCATACAAAGCCCCTCCTACCAGCTCTCAGTCCAAAACCATCAACCCAAGCTGGGGGCTGGGCATGGACACAAAAAGAAGACCCTGTGGTGGCTGGCGCGCTCGCCCGACCCTTCACCCTGATCATTGGGAGGGAAGGGGCGGTCCGACGACGGGATAAGAAGGGCAAGCTATGTGAACCTGAGATAGAGGAGGAGAAGGGAATGGATGAGCACCGCCCTTTGTGACCCCCCAATTTATAGGGAAGGGCACGGGGGCTGGCTCTCCTCCGCTCCAAGGCGGCCGCCCATCTCCACCAATCCCACTACCTATGATCACGGGCGAACAGGTAACCGTCCCATTGCTCCAATCCTTTGCGCTGCAGTTTCTGCCAGTCCCACGCCTTTGAGCCATGCACATCCACCGCAAACTCCCCGCAATGCATGCGGCGCGCATGGCGGAAACGGCCTGAGCTAGTAGGTAAGTGCTGGCTTGAAAGTCGCCAGTTACTCCCTCATATTGCACGCCTGTGCATAAATTTTGGGCCTGACTCAACGGTGCTGGGCGAGGTCGTTTGGGCTAGACCCGGGGGCTCCTGTCGGTGCACTAGGACTGGGGTACCCAGTGCCCCTGACTTATGCACAGGCAGTAGTAGCAGAACCCATCAACATAAGTACAGTCAAAACCAGTCCAAACCAGAGAAGCGGCTCTACGTGAGATCAAGGAGCGCATCAAGAAGACAAAACCAGCATTCAAGACCGAGACTCCGACAGAAGCAACCTACGCTGGCTAAGCAACGCCGGCTAATGAGGACATCCCTACTAATGTTACACCCACATCCCCACCAGCAACACATATTGGACCAGTTACAAGAGCCCGCGCACGCCAACTAAATTATCAGGTACTTTCGTTTCTTGGAAATCCTTCTAATGTTCATGAACATATGATGCTGCCTAAATTATATACTTTTGTTTTACTTATGAATGAAGGACCTAGCATGGACAAGAAGGATGGCCATTGGAGCGGGATCAAGCATGGAGAAGAAGGTGCGCGCGTGAGAAGGAAGAATGGAGTTTCCGGTGGTGATTTTCGCACTTTGAAGCCACCATAAGGAGTGCTTGGAGGCTTGAACGAAATATACAACATGCCACTTCATAAATTTCGTCCATAGGCTATTATAAGTGCTGCGTCAACTTATTTTTGGGCCAGGCCCATGTAATTTCGAAATAACATATTATAGGCTATTTTTAGAGTCCGTATGTCTGGGGAAACTGAGTTAGGGCTGGTTTCGGACCCCTCCTCCAAGGAGCCATGAAACCCCCCTCTATTCCCCCATATATACAGCCCTTAGGGCGTCATTTTAGACTTGGGTTTTGTTTAGATTGAAAGTTAGCCATAGCTACAACTTCGCGTTCTTCGTTTGTGTTCCATGACCAGACAAAGGCGTCACAGAACCCCACTTTCATAAATAAAGCTTTCCTCTTATATTCGCAATATACAGATTGCAATCTTAGTTTCTTGCTTGTTCTTCGTTTGCTTGCAGGAAACAGACCCTCGTGGTCAGGTTGATCGTGCTCCGACGTGGTAAATAACCTCTCAGAGTTGGTTTAGCGATTGCTAAGGCGCGACGTCCTTGCACGTTCGTAGTCGGATCGTCAAAGTGGACTCTACCATAAACGATAGCCACATCTCATCGAAAGACAGAGACAACTTCGCCTCTATCAAGTGGTATTAGATTTCCAGGTTGCTCGGTGAGATTTACCAGTTTTTCGTAGTATAGATTGCATCTGTTCTTCATACCTACAGTCCACGAAAAAGCCACAAAAAAATTAGGGTTAGATCATCATATCTGAACCAATCTGATCCTTTGCAATTTTCCGTTCGGTATTTGCTTTGTTGAATTTGCGGTTGCATCGTCATGTCGAGTTGCTGGTCTTAGCATCTAGTCTTTTAGAGTTTCAAGTTCTGTTCACAGGTTGTCACGCCGCCACCGCACCATCTTCATCCCCACCAGATACATAATCGCTGCCATCTACCACAACCGCATATCTGCCACCAATCCGAGTCATATAGACAACCACATATATCCGCCATCACGCCAATCCGAGTCCACCTCCATCACAGATTCGCCGCCAGTCCGTGTTCCACCACCCCTACATACATCCGCCACTAGTCCGAGTTACACCAGATTCGTATCCGCCACCAATCCTAGTCCGAGTCCAATATTTGCTGCTTGTTGTTGATTTCCATATCCCACGATACTATGTGTCGTGGGCAAGGCAGACTCCCCAACTTCAGTGCTACCCGCAAAAGAAAAATAGTTCCAGTTTAAAAAAAATATGGCTAGGCAGTTTTGAGACCATTCTAAGACTTTTTCAAAAAAAAATTGTTGCCGAGCAAAAAAAAAGAGGAAAAAAGTCAAAAAAGGGAAAAAATTCAGAGTGTGCTCCGCCCTTATTTACGTGCAGCGCCGTGATATTGTTGGTATTCTAGGCTCGCGTCTCTAGTACGGTCTAGCCTAGGACCAGCATAGTACCGTCGTTGAGCATTTATTCAAGTTTGCATCTCTGAATTGATTATTGCTGACCCCTTTTGCTACCATATATAAGCCATCCCAGCTACACATACATCTACTTCGTGTGTTTGACACCACCTGGCAATCGCTCTATCCAAGCTTTGAGAGTTTTGACTACAACGGTTGCCGATCACCACGTGCTGCTGGGTAAGAACTGGTAAGAAATTGGGATTTGCTTGACGGATTTGTGACACACCATCACCACCACCACCACTCCCTAGTAGTCTGTAGGTGCATGTTCTTGTGTGTTCCTATTGCTGCTAACCATGACAGGATCACAAGCCGACGAGATCAACTGGGACGGCATGACGAACAAGGAGCTCCATGATAAATTTCAGCAAATGATGGCTGACCAGGTACATGATGTCATGACCAGCCTTGGAGAGGCCATGGAGAAGCTAGGTGCTTTGGAGAAGACATTCGACACCAAGCTGGATGCTAAGTTCAATGAGGTGCTTGCACGTCTACCTTCACCAGGTGTACCCGTCGTACCTCGGCAACAACAACACCAACAACGCCCCAATTTCGCGGGATGAGCACAACGTGTGCCTATCGACCAAGTCCAAAATTCCGGTGCCATTGCTACTGTTGCAGGTTCGGTGGCTGATGTTGTTGCTGCTACTGTCGTTGAGCAGAATGAGGATTATGATGGTGATTACGATGATGAGGGAGAGGTTGCGCCAGATCAACCACAAGGCCAACCACCACCACACGCACCATGTCGTCCACATGGTTATATTCGCAACGGTAGGGCTCCACCACCACCTCAGGTACGAGATCATGATCATCTCCCTAAGATAAAATTGAATATTCTGACATTTGAGGGTAGATATGTTCCTGATATATATCTTACTTGGGAGTTAGAAATAGAACAACGTTTTACCTGCTTACAATTTCCTGAGGATAGACGTGTTGCTGCTGCTGTTTGTGCTTTTACTAGTTTTGCTTGTGGTTGGTGGTGTGAACATTGTAGAATACATCATGATAATGTCCCTACTACTTGGGCTTTGAAAACTGCTATGCGTAATCATTGGGTTCCACCATATTATCAACGTGAATTGCTTCAAAATTTGAAGCGTTTAAGACAAGGAAAAAATTCTGTAGAGGAATATTATCAGGAATTACAAACTGGCATGATTAGATGTGGTGTTGTGGAGGAGAATGAAGCTATGCTTGCACGTTTTATGGGTGGATTAAATAGAGAGATTCAGACTATTCTAGAGTATAAGGAGTATAACACTATCACTCATTTATTCCATCTTGCTTGCAAAGCTGAACGTGAAGTGCAGGATCGACAGGCAATGGCGAGAACTAATTTTTCTCTAGGTCGAGCTTCATCATGGACACCACGTACATCATCTACTTCCACACGTCCTACTACAACACCACTTACTTCATCCGCCAACTCCAACAGAGATACAAGGAAACAGGCACCGCCACCAACCACCAGCAAGGGCACACGTTTGGGGCCTGCACAGAGCTCTTCTTCATCCATGGCATCGACAGGGCAAACACATGAGGCAATTTGTCATCGTTGCAAGGGTGGAGGTCACTATGCGAGAGAATGCCCTTCTAAGCGTGTGATGATTGTTACTGGGGATGGTGGATATGCGTCCGCTAGTGATTATGATGAGGAGACTTTGGCTCTTATTGTATGTGAAGAACAGGGTGCCGAGGATGCTGAAGAAGAGACACACTACATGGCTGCTGACTATGCTGACAGGTATGAAAGTTTAGTTGCTCAACGTGTTCTGAGTGTGCAGGTTACACATGCTGAGCAAAATTAGAGGCACAACTTGTTCCATACAAATGGAGTTGTGAAGGAGCGTTCTGTTCGCGTCATCATCGATGGCGGGAGTTGCAACAACTTGGCTAGCATGGAGATGGTGGAGAAGCTGTCTCTAACCACCAGACCACATCCTCATCCTTATTACATCCAATGGTTCAACAACAGAGGCAAGGTTAAGGTAACACGTACTGTTCATGTGAACTGCTACATATTCTGATTATGTTGATTGTGATGTGGTACTGATAATCCCCAAGTGCAAGGAATCATCGTAGCAATTTCCAAAGGTGGAAGTGATAAGTATGGAGTGTCGAACCCACAAGGAGCTAAAGGTAAGATCAATATTCTCTCAAGTCCTATCTACCACTGATATGACTCTACGTACGCCGAACGTTTGCTTCCAACTAGAAACGAGAAATAAAACTACGTTGTGGGTATGAAGAGAATAGCTTTGCATGATATTGGAGAACTAAAATATAAAAATAGGTGCTGTTATCATAAAGTTAGAATATATTACAATATATTACAAATAGCGAGTGTGGAATAATGATGGGTCGGTGTGCGAAATTGTCCTAGGCAATTGTTAACAAGATCGGTAATCATTATTGCAATTTTATATGAGGGAGAGGCATAAGCTAACATACTTTCTCTACTTGGATCATATGCACTTATGATTGGAACTCTAGCAAGCATCCGCAACTACTAAAGATCATTAAGGTAAAACCCAACCATAGCATTAAAGCATCAAGTCCACTTTATCCCATACGCAACAACCCCCTTACTCGGGTTTAAGCTTTTGTCACTCTAGCAACCCACTATAAGCGAATCATGAACGTATTGCAACACCCTACAGCGGGAATCCTTCATGTGTGCACGGCACAGAAGGCACCATAGGACAGCACCAAAATAAACATACAACTCAAACCAATCTAGATCATCAATCAACCCATAAGACAAAAGAAATCTACTCAAAACATCATAGGATGGCAACACATCATTGGATCATAATATGTGGCATAAAGCACCATGTTCAAGTAGAGGATTACAGCGGGATGCGGGAGAGTGGACTGCTGAAAAGATATGAGGACGGTGATGAAGAAGGTGATGTTGATGAAGACGATCACCGCGGCGATGGTTCCCCCGATGGCACTCCGGCGCCACCGAGAGAGAGGGGGATAGGGTCTCCCCCTTGTGCTTCCTCCTCCATGGCCTCCGGTGATGGTGACCCCTCCGGCAGGGTGCCGGAGAGGGCCAAGATTGATTTTTCGTGGCTACAGAGACTTGCGGCGGTGGAACTTCTAATCTAGGTTTCTTTCTGGGGGTTACAGGATTTATAGGAGAACTTGGCATTGGAATCAAGTCAGGGGGACTCCCGAGGGGCCCACAAGCCAGGGGGCGCGCCCCCTAGGCTTGTAACTGCGTCGGGACTCCACTCCGGTATCTTTTTGCTCCAGTATTTTTTATATTTTCCAAAAATATTCTCCGTAAATTTTCAGCCCATTCCGAGAACTTTTATTTTTGCACAAAAAACGACACCATGGTAGTTCTGCTGAAAACAGCGTCAGTCTGAGTTAGTTCTAATAAAATCATACCAAAATCATATAAAATTATTGTAAACATGGCATGAATACTTCATAAATTATAGATACGTTGGAGACGTATCAGCATCCCCAAGCTTTATTCCTGCTCGTCCTTGAGTAGGTAAAAGATAAAAGAAATAATTTATGAAGTGTGAATGCTAGCAAGTGCACAAGTTTGATCAATGATAATTCCAATCACTTTTTCTAGCATCCATATAAACCAGAAACAGTAGCTCATCTCATAAAACTTCTCATGATCAAGTAAGAAGCTATTCACATGTTAAAGTATAGACCAGAAAGTTTCTTGAAAACTAACAAACCATATTCCTAGTCATCGAACAATTGCAATTCATCTTATTTTCAGGAAGGGTCTATGTAAGAGCTTTGATTTAGCAAATTCCACATACTCAACTATCATATAGTCTTCCATGATTATTGACACTCAAAGCATATTTTTAGAACAAATAGCATCCATCGAACACAGAGAAAGATAGGGGTTTAATGTTTCGCCTCCCAACTTATTTATCATATAGATAATTGTCAACAATAATAATTCATGATCAAATATATTTGTGTGGATATATATGTCTAGATCATTGCCCAACACATGATGCTTGCCAAGAGAAAAAGGCGAAATATAGGAAGTGGTGAAGATCACCATGACTCTTGCATAAAGGTAAGTACTAGAAAGTAAAAGATAGGCCCTTCGCAGAGGGAAGCAGAGGTTGTCATGCGCTTTTTGTTTTTGGATGTGCAAACCCTTAATGCAAAGGAATGTCACGTTGTATTGCCCTTTGTGATAGCAACCTTTATTATGCAGTCCGTCGCTTTTATTTCTTTACCATCACAAGTTCGTACAACGCTTATTTTCCCTTATAATAAAAGATCATACATATTTAGGATCAATTTTTATTGCTTTTTGCACCGATGACAACTTACTTGAAGGATCTTACTCAATCCATAGGTAGGTATAGTGGACTCTCATGGCAAAACTGGTTTAAGGGTGTTTGGATGCACAAGTAGTATTTCTACTTGGTGCGGAAGTTTTGGCTAGTATGAGGTGGAAGCAAGCACCATATGTTGGAGGATCCATAACAATATAACTTCTATACAAATATACCCAACCATAACTCATTAAGTTGTCTTCCTTGTCCAATTTTAACTAATTTGCTCGAGTTTGAAAATAATTAATGAGCTCACAATCATAGAAGATGTCCAAGGTAGTATATTTATATGTGAAATCTCTCTTCCTTCAATATTCTTTCATGAATTGTTCAAGTGACTAATGCGGTGTTTGCTAACTTTCAATACATTTTACCACCTATACTTATTATGTGTGAAGTCGTTACTACCCATGGGATAAGTATATGAAGCATATTTAATTTCAGATTTATGATATTCAATTCATTCAACCATTTACTCATAGGATATAAGTGAAGCACGAGAGTGAATGACAAACTACTCCAAAAAGATATAAGTGAAGATCAATGCGTAGTCAATTAGTTAAATAGCCATGTGAGGACTCTCTCTATTATTCAAAATTTCAGATCCAATGCTTTTATTCAAACAGCAAAACAAAATAAAATGATATTCCAAGGATATCACTCATCATGTGAACGAATAAAAATTTAGGCTCAACATAGGCTAACCGATAATTGTTGATGAAGAGAGGTGGGATGCGTAGCATCCCCAAGCTTAGATGCTTGAGACTTCTTGAAATATTTACTTGGGGTGCCTTGGGCATCCCCAAGCTTGAACTTTTGAATCTCGTTCAATCCTCTCATATCCCGGTTTCACCTAAGTTTCAAAAACTTCATCCACACAAAACTCAAAAAGAACTCGTGAGATAGGTTAGTACACATAAGAACAAATCAACACTTCATGTACTGCCAAGACATGTTGCACAATAATTTCCAAACATCATCTACTGTTTACTATCGTTTCCACAATTTATATCTACCAATATAGGCTATGGAGACTACAGTATAAGTAGATAACAAAACTTTGACAGCAATCTGTCTAAACAGAACAGTCTGTAGCAATTTATTGAACCAGTGTACTTATGTAACTCTAAAAGTTATGAAAATTTAGGAAACAATATAAAATTTATATGGCAATACTGTGTGGAAATTTCAAAAACTTACCACGTTCCAGTAAAATATGAAAATTTAAACACTACAGCAAAAGTTTCTGTTTTTACACAGCACACATCAAACATGCAATGCAAGCATCCTAAAGGCAATTCTTGGTACTTTTTATTGAAAAACAAGATTATAAATAACACCTAACAGAAAATAACAAAATAAAATGACGCTCCAAGCAAAACACATATTATGTGACGAATAAAAATATAGCTCTAAGTAAGATATACCGATAATGTTGAAGACGAAAGAGGGGATGCCTTCCGGGGCATCCCCAAGCTTAAGCGCCTGAGTCTTCCTTGGATATTACCTTGGGGGTTCCTTGGACATCCCCAATCTTAGGTTCTTGTCACTCCTTATTCTCCTCATATCGGTGTCTCATCCAAAACTTGAAAACTTCAATGACACAAAACTTAACGGAACTTCGTGAGATGGGTAAGTATAATAAATAAAGATCATTCACTTAGGTACTATCAAGACAAGATTCATAATTGTTCTCACATAATACATACTGTATTATATCATTCCCTTAATTTATATCACTGAATATAAGCTATGGGAACAATAAAACAAGCAAACTATGCATGCAAAACAGAATCTGTCAAAAACAGAATAGTCTGTGAAGACCTGTAGTATAACCATACTTCCCTATCTCTAAAAATTCTGAAAAATTAGGACATCCTGAATAATTTGTATATAAAGACTGTGTAAAAATTTCAGATTATTAGCACGCTCCAGTAAAAAATGAAAATTCCTGTACTGGAGTCAAAAGTTTGTGTTTTGGTTCAGCATCAATTCTACTCATCTTGTGAGTCATCCCAAAGGTTTTACTTGGCACTTTATTGAAAGAAAACATATAAAACATAGTTACTACAGTAGCATAATCATGATAACACACAAAAACAATAGGGGTAAATATTGGGTTGTCTCCCAACAAGCGCTTTTCTTTAATGCCTTTTTAGCTAGGCATGACATTTTAATGATACTCTTCCAAGCCTAATTCCGATGATAATTTTATTCATACTCTAAAAGATATAGGTGAAGTTCATAGAGCATTCTACAATTAATATATATTAACCAATATCCAAGCTCAAAATATATAAGTGAAGCACACGAAGCATTCTACAAATCAATGAAGGACTATCTCATACTAGAAGGGTGCATAAAGGAAAAGAAAAACACTAAAGACGCATATCATGTGAACAAAACAAAAACCGACATATACCGATAATTGTTGAAGAATAAAGATGGGATGCCTTCCGGGGCATCCCTAAGCTTACATGCTTGAATTTCCTTGAAATATTTACTTGGGGTGCCTTGGGCATCCCCAAGCTTGAACTCTTGTCTCTCCGTATTCTTCTTATATCGATACCTTCTCGATCTTCGAACACTTCATCCACACAAAACTTAACAAAACCCTCGTGAGATCCGTTAGTATAATAAAGCAAATTACTACCTTTACGTACTGTTGTAAACTCATTCCAATTTCATATTAGTATTATATCTACTGTATTCCAACTTCACCATGGTTCATACCCCCCGATACAACCCATAGATTCATCAAAATAAGTGAACAACACATAGAAAACAGAATCTGTCAAAAACAGGACAGTCTGTAGCAATCTGGAAACTTCGTATACTTCTCTAACTCAAAAATTCTGAAACATTAGGACAAATTAAACAATTTATATAGCAGTACTGTGTAAAAATTTCAGCAACTTTTGACATTTCAGTAAGAAATGTAAATTCATGCACTACAGTCAAAGTTTCTGTTTTTGCACCGCACATAGCAAACAGGCAATCTAATCATCCTAAAAGCAAATCTTGGCACATTATTTTTATAATACAATGGATATATACAAGGGGATAATTATTTTTGAGAAGCTTCCATGAAAAATTCTACATTGTTTCCATGAGCATGAACACAAGTGTTCAAGGTCGACCCTCACTTCTCCAATGCACAACCTTCCAATCACTTCTCTTTTTCAAAAACTTCTTAGGCATAAGAGGCAAGTAATTCTTTTTGTATTTTTCATTATTTAATTTTTTTGTTTGTTTCACCCACAACTAAAGAAAGCAAAAAGGGAAGAAAGCAAACAAGCACACACGAGAATATCAACCCCACGCTATTGCTCCCCGGCAACGGCGCCAGAAAAGAGCTTGATAATCCCCAAGTGCAAGGAATCATCATAGCAATTTCCAAAGGTGGAAGTGATAAGTATGGAGTGTCAAACCCACAAGGAGCTAAAGGTAAGATCAATATTCTCTCAAGTCCTATCTGCCACTGATACGACTCTACGTACGCCGAACGTTTGCTTCCAACTAGAAACGAGAAATAAAACTACATTGTGGGTATGAAGAGAATAGCTTTGCATGATATCGGAGAACTAAAATATAAAAATAGGTGCTGTTATCATAAATTTAGAATATATTACAATATATTACAAATAGCGAGTGTGTAATAATGATGGGTCGGTGTGCGAAATTTTCCTAGGCAATTGTTAACAAGATCGGTAATCATTATTGCAATTTTATATGAGGGAGAGGCATAAGCTAACATACTTTCTCTACTTGGATCATATGCACTTATGATTGGAACTCTAGCAAGCATCCGCAACTACTAAAGATCATTAAGGTAAAACCCAACCATAGCATTAAAGCATCAAGTCCCCTTTATCCCATACGCAACAACCCCCTTACTCGGGTTTAAGCTTCTGTCACTCTAGCAACCCACTATAAGCGAATCATGAACGTATTGCAACACCCTACAGTGGGAATCCTTCACGTGTGCGCGGCACGGAAGGCACCATAGGATAGCACCAAAATAAACATACAACTCAAACCAATCTAGATCATCAATCAACCCATAAGACAAAAGAAATCTACTCAAAACATCATAGGATGGCAACACATCATTGGATCATAATATGTGGCATAAAGCACCATGTTCAAGTAGGGGATTATAGCGGGATGCGGGAGAGTGGACCGCTGAAAAGATATGAGGACGGTGATGAAGAAGGTGATGTTGATGAAGACGATCACCGTGGCGATGGTTCCCCCGATGGCACTCCGGCGCCACCGAGAGAGAGGGGGAGAGGGTCTCCAGCTTGTGCTTCCTCCTCCATGGCCTCCGGGATGGTGACCCCCTCCGGCAGTGTGCCGGAGAGGGCCAAGATTGATTTTTTGTGGCTACAGAGACTTGCGGCGGCGGAACTTCTGATCTAGGTTTCTTTCTGGGGGTTACGGGATTTATAGGAGAACTTGGCGTTGGAATCAAGTCAGGGGGACTCCCGAGGGGCCCACAAGCCAGGGGGCGCGCCCTAGGTGGGGGCACGCCCCCTAGGCTTGTGACTGCCTCGGGACTCCTCTCCGGTATCGTTTTGCTCCAGTATTTTTTATATTTTCCAAAAATATTCTCCGTAAATTTTCAGCCCATTCCGAGAACTTTTATTTCTGCACAAAAAACGACACCATGGTAGTTCTGCTGAAAACAGCGTCAGTCCGGGTTAGTTCTAATAAAATCATACCAAAATCATATAAAATTATTGTAAACATGGCATGAATACTTCATAAATTATAGATACGTTGGAGACCATGGCAATTTGATAAAAATTATGTACACCATGGTAGGACGAATCAGTATACTCTTGTTCATAAGGATAAAAATATAACTTTGCTTCCTATGTCTCCCGAACATATTATGAAAGATGATATTGCTAGAGCTAGTAAAGCAAAGCAGAAGCAAAGTGAGAGTGAAAATCAGATTGTGGCAAAGCAATTTGAGCAACATAATAAGCCTAATAAACAATCATCTAGTGTTGCATCTGAAATAAAACTGAAGAGTGGTTGTTTACTTGCCACTAAATCTGATATTACTGGTTTGGATGTTAATACATCCATTTTCTATGCTTTTGAATGAAAATAGGTATTATTTTCCTTCGAGGACATGCCTCCCTCTTTGCCTCCTGCTGTCGCTAACATTTTGCAGGAGTTCGCTGACGTCTTTCCACAAGACGTGCCACCGGGATTACCACCTATTCGAGGGATTGAGCTTCAAATTGACTTAATTCCCGGTGCATTGCTGCCCAACCGTGCGCCATACCGTACCAATCCAGAGGAGACGAAGGAGATTATGCGTCAAGTACAGGAGCTGCTCGACAAAGGTTATATACGCGAATCCCTTAGTCCTTGTGATGTTCCTATTATTCTAGTGCCTAAAAAGGATGGTACATCGTGTATGTGTTTTGATTGTAGAGGCATTAATAATATTACTATTCGTCATCGTCATCCTATTCCCAGGCTAGATGATATGCTTGATGAATTAAGTGGCTCTACAATTTTCTCCAAAGTTGATTTGTGTAGTGGATACCATCAAATTCATATGAAATTGCGAGATGAATGGAAGACAACATTTAAAACTAAATTTGGATTATATGAGTGGTTAGTCATGCCTTTTGGGTTAACTAACGCACCTAGCACTTTCATGAGATTAATGAACGAGGTTTTACGTGCTTTCATTGGACGATTTGTGGTAGTCTACTTTGATGATATACTGATTTATAGTAGAACTTTGGAGGAACACTTGGATCATTTGCGTGTTGTTTTTATTGCTCTACGCGATGCACGTTTGTTTGGTAACCTTGGTAAGTGCACCTTTTGCATCGACCGAGTATCTTTTCTTGACTATGTTGTTACTCCACAGGGAATTGAAGTTGATAAAGCCAAGATTGAAGCTATTGAGAGTTGGCCGCAGCCCAAAACGGTCACACAAGTGAGGAGTTTTCTTGGACTCGCTGGTTTCTATATTCGTTTTGTGAGGGATTTCAGCACCATTGCTGCACCTCTCAATGATCTTACAAAGAAGGATGTGCCTTTTGTTTGGGGTACCGCACAGGAAGAAGCCTTCACGGTATTGAAATATAAGTTAACACATGCTCCTTTACTCCAACTTCCTGATTTTCATAAGACTTTTGAGCTTGAATGTGATGCTAGTGGAATTGGATTAGGAGGTGTGTTATTACAAGATGGTAAATCTATTGCATACTTTTCTGAAAAATTGAGTGGGCCTAGTCTGAATTATTCTACTTATGAGAAGGAATTATATGCTCTTGTTTGGACTTTGGAAACATGGCAACATTATTTATGTCCCAAAGAGTTTGTTATACATTCTGATCATGAATCTTTGAAACATATTAAAAGTCAAGCAAAACTGAACCATAGACATGCTAAATGGGTTGAATTCATTAAGAATTTCCCTTATGTCATTAAACACAAGAAGGGTAAAGAAAATGTTATTGCTGATGCATTGTCTCGTCGTTATACTATGCTTTCACAACTTGACTTTAAAATATTTGGTTTGGAGACCATCAAAGATCGATATATGCATGATGCTGAATTTAAAGATGTGTTGGAGAATTATAAAGAAGGGAGAACATGGAACAAGTTCGTCATTAATGATGGACTTGTGTTCCGTGCTAACAAGCGATGCATTCCAGCTAGCTCCGTTCGTCTTTTATTGTTACACGAGGCGCATGGAGGAGGATTAATGGGACACCTTGGCATGAATAAGACGGAGGACGTACTGGCTACACATTTCTTTTAGCCAAAGATGAGACGGGATGTTGAGCGTTTTGTTGCTCGCTGCACTACATTTCAAAAAACTAAGTCACGACTCAATCCTCATGGTTTCTATATGCCTTTGCCTGTACCTAGTGTTCCTTGGGAGGATATATCTATGGACTTTGTTTTAGGTTTACCTCGAACAAAGAAGGGGAGGGATAGCATATTTGTTGTAGTGGATAGATTTTCGAAATGGCACACTTTATACCATGTCATAAAAGTGATGATGCTGCTAATGTTGCTGATTTGTTCTTTCATGAAATTATTCGCTTGCATGGTGTGCCAAATACAATTGTTTCAGATCGTGATGCTAAATTTCTTAGCCACTTTTGGAGATGTTTATGGGCTAAGTTGGGGACTAAACTGCTTTTTAGTACTACATGTCACCCCCAAACTGAGGGACAAACTGAAGTAGTGAATAGATCATTGTCTACTATGCTAAGGGCTGTTTTGAAGAATAACCTGAAAATGTGGGAAGAATGCTTGCCTCATATTAAATTTGCTTATAATCGTTCGCTGCATTCTACTACTAAGATGTGCCCTTTTGAAGTAGTGTATGGTTTCTTACCTCGTGCACCTATTTATTTGTTGCCTCTTCCATCTTTGGAGAAGGTTAATTTTGATGCTAAAGAACGTGCTGAATTGATATTAAAGATGCATGGGTTAACTAAGGAGAACATTGAGCGTATGAATGCTAAATATAAACTTGCTGGAGATAAGGGTAGAAAATATTTTTTCTTTGCGCCTGGAGATCTTGTTTGGTTACATTTGCGTAAGGATCGGTTTCCTGAATTGTGCAAGTCAAAGCTAATGCCACGTGCTGATGGTCATTTTAAGGTGTTAGAGAAAATAAATGATAATGCATATAAACTTGAGCTGCCTGTAGATTTTGGGGTTAGTCCCACTTTTAACATTGCAGATTTGAAGCCTTATTTGGGTGAGGATGATGAGCTTCCGTCAAGGACGACTTTAGTTCAAGAAGGGGAGGATGATGAGGACATCCCTACTAATGTTACACCCACATTCCCACCAGCTACACATATTGGACCGGTTACTAGAGCTTGCGCATGCCAACTAAATTATCAGGTACTTCCGTTTCTTGGATATCCTTCTAATGTTCATGAACATATGATGCTGCCTAAATTAGATACTTTTGTTTTACTTATGAATGAAGGACCTAGCATGGACAAGAAGGATGGCCATTGGAGCGGGATCAAGCATGGAGAAGAAGGTGCGCGCGCCAGAAGGAAGAATGGACTTTCCGGTGGTGATTTTCGCACTTTGAAGCCACCATAAGGAGTGCTCGGAGGCTTGGACGAAATATACAATATGCCACTTCATAAATTTCGTCCATAGGCTATTGTAGGTGTTGCGTCCCCTTATTTTTGGGCCAGGCCCATGTAATTTCGAAATAACATATTATAGGCTGTTTTTAGAGTCTGTATGTGTGGGGAAACTGAGTTAGGGCTGGTTTCGGACCCCTCCTCCAAGGAGCCACGAAATCCCCCTCTATTCCCCCATATATACAGCCCTTAGGGCGTCGTTTTAGACTTGGGTTTTGTTTAGATTGAAAGTTAGCCATAGCTGCAACTTCACGTTCTTCGTTTGTGTTCCACGACCAGACAAAGGCGTCACAGAACCCCAGTTTCATCAATAAAGCTTTCCTCTTATATTCACAATATCCAAATTGCAATCTTAGTTTCTTGCTTGTTCTTCATTTACTTGCAGGAAACAAACCCTCGTGGTCAGGTTGATCGCGCTCCGGCGTGGTCAGGTTGATCGCGCTCCGGCGTGGTCGATAACCTCTCGGAGTTGGTTTAGCGATTGCTAAGGCGCGACGTCCTCGCACGTTCGTAGTCGGATCGTCAAAGTCGACTCTACCATAAATGATAGCCACATCTCATCGAAAGACAGGGACAACTTCGCCTCTATCACCGGCAAGGTCGATGCAATGGCCCAGAATGGGCCCAAACCGCGCCAGTCACATCCCAGCTGCCTGCCGGGGACCGAGGCGCACACATCTTCAGGAAGACCCGGCAAGCCATCCCCCGGCAAGCGCGAGCCGATCGGCCACCGCTCCACCGCATCGCAATGCCAGTCATTTGTCGATGCGGTGTCGAGCCCTCAGGTGGCTAAGTGGCTCTCGGTAAGTACGTGGCGACTCGCTGGGAGAAGATTATGCCCGTTTGACACCTGTCGAGAGGCGTGTCAATACATTGAGCTATAGTTAGCTAAAGCGATGGTAAAAGCCTACCGGGGATGCATCCCCGCATGCCACCTAGGCTAGCATTTATGGCATTTTGTCCTAAGTGCCAGAGTTAGGTATGATGGCACTGTTGACTATCTAATCACTAGATAATGTCTGTTTTGCCACTGTGGTTGCCCCTTGAGCTATAAAAGGAGGCCCAAGGCAACCTAGCTAAAGATTCGGACCTTTGGAAACTTGTACTCGCGTAGCAGCTCTCCCGAAGGCAACCTTGCCGGGTTTGAGCTCTGTGTGTGCTTCGTGTTCCCCCGATCAATCCACTAAAGCAGGAGTAGGGTTTTACGCTTCCCAGCGGCCCAAACCTGGGTAAAACACCAGCGTCTCGTCGTCGTGCTACCTCACTACCTCTGCTCTCTGTGCAACGTGACCTCACCTCCGCCGAACAACAAAGGGGCCCGTGGCCCCATAGGTGATCGTGTCCGTCGTGACCCGACATCGTATCACATCACAACATACCCTGCAAAAACAAGTTAGATGTCCTCTACTTTGTTGTTTCAAGTTTTATGTGGCTTCTATGGGCAACTAGAAAGAACTGTTCTTACCTAAGCAAAGCCACAATGGTATTAATCAAGTTGCCTTTTAACCTTCTACAAGGACCGTCTTCATTGAATCCGATTCAACTAACATGGGAGAGACAGACACCCGCCAGCCACCTTTATGCAAAACAAGTTGCATGTCAATCGGTGGAACCGGTCTCTTGTGCGAGGACAAGTAAGGTTTGTCCGAGCCGCTTCATCCCACAATACCGCCGATTCAAAATAAGACTAAGGAGTTAAGCAATCTGAACATCAATTCCTACAAACACTTTGTGTTCTACTCGTGCATATCATCTACGCATAGACCTAGCTCTGATACCACTGTTGGGGAACGTTGCATGGGAAACAAAAAATTTCCTATGCACACGCAAGATCTATCCGTGGAGATGCATAGCTACGAGAAGGGGAGTGTGTCTACATACCATTCTAGCTTGCTAAGCGGAAGCGTTAAAACCACGGTTGATGTAGTCGTACGTCTTCACGATCCAATCGCGATCCGTCTCGATAAAGCACCGCACGGACGTCACCTCCGCGTTCGGCACACGTGCACCTCGATGACGTCCCCGCATCCTCGATCAAGCGAGCGAGGGTGGATTAGTAGATGAGTTTTCCAGCAACACGACAGCGTGGTGGCGGTGGTGATGGAGCAATCTCAGCAGGGCTTCGCTAAGCACTACTATAGATGTGATCGGAGGAGAAAACGAGATATGGAGAGAGGGAGGGCTGTGATACGTCTCCAACGTATCTATAATCTTTGATTGTTCCATGATATAATTTTATCAATCTAGGATACTTTTTGAGTATTTATTTACCAATTTATAATATTTTTGAGTGTTAACCTATTGACCCAGTGCCTAGAGCCAGTTGCTGTTTTCTGCATGTTTTTGGCTTTTCAGGTTTACAGTACCAAACAAAGTCTAATTGCCTCGAAAATTTTATATGATTTTTCTGGACCAAAACAAGACCTGGAAGCTTCGGGAGGAGACCGGAGGCTGCACGAGGGAGGCACAAGCCAACAGGGTGCGCCTACGGGGTTTGGCGCACCCTGATGGCTTGTCCCTCCTTGGTGGGTCTCCTGACCCCGTTTTCTGGCCTATAAATTCCCATATATTCCAAAAACCCTAAAGAGCATCCCGAAACACTTTTTCCGCCGACGCAAGTCTCTGTTCCGCTGTGATCCCATCTGGAGCCCTGTTCTGGTGCCCTGCCGTAGGGGGGATCAATCACGGAGGGTCTCTACATCATCCTTGTTGCTCCCTTGGTGATGTCCATAGTTAGTACCTAGATGGCTATCTCGCTCTCTTGATTTCTATACAGTGATCATCGCATCTTCGCTTTGATCTATCCGACGTAATTCTTTTGTATGGTGCGTTTGTTGGGACCCTATGAATTGTGGGTTTATGTTTCGATTATTCATGAAAAGTATATTATGATTCTTATTTGCATGATTATTATAGCTTCGTATTATCTCCAATCTATTGATTTTCTTTGGCCAAGTAGACTAATCTTTCTTCAGTGAGACGGGTGCGTTGTAGTGGGTTCAACCTGACGAGTTTCTATATCCCAGTGACAGAAGGGGACAAGAAATGTCTTTGTGTTGTTGCCACTAAGGATAAAACGATGGGGTTAGTTCATATTAATTGAATTCTCTTTGTCTACATCATGTCATTGTTCTCCAAGCATTACTCTGTTTTACTTAATACTCTAGATGCATGCTGGATAGCGGTCGATGGGTGGAGTAATAGTAATAGGTGCAGGCAGGAGTCGGCCTATTTTCTTATGGACGTGATACCTATATATACATGATCATTGCCGTGAATATGAACATAACTATGCACTCTTCTATCAGTTGCCCAACAGTAATTTGTTTACCCACCGTATGCTTTCTACATGAGAGATGCCATTAGGGAAAACTATGCCCCCGGGTCTATTCACTCATATATTTACAAACGCTTTTCAATACCTTGCTGCCATTTACTATATTTTATTTTATTTTGCGATTTACAATTAACTACTATCATCTACACACTTCATTTGGATGCAAATAATGAGTCCAAGGGGATTGTCAACCCTCTTGCCCGCGTTGGGTGCAAGTGTTTGCTCTTTTGTGTGCAGTCGCTGAAGACGGTGGTTGACCGTTACTGCTATTGGTTCGATAAACCTTGGTTCTTAACTGAGGGAAATACTTATCGTTATTGTGCTGCAATAACCCATTCCTCTTCACGGAATACCCAACGTAGATCACAAGTATCAGGAAGGATTTCTGGCATCGTTGCCGGGGAGTATCATCAACCAACTATCAAGTAACTCCGCACATATTATCATTCACTTGTTCTTCTTTTTATTTTTTGTTATATTTAGTTTGCTTAATAAAAATAAAAAATATAAAAATATTTACTTACCAGTTTGCTAGTTTGCTTGTTACTATGGCTAGTTCTTCCTCCGTTTCGCTCACTCCCGAGAATGAAGTCCTTAATTTTAGATAAAGGGGAGGAGAAAGTTTAAAATATGCTTGGTATAGGATTTGCAATGGTCGAAATACTTACACTCATAAGAAATCCACCACTACCTAGCTTCATAATTTTTATGCGGGTGTGACAACTTGGTATAGGTTTGTTCTTGACACCATTACCGGTGGCAATTTCTTAATGTGTCACACTTTGGATGCTAATAATACTATTGAAAATCTTGTAGGAGCACCACCTATTAATATTAAAGAAACTATTTCGACCATGGAACATCTTAAGGAAAGGCCTGATGGTATTGAAAATAAAATGACTACTAATGAACAAATTGAGGAATTGGATAAAAAGCCTCATAATCATATCACTCAATTTGGGTGACGGGTAGGAATGACTTTGAAAATTTTAAAGGGAAGGGATACAATTATTGATGAGATGGTAGAACAAAGCTTGAATAGGATTGATAAAATGGAAGAAATCATTAATAAAGTAGGTTCCACTTTGACACCTTCAAAAACTAATGCTAGTACTTCTCGAAATAAAAGTCCCAAGTTCATATATGTTCCCAAGAGCATTAGTACCCCTCCTACCAAAAGAAACGAAGATCTCAAAATGATTAGTGTGCATCCCAACTTTATAAACCTGATAAAGGACCCTATTTTCAAGCCTCTTATTGTCCCTACTAATCATGGTTGTGTTATTGAGGAGCTTGATGTCAAAGATGACAACACTTAAAATTATGCATTATGCCTAGCTAGGGGCGTAAAACGATAACGCTTGTTGGGAGGCAACCCAATAGTTATATTTATTTTTGCTTTTTACTTTCTGTTTGTTTTTGATAAAATTATTATTGACTCTGTAATTATTGTGTTTTTATGTTTTAATTAGTGTTTGTGCCAAGTAAATCCTTTGGTATGACTTACAAGATAAGTAGAATTGATACGGTGCAAAAACAGAAATTTTAGTGTCCAGTGCAGAATTTCTCTGATTTTACTGTCATGTCTTTTTAATATGAATTTTTTACACAGTATTGCTATACAAATTCTTCATGATTTACTAATTTTTCATAATTTTTAGGGTTACAGAATTATAGGTTCTCTACATATATTTATAGACTATTCTGTTTTAAACATATTCTGTTTTTGCTTGCATAGTTTGCTTGTTTTCATGATGCTATGGATTGTATCGGGGGGTATAGGCCATGGAGAAGTTAGAATACAGTACCTATTATGCAATAATAAAATATGAATCAATTTATAACAGTACCTAAAGTATTTGATATGTTGCTTATACTAACGTATCTCACGAAGTTTTGTTGAGTTTTGTGTGATTGAAGTTTTCAAGTTTTGGGTGCTATCACGATGGACAAAGGAATAAGCAGCGGCAAGATCCCAAGGCACCCCAAGGTAATATTCTAGGAAGACTCAAGCGTTTAATCTTGGGGATGCTCCGGAAGGCATCCCCTCTTTCGTCTCAATCCATCAGTATGTCACTTGGAGCTATATTTTTATTCGTCACATGATATGAGTTTTGCTTGGTGCGTCGTTTGCTTTTGTTTTTTAGTTTGCCACATACATCATTTGCTAGACACACCTATTTGAGAGAGACACACATTCATCATAATTTATTAGAATACTCTATGTGCTTCACTTATATCTTTTTGAGCACAGTGGCGTATAGATTTTATAGAAATAATTGCACTCTCGTTCTTCACTTATATTTGTTCGAGAGTTAATAAATAGTGATAGTAATTTGCATGGGTTATAAGACTAGTCCAAAAATAATAGGTATTCAATGAGTGATAATAAAAACCATCATGTAGCACATTAAAGAGAAATTTTGGGTTAATGATATTGATGTGGTAGTGTGAAAGGGTGTGAGTGCATTGTTGTCGGTTCGTAGAAGTATTGGTATTAATAGGTGTTAATTTCCCGTTTTCCTAAATATTGGAAAAAGGCATGGTGGGGATGTGTGAGCATTTCTATTCATCGTTAAATCCTAGTGTTGTTTCAGGTCAGAGGCGCGCGATGGTTAAATCCTCCCAACCTCCTCCCTCGGGGCATGCGAGTAGTACATTGATTTGTGATAAAACTAATAAAACTTTGCAATAAGTATATGAGTTCTTTATGACTAATGTGAATCCGTGGACATATGCAATCTCACCCCCTCATATTTGGCTAGCCTCTTCAGTACCATGCATTGCCCATTCTCACCTCGAGGATCGGTGCAAACTTCGCCGGTGCATCCAAACCCCGTGACATGATACGCTCTGTCACATATAAACCTCCTTATATGTTCCTCAAAACAGCCATCATAACTACCTATTATGGCATTTCCATAGTCATTCCAAGATATATTTCCATGCAACTTCCACTGTTACATCATATGACTAGTTTATTCATCGCCATATTGCTTTGCGTGATCATGTAAAGCTGACATAGTATTTGAGGCAAAGCCATCATTCATCATTTTCTTGATACAAGTCACACTAGATCATTGCACATTCTGGTACACTGCCAGAGGCATTCATATTGAGTCATAATGTTTCATAGTTCTTCACATTGAGTTTTTGAATTGAGTTGTAAGTAAATAAAAGTGTGATGATCATCATTATTAGAGCATTGTCCCAGTGAGGAAATAAAAATGGGGGAGGTCAAATGAGCCCACCATAATAAAAAAATGAGAGAAAAATAGAGAAGGGACTTTACTACTATCCTTTACCACACTTGTGCCTCAAAGTGGCACCTTGTTCAGTTGAGCTTTCATACACTTATAGCTCCAGTGCATCAGTTGCATGGCAATCCCTACTCCTCGCATTGATATCTATCGATGGGCATCTCCATAGCCCGTTGATACGCCTAGTTGATGCGAGACTTTCTTATCCAGTTTTTACCCCTTTGATATCTACCACCATATTCTATTCCACCCTTATGTTATTTCCATGGTTCACGCTCATGTATTGCGTGAAGAATAAAAAGTTGATGTGCATTGAAAAAGTACGATCCAATTGCCTAAATTGGACATCGTGGTGCTTAACATTTGTATTAATGTGGTGAAGATGGTGCCATGCCTTACTGGGGGGGGGGTAAACATTGTTTGAGGATCGTATATTTCGGAAGATTGATGATTATGTTGCTTGTGCTTATAAATATTACTATGTTGATGTTTGTTAATTCATCATTTCTCAATGAGCATACATGCAAAAGATTACATATTGGCTAGGATGTCACATCAAAAATTCTATTTTTATCATTTACCAACTCGAGGACGAGTAAGAATTAAGCTTGGGGATGCTGATACGTCTCGAACGTATCTATAATTTTTATTGTTCCATGGTATAATATTATCATTCTAGGATACCTTTTGAGTATTTATTTACCAATTTATTATATTTTTGAGCACTAACCTATTGACCCAGTGCCTCGTGTCAGTTGTTGTTTTCTGCATATTTTTGGCTTTTCAGGTTTATAGTACCAAACGAAGTCCAATTGCCACAAAGCTTTTATATGATTTTTTCTGGACCAAAAGAAGACCTGGAAGTTTCGGGAGGAGACCGGAGGCCGCACGAGGGCGCGCCCTGATGGCTTGTCCCTCCGTGGTGGGTCTCCCGACCCCGTTCTGGAGCCCTGTTCCGCCGCGATTCTCATATATTCCACAAACCCTAAGGAGCATCCCAACACACTTTTTCCGCCGCCGCAAGTCTCTGTTCCGCCGCGATCCCATCTGGAGCCCTGTTCCGGTGCCCTGCCGGAGGGGGGATCAATCATGGAGGGCCTCTACATCATCCTTGCTGCTCCCATGGTGATGTGTGAGTAGTTCACCATAGACCTACGGGTCCACAGTTAGTACCTAGATGGCTATGTCTCTCTCTCTTGATCTTCAATACAATGATCATCGCAATTTCACTTTGATCTATCCAATGTAATTCTTTTGTATGGCACGTTTGTTGGGCTCCAATGAATTGTTGGTTTATGTTCAGATTATTCATGAAAAGTATCTGAGCCATCTCTCAAAGATATTATGATTCTTATTTGTATGATTATTATAGCTTCATAATTCTCTCTGATCTATTGATTTGCTTTGGCCAAGTAGAATGATTTTTCTTCAGTGAGAGGGGTGCGTTGTAATGGGTTCAACCTGACAGGTTTCTATATCCCAGCGACAGAAGGGGACAAGATACGTCTTTGTGTTGTTGCCACTAAGGATAAAATGATGGGGTTAGTTCAGATTTATTGAATTCTCTTTGACTACATCATGTCATTGTTCTCCAAGCATTACTCTTTTTTACTTAATACTCTAGATGCATGCTGGATAGCGGTCGATGGGTGGAGTAATAGTAATAGGTGCAGGCAGGAGTTGGCCAATTTGCTTATGGATGTGATGCCTATATATACATGATCATTGCCGTGAATATGAACATAACTATGCGCTCTTCTATCAATTGCCCAACAGTAATTTGTTTACCCACTGTATGCTTCCAGCATGAGAGATGCCATTAGGGAAAACTATGGCCCCCTGGTCTATTCACTCATATATTTACAAATGCTTTCAATACCTTGCTGCCATTTATTATATTTAATTTTATTTTGCAATTTCCAATTAACTACTACTCCCTCCATTCCTTTATATAAGGTGTATTTGTTTTTCCAAAAGTCAAACGAGGCCAAGTTTGATCGAGTTTTCAAAAAATATATATCAATATCCACAATATAGAATTTATATCATTTGATCCATCATGAAAAGTAGTTTCATATTTTATCTATTTGGTATTGCATATGTTGTTAGTTAATTATATGATCTTGGTCAAACATTCAAATGGTTGACTTGCATGAAAAACAATACACCTTATATTTTGGAAGGGAGGGAGTATCATCTACACTCTTCATTTCCTTGCAAATAACGAGTCCAACGGGATTGACAACCCTCTTGCCCGCGTTGGGTGCAAGTCTTTGCTCTTTTGTGTGTAGTTGCTAAGACGGTGGTTGATCGTTACTCCTATTTGTTTGATAAACCTTGGTTCTTAACTGAGGGAAATACTTATCCGTATTATACTGCAATAACCCGTTCCTGTTCACGGAAAACCCAACGCAGATCACAAGTATCAGGCTGCGCCTATGGCTTGGGTGTGGCTGCCCTCCCTCTCCCCACATATATATAGGGGCAGGGGAGAGGTGTGCCGGCCCTAGGGCTTCCTCCAAGGGAGGGCGACGGCCTAGGGGGGTGGCTTGCCACCCAAGGCAAGGGTGGTGCCCCCTCTATGGTTTCCCCAAACCCTAGGGCGCCTTGGGCCTTGGGATGGGGAGGCGCCCAGCCCACCAGGAGCTAGTGCAGCCCTCTCTCTCAGCCCATTAGGCCATCCAGGGCAGGTGGACACCCCGGTAGACCCCCAGAACCCCTTTCGGCAGTCCAAACAAAAACCGACAAGTCTAGAAACTATTCCGGAACCCGAATACCAACTTCCCATATATGAATCTTTACCTCCGAACCATTCCAAAGCTCCTCATCATGCCCGGGATCTCATCTGGGACTCCGAACAACAATCGGTGACCAACATACATAACTCAATAATACCATATCATCATCGAATGTTAAGCGTGCGGACCCTACGGGTTCGAGAATCATGTAGACATGACCGAGACACCTCTTCGGTAAATAACCAATAGCGAGTCCTGGATGCCCATATTGGCTCCTACATATTCCACGAAGATCTTTATTGGTCGAACCACGATGTCAATGATTCAGTCAATCCCGTATGTAGTTCCCTTTGTCCAGCGGTATGTTACTTGCCCGAGATTCGATCGTCGGTATCTCGATACATAGTTCAATCTCGTTATCGGCAAGTCCATTTACTCGTTCCATAATACAAGATCCTGTGACTAACTCCTTAGTCACATTGCTTGCAAGCTTCTTGTGATGTTGTATTACCGAGAGGTCCCAGAGATACCTCTCCGTCCTACGGAGTGACAAATCCCAGTCTCGATATATGCCAACCCAACAGACACCCTCGGAGGTACTTGTAGAGTACCTTTATGATCACACATTTACAAAGTGACGTTTGATACACACAAGGCATTCTTCCTGTGTCAGGGAGTTGCATGGTCTCATGGTCTTAGGAATAGATACTTGACATGAAGAAAGAAGTAGCAATAAATTTAGTGAGATGATCAAATGCTATGCTTACGGTTGGTGTTGTCCATCACATCATTCTCCTAATGATGTGATCCTATTATCAAATGACAACTCAGGTCTATGGCTAGGAAACCTTAACCATCTTTGATCAACGAGCTAGTCTAGTATAGGCTCACTAGGGACACAGTGTTGTTTATGTATCCACACATGTATCCGAGTTTCCGGTCAATACAATTATAGCAAGGATAATAAACGATTATCATGAAAAAGGAAATATGATAATAACCACTTTATTATTGCCTCTAGGGCATATTTCCAACATGAACCCTTGTGTGTTGATAGTTGGTTGTGCTCTCTGCGTACGTCGATTCCCACAGCCGAACTGCAAAGGGGCCCTTTGCCGGTCCCATAGACTTTCATACCTCGACAAACTCTGATAGGTCTCTAACGTATCTATAATATGTTATGGTTTCATACTATTATTTCAGCAATCTTCTATGCTTATATGCCACTTTATATCATTCTTGGGAACTAACCTATTAACTCAGTGCCCGATGCGAGTTGTTGTTTTCTGCTTGTTTTTGGTTTTGCAGAAAATCAACACCAAAAGAGTCCAAACGTGAAAAAAATTGATGAGTTTTTCTGGACCAAAAGAAGACATGTTAGCTTCAGAGGGATGCCAATTGCTGCACAGAGGAGCGACAAGGCCAGGGGCGCGACCTAGAGAGTAGGGTGCACCCCCACCCTTGTTGCGCCCCATGGGTCCTCTGCACCACCCCTTCAACCTATAAATCCCCAAATATTCCAAAAACCCTAGGGGAGCATCCGAAACAATTTAACCGCCAACGCAAATCTCTGTTCTGTCGCAATCCCATCCGGAGGCCTTTTCCGGTACTCTGCCGAAGGGGGAATCTATCACGGCGGTCATCTTCATCAACCTTAGGCCTCCCACATGATGTGTGAGTAGTCCCTCTAGGACCTATGGTTCCATAGGTGTAGCTAGATGCTCTCTCTGTTTCTCATTTTATCTTCAATACAATGATCTCTTTGGAGAACTATTCGATGTAACTTTTGCGGTGTGTTTGTTGGGATCCGATGAATTGCGGGTTTATGTTCAGATTATTTATTGAAAGTAATTGATACAATCTGAGATTTATTATGTGTGATTTCATATGGCTATGTATGCTTTCTGATCTATAAGTTTGCTTTGGCCAAGTAGATGAGTAGATCATCAAAGGTAGTGGTGCATAGTAGTAGGTTCAATCTTGCGGTATCCTCACCTCGTGGCAGAAGGGGTAGTGAGGCATGTATTTTCATTGTTGCTACCAAGGATGAAATGATGGGGTCAGAATATATTTCTTATCTTACTTTGTCTGCATTATGTCATCTTGCTTAAAGCATTACTGTCACAGCCCTAGCTAGACATTGCTTGTCATTGCATTAGTCATAATGTCATCATGTTTAAATTCAAATGAACTTGAAATGGGGATTGTCAAAACCCTAGCACTCCATTATTCAAACCAATTAAAGTAGCTAATATTTCCAATGAACCTAAAATGGCCTTAGAAAATGTTCACCATTTCTGATAAATGTTGGAAACAACATACCAGAGGTGATGAATTTGTAAACAACTCTTTTGTCATTTTAAATAAAACAGAAATGCATCTGAAAATGATAACTAAATGACTATAATTATTTTAGTTCCTCCAACAATGCTGAAACTTATTTTGGGGTTTGGAAATAATATACTTAGACCCCATAATAAATTCCAGGGTTTTTGTCTTTAGGGTTTTGTCCAAACATTTTGAAACAAAGAGCAAATATTAGAAAAACAGAAACAAAAAGGGAAATAGAAATAAAAAAGGGGAGCCACTTACCTGGCCCAGAAGACGGCCCAACCCACCAAGGGCATCAGTGTCTTCTTCCTCTTGCCAAGAGGAGAAGCACCTGCGTGCCGGGCATGCCTGCACCGCGGCCACCTCCTCCATGTGTGCTTGGCTCCCTCGTGCTCATCTCCTCGCGCCTGTAGGTGCCCCATCACCTCATCCCACTCTCCCCATGCTCTCCCCCCTCTGTTCTCTCCCCGCAACACAGTCGAGCGCAGTCCTCGCCGCCGCTTGCCACAACCGCGACCACCAGCCTGTTTTCGCCTCGCCAGCAAGTTTGGTGGATCCGCCGTCGTCGCATTAGTCCGTCAAGCCGAAGGAACCGGGCTCAGACGCGCCACGATGATGAATTCACCGTTGTCTTCAACCTCCAGCTGCCAGACGACATCGGCGAATTTGCCGGCTATGGAGTTTCGTCGACCTCGCCGTCACCCTCAACGGATCTGCCTTGATCCACCGCTTCATTTACCCCATGCCCCCTCGCCATTCCCTTCCTCCAACCGCTAGCCCCGTCTTGGCTGAGTTCCGGCCGCCGCCGCGAGCCCGCCTCCGGCGAGCTCAGGCCGCCTCAACCCCTCCTACTTGCCTAGCCAGATGCAGGCGAGTCCCTGCACTCGTTTGGCACCAGCGGCGCATGTAGCCACCGCCCGTAGTGCTGCTCCGGCGTACCTTCGCCGCGTCGGGTGGTCGCCGGCATTCAGCCGTCGGCTAACCCCCATGTTAGCCACTAATTAACCACCATGAGATACTGACAGTGGGCCCTGCCTGTTAATAATATCTAGTTAAGTTTTAATTAAACCTTTTAGCCACAGTGTCACTGACCTGTGGGCCCAGATGGTCAGGTTTGACCAGGCTGGCCCAGTTGACCCGCTGACACTAGGACGACGTCATGCTGACGCAATAATTCCATTTCTGAAATTTGAATAAATCTTAATTGATTTATTTATTGCAAAAAATGTTATAAACTTTGAAAAATCATAGAAATTCAACCGTAACTCAGATGAAAATAATTTATATATGAAAAATGATAAGAAAAATCTAATGAACCTGTCTATGCCATGATCATGCATGTTTGAGCAAGTTAACATCACCAAGTAGGACATTTCATGAGTAGGATAATTTAATAAATAGTGTTGGAGTTGGAATTTAGTATATATTTGAATTCCACTTCACTTAATATGACTACCTATTGCTCTAGGTCAATTCAATGGTTTATAATGCCATATCATACATCATGTTTGTTGCATTGCATTGAATGTGTTCCTTTCCTGTTTTGTCGGTAGTGTTCCTTCCCGGTAGACGATGGTTCTGACGTTGAGATCGTTGTCACCGATGAAGACTCATTGTTATCTTCAGAAGTGTCAGGCAAGCAACCCCCTCCTTGAGCATCCCGATAATATCCTACTCTCTCGCTCCTGCTCTCTTTTACTACATTAGGACAACAACGATTGAACTGTTACATGTTCTCGGTAATTGAACCCATTCCTTTGCATGACCTGTCCTTGTCACAGTAAATAGTAGAAACCACTTAGCATGAGTAGCAACTGCTTGAGCCTTGTTGTGCTTACTCATCCATGCTTGCTTACTGTGCCTGCTATGCTTAGAGTCGTGTCGGGTCTGATCCATCTGGGCGATGAATCGGAATGGATGTGTTCATGTCCTGCTGTGTGAGAGCTAAGTGTGTGAATCCGATTTGGTAAAGGTAGCGATGAGAGGCCATGTAGGAGTACATGGTGGGTTGTCTCATTGGGACCGTCCTTAAGAACTGAGTTCTATGTATGTTATCAAGACAAGATACTACTGCACATTGGGATCCTTAATTGACCCTCTCGGCTTATTAATCGCCTTGGTCTCTGTCTAGGAGTTGCAACTAGTTTCTGGTGTTTGTAGGATGTGGTGGCGGCCATGCATAGCGCTGACCGGAGGGGTAGGCTATGGCGCGGTAGATGCACCGTGGCCCGGTGTACCAAGCGTAGTACCATCCGTCGAGGTGGGCTTGGGAACCCTGCACACATCGTTTGGGGCCGTGATGGAAACTTTGGCCGGACTTCTATTGCGGGTTCAGTCTCAAATAAGCAATAAACCTAGACTAGAGTCTTGTGTGGTTAACGGTCATGGCCGACTCCCTCGCTGGGCTTCCGCTTGAAGGTTGCCGAGGTGCCTTTTTACGTGCACATGGCAGTAAGTGGCGGGAGCATGTGTGAAGAAGTATACCCCTGCAGGGTGAATTAATCTGTTCGAATAGCCGCATCCTCGGATATGGACTACTTGGATTACTTATGTGGTACATAGACAAGTGAAGGGATACTCTAAAATGCGCAAGATAAGTGTGAGTGCTATGGATGGGCTTCTCGTAGGGAGACGAGAGTGGATCCATAGTGGTGTATTGATTTGGTCAATATGTGGACTCGTGTGCGTTGTCCCACCTCAAAGATAATACTAGTAGTCGTCGTACAGGTTAGCCAAGAGTCAAAGCTGGCTTGCTGCAATAAACTCCACAACCCCCTTTGTTGACAATGATGCATATGTAGATAGTTCTGATGTAAGTCTTGCTGAGTACCTTTGTACTCACGGTTGCTTAATTTATGTTTCTGAAGAGGAGACGCCAGTCTCATTAGTGATTCTTACGACGCGAAGTTCGATGTTGACTGGATTAGCTTGGGAATCCCAGACAGAGGTCTGGCTCCTTTGGTAGGGTCGTTGTAGCTTTTCAGGATCTTCTAGCCACTTTTAATAGATGTTTGTACCTAGACATGCATCTTCCGCTTGTTGATTGTATGCTCTGAATGATGGGTCATGTGACTTTCTGCTTGTAACATCATATTAAGGCTCTTCTGAGCCTTCTAAATAAATGTTGTGTTGCTGTATGGTTATGTTGTGATGCCATAGTTGTATCTATGCATATCGGACATGTCGTGCGTACATGTGACGTGTAACGATATGTATGGGATTCGACACCTAGTTGTGTGCCTCTAGTAGTACTCTTTACGGGGAAATGCCTCTTTGTGCTTCCACTAAGCCTTGGTAGCTTGCTACTACTCCGGACACATTGATTGACCGGCGTGTATCCTTCTTTGCTGCTGTGTCTATCCCTTCGGGGAAATGTCTCGCAGTGTAATGGAGTCCATGTAGCCTGCTATGACTCGTCTACGCGCAGTTGATGACATTTATGTCCCACAGCGTAATCGAGTCCCTGTAGCTTGCTATGACTTGTCTACACACGCTGAGACCGACACCTGCATTGTTGGGTTACGTATGCTTGTCCCCGTATGGATGTGCCACTTGGGTTCTACGACTAGTCATGTCGACCCGGGTTCTTGGACATTTGAATGCTAGCGACATATTCACATTCGTGAGCCAAAAGGCGCAAACGGTCCTGGCCCAGGTAAGGTGGCAGCCGTGGAGATAACCGTGCGTGAGGCTGCAAAGTAATGTGAAGTGTTACATGCTAGATTCTTATGGCTTAGGATCGGGGTCCCGACAGCGTTCGTATCAGAGCTTGACTGCCTGTAGGATTACCAAGCCAAACTGGTCGATGTTGAGTCTAGAACTGCTCTAGTTATATAAGGGAATTGATTGTGGAAGGGAACGTAAGATTCTTTTTACTCCTTTCCTCGTGTCATTCTTATTCTGAGTCACCCTCTTCTTTATTCTACGGGGTTTAAGAATTAGGTTTCTCATCTATCTATCAGGATGACGAGTTATCATGCTGGAGACTTATAGGAAAGTTGATGTCTTCCTGGAGCAGTGTCTCCATAAGAATTCAGTTGTTTTGCTGTTAGTTTTCATGCATGTTACCTCATATTTCATGCCCGTACAGCCGTTATGCTGGCCGAGTTATCCAAGGTTTCTAAATTATCTGATGCAATTGCAAATCCTTTCATCCCGAGTTATTGTCTTGGGGCCAGTTAAAGCACACCAACTATTGTGTTGAGTTACCCCATTACCTTGACCTATCTGATGAAGGTGTTAGGAAACCGTCTTATCCCAAAGAACTACCCAATATATAGTTGTGTTGTATTCCGGTGTGATAATTCTAGCCATTGTTATCGAAAGCATCCTGTGATGCTACTTAGTCAATAGGTATTCTATTTTTGGTTTTTTGAGCCGAAGGATCATTCTGCTCATTCCTGTTGATAGTATTTGCTCGTTCCTTTAGAATATTAGTAACCTTGCTCTAGTCTTCAAGGTTCGTGGTTTATCATTCTTCCAATAGCATGAACCAGTTACGGCAGAAGCTCCTCGTGAACAAAAGATCACAACATGAGTGCTCATGATGAGTTCTCCATTCTATAATTGTGACTCTGCCAATCCTTCTTTTTTGCATGGGCTATCCGGAAGAATTATGTTGAATCATTAGACATGCTAACCTATGCATCCACAACTCAGAAAAATCATTTGCTCTTGAGTTGCCCCTTCAATTGTGTTCTGACCCTAGTCTATCAGTGGATAGTCAAGAGTAGTTGTGCACTCATAATCATTGATGCCTATTATTCTTGTGGTCCGTCAAGCCATTCTATTCTGGAATAACTAGGAGAAGCAAACTCCAGTACCTCATCCATATCCAGGATTGGGTCAAAGTAGTTGTATTCCGCAGATCAAAATTCCAATCCAACTTTTGCTCTGTTCTACCTTGAGGTATTACCCTCTTCATGTCAAGATTGTCATGAGAATTGCACTCCCTCTTATGAACTCTTGATGTAGTGATACTTCTCACCATCATTGTTCATTCCTCGGTACCCGAGTTGGTTGTAACCAGAACACCGACAAGTGAACCGTGATGTGTGAAATCGATACTCCTAGTAATGCTATTGCTTGGTAGTTAATGGACAATAATTTCACTCTTAGTGTGATGGTTATTGAATCATCATTCAAAAGATTGTTTGTGCTACCTAGTCCATCTTTCACGGTGCTCTCTTCGATCAATGAGTTGGGATTGTATCAATTCCTCGCTCTTTTGATCATATCGTCTTGCCTGAAAAGCGAGATTTCTCCCGATCTCAGAAACATATCGGTGGGTCGTGATTTTTTGAATATATTCTCGAAAATATTACCAAGTTGTCCCCTGACCGTTATGTTGAGTTCATGATCAAGTTGGTTTTCCTATAAACCACCCTTTCTCCAGGAATCTGTGTTGGATATAACTGAGCTAGTTGGTTAAGCCAAACAACAACTTGGAGAGTTGGAAGATGAAAGCTTTGCCCAACTTAGTTCATTCTGAAGGGATATCCTGGTGCGTATGTGTTTGTGTGTGTAGAAGAAGGGTGATATCTTCATTGGTTGATCCTTGTGATCAATCGTTGCTTCTATTGTCCTGTCCAATCCTTGATTTGAATAAGGGCTATCGTCAAATCAAACTCAGAACCAAGGGTTCTCGTAATGTTGTTTTACTCGTGGCTAACCCCTCGAGCTTACATCATTATACCTTATGGTCTGACCAATGCTAAATTCTTGCTCACATGGTTGTGCAATTCCATTTATATGGATATCTCAATGAGTTGTTGTTGAGCCCATCTGCAACATCTTCACCTGTTCCATGATTCATGTTGTACATTAAGTTAGTATTGGAAACTTGTGTAGGTATTATCTTCAGGTCTCGCACCCGGAGTATGTGTATGGTGTAAGAAGTGACTTCCTCTAGTTCACGTGTACCGGGTGCAAGTTGCCACCGTGAATTAAGCGAAGTTGATTTTGCTTCCTTTGGAATCATCCCAAATCAGTCTTGCACGTGCAAAGTGTTCTATGGATTGGTAGACTTGCAACCTCCAATCCATATGTAACTCCTAGCACACCAAGACACTGATTGATTTGTTCAAGGAAAAGAAGTCCATTAAGTGCTAATACTAGTTCATGCATCAGGCTTCGTTACCTCAAATGATGGTTCCAAACAAGAATTCGGAAGTGTTTTGTTGTAAGAATTCTATGTGGTCACGTTTGCCTTCGGCAGTGAGTGCACATGGGTCTTGCAATCCAGCTCATGTTTTGGAGTTGGCTTCCGCAGTTCATTTCCTGAGGATCTCGCAACATCATCTCGTCGATTTGTGTTGCAAACTCTCCTTTCGGACATGCTGAGTCTGAAGTATCCTGACACCAATCATATCTGAATCTCAGGCAGATATAATGGCTGGAACGTTACCCAAGAGTTATAATATTGGTCTACCTAAGACCCGACAAAGTGATGTTGTGGCTAACACACTTAGCCGGAAGACCTACTATTACAATTTCTTGTATCAGTAACATTAGCCACCTCGCCATGAGGATTTCATATGACTTATTCCAGAAGTTGTTCCCCATGGACCCTTGGAATCCCCAAAGTCCGACCTTTACTTGATGTTCTAGTCATAACACCTGACCTATAATTGGGTTATGCTAGAAGATCAAGGAGAACATTAGAAGCGGAGTGCTAAATATCTCTCGGTCGATCATCCAGATTTCGTTCCCTTGGCATAGCTAAGCGGAAATCTGAGAAAGTGTTGTCTTCCTTTGCATCTGCATCCTCCGTCATTGTTGATCGTGGTTGTATGAGGTGTCACCAAGATCTGGGCACGGTTATTGGTAAAACCTTGATGAACATGGAGATGCTCAAGATCTTGAGAGCACGCTCAGACACTGGGTTATATTCTCGGTATCAATTGGAATGTGCCTTCCGTTTGCCGAGTTGTCCTATAACTCTAGTTTCCTTTCCAAACTGAGTATGCCATTCGTTCGAATTCCTTCAAACGATCGTTTGTGAATTGCTTTAACCTAGTATGAAGAGTTTCAATGATCTCTGGATCAAAAGTAATTCTTTTTGCCACTTAAGGGAATACTCTACGAGTCACCTTCCTAAGGTGCCCGTTATGGTATGAAGGGCAACTAACAACTCTCTACTTTGAAACCCATGCTCCATCCTAGCTAAGCGTGGAATTGTTGCCTACCAAATGGAACCATGAAGTTGAAATTATATTTTCATATTTTTCATATCATGCCTAGTAGTAGCTTCACATTGGGTTTAGAAAGTTAAATCTTTTGAAGCTTGACAATCACGATATTGGTCATAAAAGCAATTCGTGAATGATTAGTATAAGGAAGAGAACTTTCACATACAAATATATTATCTTGGACATCTTCTATGATTGTGAATACCCATTAATTATTTTCAAACTTGAGCAAATTAGTTGAAGTTGGACAAGGAAGACAACGTAATGAGTTATGATTGTGTATATTTGCATAGAAGTTATATTGTTATGGATCCTCCAACATGTGGTGTTTGCTTAGGATCTTTTGCTAGCAAAAAATTCGTACTAAGTAGAGATACTACTTGTGCATCCAAAAACCCTTAAACCCATTTTCTTGCCATGAGTGTCGAGGATACCTACCTATGGATTGAATAAGACCCTTCAAGTAAGTTGTCATCGGTGCAAAAAGGCAATAAAAATTGCTTCCAATTGTGTTTGATCATTTAGTGTAAGAGAAAATTGAGCGTTGTACGAACTTGTGATGGCAAAGTAATAAAAGCGACTGACTGCATAAGAAAGGTTTCTACCATAAGGGCCAATATAATGTGACGTTCTTTTGCATTAAGGGATTGTGCATACAAAACCAAAAATTCATGACAACCTCTGCTTCCCTCTGCGAAGGGCCTATCTTTTACCTTTCAGTATTTACTTTTATGCAAGAGTCAATAGTATGCATTCTCATTTCAACTCAATTATTCTCTAGTTGGCAAGCATCATGTGGTGGGGAAAGATCTAGGCACATATGGCCAGTCAAATATATTTGATCATGACTTATTATTATTGACAATTATCTCTATGATAAATGAGTTGGGAGGCGAAACATTAAGCCCCTATCTTTCTCTGTATTCGATGGATGCCATTTGTTCTAAAAATATGCTTTGAGTACTAGCAATCATAGAAGACTATATGATGATTGAGTATGTGGAGCTCTTACTTAGACTTTCTTGAGAACAAGTTGAATTGCAATTGTTTGGTGACTAAGAATATAGGTTCTTAAGTTTCAAGAGAATTCATTGTTTGAATCATAACATGTGAATTGGTTGCTACTTTATCATGATGAGTTTTATGAGAAAGAGTTGCTGTTATGATGCTAGGAAAAGTGGTTGAAATTATCATTGGTCAAATTTATGCACTATGCTAGCATTCACACTTCAAAAATTATTTCTATTATCATTTACCTACTCGAGGACGAGTAGGAATTAAGCATGGGGATGCTGATACGTCTCCAATGTATCTATAATTTATGAAGTATTCATGACATATTTACAACAATTTTATATGGTTTTGGTATGATTTGAATGGAACTAACCCGGACTGACGCTGTTTTCAGCAGAACTACCATGGTGTTCTTTTTGTGCAGAAATAAAAGTTCTCCAAATGCAACGAAACTTTTTGACGATTTTATTGGAACAAAAGAGGCACTAGAAGCTTCGTGGGAGGGCCAGAAGAGCCACGAGGTGGCCAGAACCCACCAGGGCGCGCCAGCCCCCTCTGGTGTGCCCTGGTGTCTTGTGGCCCCCTTGTGGCCCATCTTCGCGTGAAACGAACGCCCAAAAATCCTATATATTTAGAAACCCCCAGAAATAACACTAGATCAGAAGTTCTGCCACCGCATGCCTCTGTAGCCACGAAAAATCAATCTAGACCCCGTTCCAGGACCCTGCCGGCGGGGGAAATCATCACCGGAGGCCATCTTCATCATCCCTATGGTCTCCATGATGAGGAGGGAGTAGTCCACCCTCGGGGCTGAGGGTTTGTACCAGTAGTTATGTGTTTAATCTCTCTCTCTCTCTCTCTCTCTCTCTCTCTCGTGTTCTTGATTTGGCATGATCTTGATGTATCGTGGGCTTTGTTAATATAGTTGGATCATACAGTGTTTTCCCCTCTCTATCTTGTTGTGATGAATTGAGTTTTCCCTTTGAGATTTCGTTATTAGCGGATTGAATAATTTTATGGATTTGAGAGCACTTGATCTATGTCTTATGATGTCTACTATGCAACTTTATTCTTGTAGACTCGTGTTGGGCCTCCAAGCGCAGAGTTTTGTAGGACAGTAGCAATTTTCCCCCAAGTGGATGACCTAAGGTTTATCAATCCGTGGGAGGTGTAGGATGAAGATGGTCTCTCTCAAGCAACCCTGCAATCAAATACAAGAAATCTCTTGTGTCCCCAACACACCCAATACAATGGAAAATTGTATAGGTGCACTAGTTCAGCGAAGAGATGGTGATACAAGTGCAATATGGATGATAGATATAGGTTTTTGTAATCTGAAAATATAAAAACAGCAAGGTAGAAAGTGACAAAAGTGAGCACAATGAGTATTGCAATGCTTGAAAACAAGGCCTAGGGTCCATACTTTCGCTAGTGCAATCTCTCAACAATGCTAATATAATTGGATCACATAACCATCCCTCAATGTGCAAAGAAGAATCACGCCAAAGTTCTTATCTAGCGGAGAACATAAGAAGAAATTGTTTGTAGGGTACGAAACCACCTTAAAGTTATCCTTTCCGGTCGATCTATCCAAGAGTTTGTACTAAACTAACACCATGTTATCCTTTCCGATCAATCTATCTAAGAGTTCGTACTAGAATAACACCATATGATACGCATCAACCAACTCTAATGTGACTTAGATACTCCAATGTCGCCACAAGTATCCATGAGTTAATTCTACGATACGCATCAAACAATTTCAGATTCATAATACTCAATCCAACACAAAGAACCTCAAAGAGTGCCCCAAAATTTCTATCGGAGAACAAGGCATGAAAACGTGCAATTAACCCCTATGCGTAGATCCCCAAGGTCACCGGAATCCGCAAGTTGACGCCATAACATATATCAAGTGAATCACTTGAATACACTAATGTCACTACGGGTATCCGCATGCAAGACATACATCAAGTGCTCTCAAATCCATAAAAGTATTCAATCCGATAATAACAAAATCTGAAAGGGAAAACTCAATTCATCACAACAAGATAGAGAGGGGAAAACACCATATGATCCAACTATGTTAACAAAGCCCGTGATACATCAAGATCGTGCCATCTCAAGAACATGAGAGAGAGATTAAAGACATAGCTACCGGTACAAACCCTCAGCCCCAAGGTGGATTACTCACACACTATCATGGTGAGCAAGAGAGAGTTGTTGATGGAGAGGTGCAGCCCCAAAGCGACGGGCGGCGGCCCCTTGCCCGCCCTTCTTCCTTGGTCTTGGTGCTGCAATGGAGGAGACGTTGGTGCTGCAATGGAGGAGCCTCTCCCCTTCTTGCCTGCTGCCAAGGGAGAGGCAAATTCGTGGCTCTTGGTGGCTCTCCCGAAATTAGGGTTTTTCTCTCCTTATATGTGCCTCTGTGTTGCTCTATGGCCCTCCGATGGACGGACCCTTGATCCAATGGCTCTTGGGCACCTCTATTACCTTCCTAGGGACTCCACACAGCCCTCATGAGTCCTCAAAGTCGTGGCTTGGCCAAATACATCAGATATGGTAAGAGTTGGACTCAATCATGTCATCAATTCTCGTAATCCCGTAATCAGATATTTTTCCTCCAGTAAAACGGGTCTATAGATCGCATCCGAACTCCGTTTTGGATGAATTTGGAGTCCAGAATAAATGCCATCAAATTTCCCACACTTTTCTAGTTTTATCTTTTTTCCTTTTGACGCCTTCTTCGGGGGTCAAACGGACGATCTCTAAAAACTGTTCGTGGACAGATTTCAGGAAAGTCACAGTCCACCTCCAACAAGACTCCTTTTGTGTTTTTTCGACAATTTCCAATTAATTCCTGCACATCAATGTGTGAAACAAGAACTTGTGCACTTTTGCAACCATTAATAGGTTAGTCCCAATAAATCATAAAACCATAGTAAAAACATAGGCAAATATGACATGAATACTTCATAAATTATCGATACGTTGGAGACGTATCAGCATCCCTAATCTTAATTCCTACTCATCCTCGAGTAGGTAAATGATAAAAAATAATTTATGAAGTGTGAATGCTAGCATAGTGCATAAGTTTAATCAATGATAATTTCAACCACTTTTCCTAGCATCATAACAACATTTTTTCCTCATAAAAATCATCATGATAAAGTAGCAACCAATTCACATGTTATGGTTCAAACAATGACTTTTGTTAAAACTTAACAACCTATGTTCTTAGTCACCAAACAATTGCAATTCAACTTATTCTCAACAAAGTCTAAGTAAGAGCCCCACATACTCAATCATCATATAGTCTTCTATGATTGCTATTACTCAAAGCATATTTTTAGAACAAATGGCATCCATCGAACACAGAGAAAGATAGGGGCTTAATGTTTCGCCTCCCAACTCATTTATCATAGAGATAATTGTCAACAATAATAAGTCATGATCAAATATATTTGACTGGATATATATGTTTGGATCTTTCTCCACCACATGATGCTTGCCAACTAATAGACTGAGGTGGGAATAAGAAGTTGACTAAACATGAATAGTAAATAACATAAAAGTAAATAGATTGTCCCTTCAGAGAGGGAAGTAGAGATTTGCAAAGGTGCCAGAGCTCAAAGCTTAAATCAGAGATAAATATAATTTTGGGAGGTGCACCCTTCCTGTCAATGTTACGACCAAGAATTATCAATATCTTCCATGTTAAACACATTAGCGGCGCGGCGACGGTGGTGGTGGAACTATTCCGGCAGGGCTTCGCCTAAGCACCGCCGGAAACTAGGGGAGACGATCTAGTGGGGAGAGAGGGCTGCACCGTGGCTTTGGGTTGGGTGCGGCCGTCCTCTCTCCCCTCCAATATATATAGGACGGAGGGGAGGGGCCGGCGCCCCTAGGGTTTCCCCTAGGAGTCGGCCGAAGGAGGAGGAGGTGGAGGAGTCCACCTCCAATCCTACTCCAAGTAGGATTCCAATCCTACATGGAAACCCTTTCCTTCACTTGGGGTTTTCCACCCCTAGCCGCATGGGCCTTTGTGGGTGGGGGGGGGGTCGGCCAGACCACTAGGGGCAGGTTTGCCTCCTCCCATAGCCCATGAGGCCCTTTGGGGTGGGTGGCCCCTCCCGATGGACCTCCGGAACCCTCCCGGCACTCCCGGTACACTACCGGAAATACCCGAAACTTTTCCGGTGACCAAAACGGGACTTCCTATATATCAATCTTTACCTCCGGACCATTCCGGAGCTCCTCGTGACGTCCGGGATCTCATCCGGAACTCTGAACAACCTTCGGTCACTACCATGCATAACTCAATACTACCGAAACATCACCGAACGTTAAGTGTGCAAACCCTGCGGGTTTGAGAACTATGTAGACATGACCGAGACACCTCTATGGTCAATAACCAATAGCGGGACCTGGATGCCCATATTAGTTCCTACATATTCTACGAAGATCTTCATCGGTTGAACCTCTATGTCAAGGATTCAGTTAATCCCGTACGCTGTTCCCTTTGTTCTTCGGTATGTTACTTGCCCGAGATTCGATCGTCGGTATCTCTATACCTAGTTCAATCTCGTTACCGGCAACTCTCTTTACTCGTTCCGTAATACAAGATCCCGTGGCTAACTATTTAGTCACATTGCTTGCAAGGCTTATTGTGATGTTGTATTACCGAGTGGGCCATGAGATACCTCTCCGTCATACGGAGTAACAAATCCCAGTCTCGATCCATGCCAACTTAATAGACACCTTCGAAGATACCTGTAGAGCATCTTTATAGTCACCCAGTTACGTTCTCACATTTGTTACACACAAGGTATTCCTCCGGTGTCAGTGAGTTGCATGATCTCATGGTCATAGGAACAGATACTTGACATGCAGAAAACAATAGCAATAAACTGACACGATCATATGCTACGTTCATAGTTTGGGTCTTGTCCATCACATCATTCTCCTAATGATGTGATCCCGTTATAAAATGACATCTCATGTCTATGGCTAGGAAACCTTGACCATCTTTGATCAACGAGCTAGTCTACTAGAGGCATACTAGGGACACAGTGTTGTCTATGTATCCACACATGCAATTGAGTTTCCAATCAATACAATTATAGCATGGATAATAAACGATTATCATGAACAAGGAAATATAATAATAACCACTTTATTATTGCCTGTAGGGCATATTTCCAACAGTCTCCCACTTGCACTAGAGTCAATAATCTAGCTCACATCACTATGTGATTTACATTGTAATGAATCTAGCACCCATACAGTTCTGGTGTTGATCATGTTTAGCCCTTGGAAAAGGTTTAGTCATCGGGTCTGCGACATTCAGATCCATGTGTACTTTGCAAATATTTATGTCCTCCTCCTTGATGTAATCGCGGATGGAATTGAAAACATCGCTTTATGTGTTTGGTCCTCTTGTGAAACGTTGGTTCCTTGGCCAGAGCAATGGCACCAGTGTTGTCATAGAACAGAGTGATTGGATTTAGTGCACTAGGCACTACTCCAAGATCTGTCATGAACTCCTTCATCCAGACACCTTCCTTTGCCGCCTTCGAGGCAGCGATGTACTCCGCTTCGCATGTAGAATCAGCTACCACGCTCTGCATGGAACTGCACCAGCTTATCGCACCCCCATTGAGAATAAATACGTATCCGGTTTGAGACTTAGAGTCATCCCGATCAGTGTCAAAGCTTGCATCGACGTAACCCTTTACGACGAGCTCTTGATCACCTCCATAAACGAGAAACATGTCCTTAGTCCTTTTCAGGTACTTGAGGATATTCTTGACCGTCGTCCAGTGTTCCATTCCTCGATCACTTTGAAACCTTCCGGCCATACTTATGGCAAGGCTGACATCGGGTCTTGTGCACAGCATTGCATACATGATAGAGCCTATGGCTGAAGCATAGGGGACGACCCTCATCTTTTCTCTATCTTCTTCAGTCACTGGGCATTGAGTCTTACTCAACTTCACTCCTTGCAATACAGGCAAGAACCCCTTCTTGGACTGATCCATTTTGAACTTCTTCAAAACATTGTCAAGGTATGTGCTCTGTGAAAGTCCTATTAAGCGTCTCGATCTATCTCTATAGATCTTGATGCCTAATATGAAAGCAGCTTCTCCTAGGTCCTTCATTGAAAAACTCTTGTTCAAATATTCCTTCACGCTTTCCAACATTTGTATATTGTTTCCAATCAGCAATATGTCATCCACATATAATATTATAAACACTATAGAGCTCCCACTCACTTTCTTGTAAATACAAGCTTCTCCGTAAACTTGTATAAACCCGAACACTTTGATCACCTCATCAAAGCGAAGATTCCAACTCCGAGATGCTTGCACCAGTCCATAAATGGATCGCTGGAGTTTGCAAACTTTGTCAGCATTCTCTGGATCGACAAAACCTTCTGGTTGCATCATATAGAACTATTCCTTAAGAAAACTGTTACGGAACGCTGTTTTGACATCCATCTGCCAATTTTTTTGACATCCATCTGCCAAATTTCATAATCGAAAAATGCAGCTATTGCTAACATGATTCTGACGGACTTAAGCATCGCTACGGGTGAGAAGGTCTCATCGTAGTCAACTCCTTGAACTTGTGAAAAAACCCTTTGCCACAAGTCGAGCTTTATAGACGGTGACATTACCGTCCGCGTCCGTCTTCTTCTTAAAGATCCATTTGTTCTGAATGGCCTTTCGCCCTTCAGGTAATACTTCCAAAGCCCATACTTTGTTTTCATGCATGGATCCCATCTCGGATTTCATGGCCTCTAACAATTTCTCGGAATCCGGGCCCATCATCGCTTCTCCATAGCTCGTAGGTTCATCGTTGTCCAACAACAAGACCTCTAAGATAGGGTTACCGTACCACTTAGGAGCAGTACGTGTCCTTGTCGACCTACGAGGTTCGATAGCAACTTGATCCGAAGCTTCATGATCATCATCATTAACTTCCTCTTCAACCGATGTAGGCTCTACAGAAACATCTTTCTGCACTGCGCTACTCTCTGGTTGAAGTAAAGGTTCAACAACCTCATCAAGTTCTATTTTCCTCCCACTCAATTCTTTCGAGAGAAACTCTTTCTCAAGAAATGTTCCGTTTTTAGCGACAAACACTTGGCCTTCGGATCTGAGATAGAAGGTATACCCAACTATCTCTTTTGGGTATCCTATGAAGACGCATTTCTCCGCTTTGGGTTCCAGCTTTTCAGGCTGAAGCTTTTTGACATAAGCATCACATCCCCAAACTTTAAGAAACGACAACTTTGGCTTCTTGTCAAACCATAGTTCATATGGTGTCATCTCTACGGATTTCGATGGTGCCCTATTTAAAGTGAATGCAGCTGTCTCTAATGCATAACCCCAAAACGATAGTGGCAAATCGGCAAGAGACATCATAGATCTCACCATATCCAATAAGGTTCGATTACGACGTTCGGACACACCATTACGCTGTGGTGTTCCAGGCGGTGTCAATTGTGAAACAATTCCATATTGTCTTAAGTGACTGCCAAACTCATAACTCAGATATTCTCCTCCTCGATCAGATCATAGGAATTTAATCTTCTTGTTACGATGATTCTCAACTTCACTCTAAAATTGCTTGAACTTTTCAAATGTTTCAGACTTGTGTTTCATTAAGTAAATATACCCATATCTACTTAAGTCATCAGTGAAGGTGAGAAAATAACGATATCCACCGCGCGCCGCAATGCTCATCGGACCGCACACATCAGTATGTATGATTTCCAATAAGTCACTTGCCCGTTCCATTGTTCCAGAGAACGGGGTCTTAGTCATCTTGCCCATGAGGCATGGTTCACATGTGTCAAGTGATTCAAAATCAAGTGACTCCAAAAGTCCATCAACATGAAGCTTCTTCATGCGTTTTACACCAATATGACCTAAGCGGCAGTGCCACAAGAAAGTGGTACTATCATTATCAACTCTACATCTTTTGGCATCAATGTTATGAACATGTATAGCATCACCATCGAGATTCAATAAGAATAAACCCCTCACATTGGGTGCATGACCATAAAATATATTACTCATATAAATAGAACAACCATTATTCTCTGATTTAAATGAGTAACCGTCTCGCACTAAACAAGATCCAGATATAATGTTCATACTTAACGCAGGCACTAAATAACATTTATTCAGGTTCATCACTAATCGCGATGGTAATCGAAGAGCGAGCGTGCCGATGGCGATCACATCAACCTTGGAACCATTTCCCATGCGCATCCTCACTTCATCCTTTGCGAGCCTCCGTCTATTCCGCAGTTCCTGTTTTGAGTTGCAAATGTGAGCAACCAAACCGGTATCAAATACCCAGGCACTACAACGAGAGTTGTTAAGGTACACATCAATAACACGTATATCATATATACCTTGTTTGGTGTTGGCCGCCTTCTTGTCAGCCAGATACTTGGGGCAGTTCCGCTTCCAGTGACCAGTTCCCTTGCAATGAAAGCACTCAGTTTCTGGCTTGGGTCCAGCCTTGGGTTTCTTCACGGGAGGGGCAACTGCTTTTCCACTCTGCTTGGAGTTACCCTTCTTACCCTTTCCATTCTTCTTGAAACTTGTGGTTTTATTGACCATCAAGACTTGATGCTCCTTCTGAATCTCAGACTCAGCGACTTTCAACATCGCAAACAGCTCGGCGACTGACTTGTTCATCCCGTGCATGTTATAGTTCAACACGAAGCTCTTGTAGCTAGGTGGCAATGATTGAAGAACTCTGTCAGTGATCGCCTCTGGCGGAAGGGGCATCCCCAATTCAGCCAGACGGGTGGAATACCCAGACATTTTGTGTATGTTTTCTCTGACAGACCCGTTCTCCTCCATCTTGCAAGCATAAAACTTATAGGAGGTCTCATACCTCTCGATCCGGGCATTCTTCTGAAAGATAAACTTCAACTCCTGGAACATATCATATGCTCCATGACGTTCAAAATGTCTTTGAAGTCCCAGTTCTAAGCCATACAACATTGCACATTGAACTATTGAGTAATCATCAGAACGTGTTTGCCACGCGTTCGCAACGTCTGCAGACTCTACTGGAGCGGGTGGGTCACCAAGCGGTGCATCAAGGACATAAGCCTTTTGGGAAGCCGTAAGGATAATCCTTAGATTACGGGCCCGGTCTACAAAGTTACTTCCATCATCTTTCAACTTAGCTTTCTCTAGGAATGCATTGAAATTCACGGGTGATACTGCGCGAGCCATTGATCTACAACATAAATTTTGCGAAGACAACTTAGACCATTGTTCAAGATAATGAGTTTAGTTAATCATATTACTTAAAAAACTCCCACTCAAATTGACATCCCTCTGGTCATTCGAGTGTCACATGATCCAAATTCACCAACCCAAGTCCGATCATCACGTGAGATGAGGTGGTTTCAATGGTGAACATCTTCATGTTGATCATATCTACTATATGACTCATGTTCGACCTTTCGGTCTCTTGTGTTTCGAGTCCATGTTTGTACATGCTAGGCTCGTCAAGTTTAACCCGAGTGTTCCGCACGTGCAACACTGGCTTGCACCCGTTGTATGTGAACGTAGAGTCTATCACACCCGATCATCACGTGGTGTCTCGAAATGACGAACTTTCGCAACAGTGCACACTCGGGGAGAACACAATTTTATCTTGAAATTTTAGTGAGGGATCACCTTATAATGCTACTTTCGTCCTAAGCAAAATAAGATGCATAAAAGGATTAACATCACATGCAAATCATAAGTGACATGATATGGCCATGATCTTGTGCTTTTGATCTCCATCTCCAAAGCACCGGCATGATCTCCATCGTCACTGGCATGACACCATCATCTCCATCAACGTGTCGCCATGAGGTTGTCACGCTGACTATTGCTTCTACGACTATTGCTAACTCATAGTGATAAAGTAAAGCAAAACGGAGAAAATAAATTAAAGACAACCCTATGGCTCCTTCTGGTTGCCGTACTCATCGACATGCAAGTCATGATATTCTATACAAAACATGATCATCTCATACATCACATACATCTTATCATGTAATTGGCCATATCACATCACAACATACCCTGCAAAAACAAGTTAGACGTCCTCTAATTGTTGTTGCATGTTTTACGTGGATGCCACGGGTATCTAGCAAGAACGATTCTTACCTATGCAAAAACCACAACGGTGATACACAAATTGCTATTCAACCTTCTCAAGGACCGCCTTTGTCGAATCCGATCCGACTAAAGTGGGAGAGACAGACACCCGCCAGCCATCTTTATGCAACAAAGTCACATGTCAGTTGATGGAACCGGTCTCTCGTAAGCGTACGAGTAATGTTGGTCCGGGCCGCTTCATCCCACAATACCGCTGAATCAAGAAAAGACCAAGGGAGGAAGCAATCTGAGCATCAACGCCCACAAACTCCTTTGTGTTCTACTCATGATCTCATCTACGCATAGACCTAGCTCTGATGCCACTGTTGGGAAACGTTGCATGGGAAACAAAAATTTTCCTACGCACACGCAAGATCTATCTATGGTGATGAGCATCTACGAGAGGAAGAGTGGATCTACATACCCTTGTAGATCGCTAAGCGGGAAGCGTTAAGAAACGCGGTTGATGTAGTCGAACGTCTTCGCGATCCAAATCGCTAGCCGTCCCGCGATCCATCACGATCTAGTGCCGAACGGACGGCACCTCCACGTTCAGCACACGTACAGCTCGATGACGATCTCTGCCTTCTTGATCTAGCAAGAGGGAGTTGAGAGGTAGATGAGTTCTCCGGCATCGCAACGACGCGGCGACGGTGGTGGTGGAACTATTCCGGCAGGGCTTTACCTAAGCACCGCCGGAAACTAGGGGAGATGATCTAGTGGGGAGAGAGGGCTGCACCGTGGCCTTTGGGTTGGGTGCGGCTGCCCTCTCTCCCCTCCAATATATATAGGAGGGAGGGGAGGGGCCGGCGTCCCTAGGGTTCCCCCTAGGAGTCGGCCGAAGGAGGAGGAGGTGGAGGAGTCCACCTCCAATCCTACTCCAAGTAGGATTCCAATCCTACTTGGAAACCCTTTCCTCCACTTGGGGTTTTCCACCCCTAGCCGCATGGGCCTTAGTGGGGGGGGTCTGCCAGCCCACTAGGGGCTGGTTTGCCTCCTCTCGAAGCCCCTGAGGCCCTTTGGGGTGGGTGGCCCCTCCCGATGGACCTCCGGAATCCTCCCGGCACTCCCAGTACACTACCGGAAATACCCGAAACTTTGCCGGTGACCAAACCAGGACTTCCTATATATCAATCTTTACCTCCAGACCATTCCGGAGCTCCTATTGACGTCCGGGATCTCATTCGGGACTCCGAACAACCTTCGGTCACTACCATGCATAACTCAATACTACCGAAACATCACCGAACGTTAAGTGTGCAGACCCTGCGGGTTCGAGAACTATGTAGACATGACCGAGACACCTCTACGGCCAATAACCAATAGCGGGACCTGGATGCCCATATTGGTTCCTACATATTCTACGAAGATCTTCATCGGTTGAACCTCTATGTCAAGGATTCAGTTAATCCCGTACGCTGTTCCCTTTGTTCTTCGGTATGTTACTTGCCCGAGATTCGATCGTCGGTATCTCTATACCTAGTTCAATCTCGTTACCGGCAAGTCTCTTTACTCATTTCATAATACAAGATCCCATGGCTAACTCTTTAGTCACATTGCTTGCAAGGCTTATTGTGATGTTGTATTACCGAGTGGGCCCTGAGATACCTCTCCATCATACGGAGTAACAAATCCCGGTCTTGATCCATGCCAACTTAGCAGACACCTTCGGAGATACTTGTAGAGCATCTTTATAGTCACCCAGTTACGTTGTGACATTTGATACACACAAGGTATTCCTTCGGTGTCAGTGAGTTGCATGATCTCATGGTCATAGGAACATATACTTGACATGCAGAAAACAATAGCAATAAACTGACACGATCATATGCTACGTTCATAGTTTGGGTCTTGTCCATCACATCATTCTCCTAATGATGTGATCCCGTTATCAAATGACATCTCATCTCTATGGCTAGGAAACCTTGACCATCTTTGATCAACGAGCTAGTCTACTAGAGGCATACTAGGGACACAGTGTTGTCTATGTATCCACACATGCAATTGAGTTTCCAATCAATACAATTATAGCATGGATAATAAATGATTATCATGAACAAGGAAATATAATAATAACCACTTTATTATTGCCTCTAGGGCATATTTCCAACATGCATAGGGGTTGATGCATGTTTTCGTCCTACTTTCTCCGGTAGAAATCTTGGGGCACTCTTTGAGGTTCTTTGTGTTGGATTGAGTATTATGAATCTGAAATTGTTTGATGCGTATCGTATAATTAATTCATGGATACTTGTGGTGACATTGGAGTATCTAGGTGACATTAGACTTGGTTGATGCGTATCATATGGTGTTATTTTAGTACGAACTCTTAGATAGATCGATCGGAAAGGATAACTTGTTGTTATTTTAGTACGAACTCTTGGATAGATCGATCGTACCCTACACAAAATTTCTTCTTATGTTCTCCCCTAGATACGAACTTTGGAGTGATTTTTCTTCGTTGCACATTGAGGGATGGTTATGTGATCCAATTATATTAGCATTGTTGAGAGATTGCATTAGTGAAAGTACGGACCCTAGGCCTTGTTTTCAAGCATTGCAATACCGTTTGTGCTCACTTTTGTTACTTGCTACCTTGCTGTTTTTATTGTTACTATTACAAAAATCAATACCTACTATCATTACTACACTTGTATCACCATATCTTCGCCGAACTAGTGCAGCTATACAATTTACCATTGTATTTGGTGTGTTGGGGACACAAGAGACTTTTTTATTATTTGGTTGCAGGGTTGTTTGAGAGGGACCATCTTCATCCTATGCCTCCCACGGATTGATAAACCTTAGGTCATCCACTTGAGAGAAATTTGCTACTGTCCTACAAAACACTGCGCTTGGAGGCCCAACACGAGTCTACAAGAACAAGTTGTGTAGTAGACATCAGTACTTCATCCCTTCCTCTTCGGGGAAAAATTGCAACACATATCCAAGTAGCAAACCCCAATGAATTCTTACTCAGTGGACAATCTTCACCAATCGTGAAGCCAAGAAGTTTCGGAAACTTAGTACTAGGAAGATCTAAGCAACCAAGTGGTCTTGCGAGTCAACACTCGCAAAGCTAGGTGTTAGTAATGATTTCAATTTGCTTTGTGATAATGTCGAGTTGCATCATTTTGTTTGTCAGGGATGTGAGACATATGAACACATGACACTTGAGTTTCTTAGCACTCTCTCGCATAACGTTGGGCTTGTGCAAAATGCCTATGAGGAGGAGAGGATCACTTTCCATCTCTTGGACCAAGATTTGGACATCACCCTTTATGAGTGGTGTGACCACTTTGGCATCCCCCAACAATGATGATGATATTTGATATGTTTATGAACTCACTTACCCACACCTGAGGCAATCCTTCCATCGGATGAGCATCAATGGCTCTAAGCAAAGAGCCGGTTGCATTAATGTTCTGCTATACATTATTTCTATTATGTTATAACTAAATCATTGCAGGCATGAGGAGAAGTTTCTAAGGTGAATGATGAGAACATGCTAGTTCTTGGGAAAGCAGCAAATATGAATGTCGGCTATTCGCCCAACTTAGGGGCAATACTTTTGCTACATCTCACACGTCAAGCAAATCATGCACAATGATATATCATGTGTGGAGGAACGATCACCATGTTGGACAATTCCCTTGGTGTCAACTACAGTCATCTTTGCCCCATTGTCCGTAACAACCTTGTTAATATTCTTGTTCTTACTAGAGTTGGTAGTAGTTCGTCGTGGTCGTCATTGCATTAAAATCCCTAGAGTGGCACACTTATTGCCCACTCCCATGCTTAATCATTTCTACATATAACATGGACAATTGCATTATATGGCACAGGATGGAGATGCTGCTTTTGACCAAGAAGGCCCGGAACTTGAACAAGTAGATGAAGAAGAACTCGCCACCAACGAAGAAGAGGAGCAACCACCACAAGAAGGCTACACCATGGACGCGAACCTCTACACTCTCCAGGGCTCCATCAATGATATGAGCAACCTCACCAAGTCCGTGAGAGAGATGTCCGCCCACATGAGTTCAAGCTTCTCACATTGGAGCCAAGGATGAGCTCCTGATCAACCGCCACAATGATCTCGCCGGTTTGGGCCGGCAGAAACTTAAGCTTGTGGGAGGTCACTACCATGTCTATATCAAGATGTGGAGGCATTTGAAATAAACTGTAATGAGGTTGTACTAAAGCACATGGAGCTTCAAAACACTCGTGTTGGTTTGTTCCAATACTTTGCTTTTTATTTCCTTTCGCTTTTGTGATTTTTAGTTTCCAAGTTAGTTTTCAAAAACCCAAAAACCAAAAAAAAGAATAATCCTTGAATTATTTTTTCTATTTTTTCTCCTTGAAGGTCATTTGCATTTTTTAGAGGAGTTTATCTATGTCGGACAACGTGGAATGCAAGAATAAGGAAGAGAAGTGTGTAAATTCACAACCGTGAAGCTATGTCCTACGACTCCCATCTTTATAACTTGAAATACTTAGAGTAGATGTAATTGTAGTATGTGTGGTGTGTGCAAGGGGAAGTAAGTCTTTATAACTAAAACAAAGGTTTTGTTCTAGTAGATGAACTGATTTTGTAGCCTTTATTCTGTTTAATCTAGATAAGCAAGACTTGTCGTCGGACTGTTTTTAAATGAAATGGTCTTAACTAAACCATGCACAAGAGAAAGTATTCAAAGACTTCGGTGTTGAGATAATTATAGAGAAGATGATGTTTGAAATTTTCAACCTCGTGTTGTTAATTGTAATAGACTTGATAGCACTTGTCGATTAAATTGTCTAGAAGAACTTAGTTGAAGCATGAATGGGATTATGCCAAAAATCGGTGCTGTATCTCTTACATGGTGTTACAACTTGTCGCTGGTGTCATGGCCCTTACTACTATATGCATGTGTACGTGTGTAAATGTTGTTTCATCACCTTTCTAGATGTTGTTGAGGACTCCGCTAGCCAATGAACGATCCACCAAGAGTTTGAGCTCGGATTTCGGGTATGAGTTTCTTACTATACGTAGTGGGAACACTACAAACGAATATTATCCGACTTTCTTTTGAATAGGTGTGTATGTGGTAAATGCCTGCAACTAATCATAAATCATGAAAAAGACAATTTCAGAGATCGCTAATTCCTAAAATTGATCCACATCTAAACACTATACTTGATCATTTATTTGGCATAATCCGCTTCACGTGACAACTAAAGTTCGACCAAATAATTATTGAAATAAAGTGCTTGAGAGCCTTGAGGAGGAGACAACTATGGTTATGTTTATGAGCACCAGAGCATCATGTTTTTCTACATGCCTTTCTCCCTAACATATCATTTCATGGATCAATCAATGAAAACTCTTCTGTGCATTCCCACAAGCAAGTGTTGTCTAGAATAAATAGAATAAAGTGTTGGAAAGTTGCTTTATTTAGTAGATCAGAAACTTTTTGTTGATTATCTTTGCTTCACTAACACTTGAATAATAAACCATGCCACCACTGAAGTTATACTAAGTTTTCAGGTCAATGAGCGGAGGGCTAACTAGGCGTATCAATCATAAGTGAACCAAGACCTTCTCGTTATTTCGGTTTAAACAACCAAGTTCCTTATGATTCGGATTTCTCTCTATGTTGCTCGAGAGAGATCAAGTTTAAGCTTGGGGGAGCTGATGAGTGATATTGTTACACTCATTTCACCTTTGTTTAAAACGAAATATTTATTTAAATTGAGATATTCACTCTGATATTGGTACTAATGACTAATGAATGCAAAGGATTCCACAAATCCTCTCTTTATTGTGAATCTATAACAAATGGGCTACAAATGGACTAAATCAAGCCAATATATGGAAATGAGTAAAATAAGAGGTAGAGGAAATCAACAGGAGGCGCAGCAGAGAAGACAACATGAAAGATGACTCTCCATACAACCGCAACAACTCGTATGAGGAGTCATATGGCGTGGAATCCGAGGAAGCTTGTCTACCTTCACAACCTTTATAAAGGGCACCCATTCGAAATGTCAACAGAACATGGAGCACCACGCAAGTCTTCCACAATAGAGCCATCTTCATCCCCTTCATCAACCGTAGCCTAGTCGGCCCATGCTCCTCGGATTGGATCGTTGGGCCTTCAGTCTTCCCAAGATTGACTCCGGAGGCTATACAAGATTGCACCTGTCGAAGACTTGACGTATACTCCAAGACTTCTCCTATCGTCTCTATGGCAAGATACCTACCTTGTAACCCTAGGTACCCTACCTGGCGCGTATATAAGTCGTAGGGTTTAGGTCATAGAGGGGACATCAACACAACATCATTCGCCTAGCCCTAGATTTAGAACACATCTGACAATCTCGAGGTAGATCAACTCTGTACTCGATACTTTTCCATTAATATAAACAAGACAGGACGCAGTGTATTACCTCCATCAAGAGGGCCCGAACCTGGGTAAACATCGTCTCCCCTGTTCTTGTTACCATCTGTAGGAGATCCACAGCTCGGGACCCCCAACCCCGAGGTCTGCCGGTTTTCACACTAACACGTGTGCTTTCTTGAGAGTTCCATTGTGAGATCGACAGAAGGATCGATGGCCCATCTGCAGGTCAATTGCGACAACGGTAATGGGCATGTTTATGTCCCTGGCCAGCTTTTTGTGTTCGGCAGCATGATCTTCTGAGCCAATTCGACCGGCCCTCTGGCCTCCGTCGAGAACTACGCCCTAGATCAGATCGTGACCTTTGGAGGCCTAGAATACACCATGGATTCCCACGGAGAACTCATTTTGTTAGGCTGGACACCCGGCGGGATGGAGGGGCTACCTGGCACTGGAGCATCGACTCCGGAACCGATCTCTTTCGAGGACATCCGGCTAGAAGCCTTGGTGTCGCCAGAGATCCCCGTAGCGACTCCGGGAGATCTCCCCTCGAACCTCGGCCCGGATCCAGTCCTCGTCCCTATCCCTGAAGCTACGTTGGATCTCGAGCCAACCCCAAAACAGGATCCAGAAACACCCTTGGATCCCTTGCACGCCGGAAGCAAGCCAAGCTATACACCGGGTACACTTCGAGTCAGCCCTGCCTATAGCCAGGCAATGAACTCCGAAGAACTGTCTCACCTAAATGAGCACTACTACGAGAAAGCTGATACACAAAACCTTAGCAGTAGCGCGCTTTTAGTGACGGTGCTACAACTAAGTTACAGTAGCGCGCTGGTTACACGGGTGCTACTGCTATATCTTTAACAGTAGCGCGTCCCTCACAAAACGCGCTACGGCTATGCAAACCACACTGGGGTTACCCGGCTTATATGAGTAGTAGCGCGGCTCGGTGGAAGTGCGCTACTGCTAAAGTGTTAGCAGTAGCGCGTGTGGCAGACCCGTCGCTGCAACTAAAGCTGTGATGTGCCACATGGTGGGCCCCACTTAGCAGTAGCGGTTCCGTAGCCCGACACTACTACTAACAGTTTAGAAGTAGCGCGTTTTCCTCGCACGTGCTATTGCTAAGGCTCAGGCTACCAACTTCCCCCCCTTTCCCCCTCCCTTCTCCTCTCTCCCTTCACTTTCCCCTCCACCCTCCTCTCTCCCTCACTTTTCTTCTTCCACATTACTTCTTCTCCTCCCCATTACTCTCTTTCTTCTAGGTCTCTTTCTCTCTCTTTAATGCCCATAACTACTAAAACACCTCCATTAATGCAACCCCTTTCTCTTTTCCCCCACTTTTCCTCCCCCTCCATTAGTTAGAGACATCTCCTTTCCCAACTAGCTAGATAAATCTACCTATTTAATGAAATGAACTATCTACCTCCCTAACTAGATCTAGCCATGCCAGGAAGTAATATTTGTCCACTTTTGATCACTAGCTAGCTAGGTAGGTAGGTGTGTGGAGACACACGGATCGACCTCATCACCGTGCTCAATCGATCTCTATCTTGAGATAGGTGAGTGAAAATTTGTGCTTTGCAAGAATGGAAATATTTGTATGTGTGCGATATATTGACCTAATTGTGCGTGTGGCATGAGTTGCTATCGAATTGTGCTTGAGTTGCCTATGTTTTGCCGAAATGTCGATTTATTTCCGTTTCTGCGAATTTCGGGCAAACTCTATATGTCCTATTTTGAGAGAAGGTCATGCTGAATTTTTGTATGACTTTGATGGATGCATGCATTTTTATAATGAATTTGCTTATTATTACCGCACATGCGATCATGATGGTCAGTGGAACAATGGTGGAAAGGTGGTTGCGATTGGCGGTGCAGGACATGAATGAAAATAACCGGACAGAGATCTTATGTCCGTGTCAAAGATGCAAAGGAGGAGATTGGCTCAACCCCTATGAGCAAGGTTGTTTGAAGGCGCACCTGCTCAAGACTGGTTTCATGGATGGCTATACTCAGTGGATAATTGAAGAAGATGATGAGGAGGACGCCGACGGCGCAGCCAACGATGACATGGGTCCAAAGAAAGAGATGACCGAAAATGGCACCGGAGAAGGGGCCGGGCATGATAGCGGAGAAGAGGCCGGACATGACAGCGGAGAAGAGGCTGGACATGGCGGCAGAGAGAGGCCGGACAAGTCGGCGTAGAAGACGTGGACACGCCGCAGCCTTAATCGCTACTAAGTTCAATCGTGCAGGACTCTCATGTTCGAGACCTGCTTCGCAAGGTCTAGAGAGGAGGCCAAGCTGGAGCAACTGGAGGTAGACTCGAACACTCTATTGTATGATGGTTGCGATCCCGAGGTGACCCGCTTGAGTTTCACAGTCGATCTTCTAAAGACGAAGGCTAAAAACAAATGGACGGACATAAGCCTCGATGTGCTTCTCAAGTACCTAAAGAATGTTCTTCCTGCGGGGAATCTATGTCCTACTAGTGTGGATGAGGCCAAGAAGATCGTGTGACCTCTTGATCTGCCGCACATTAGGTACCATGCATGCATTAATGATTGCGTCATTTATCGGAAGGAGCACGTAGAAAAAACAAGCTATTCGGTCTGCAATGCTTCTCGATACAAGAAGGCTGGAAAGAAATCTCCCCAGAAAGTTGTATGGTACTTACCGTTCACTCCCCGTCTGCAACGTTATTTCCTAGATACTAAGGAAGCAAAGCTCATGCGTTGGCACGCGGAGAGGAAAAAGCCCGATGAAGGAGATGATCCGAAGCTGAGACACCTCGCGGATGCAAGCCAGTGGAGAGCGTTCAACGCCGAATATTGAAATTTCACAGCTGATGCAAGGAACATCGTGCTTGGCGTGAGTACCGATGGTATAAATCCGTTTGGCAACCAGAACACCAACCATAGAACATGGCCCGTGTTTGTATGGATGTACAACCTCCCCCCTGGTTGTGCATGAAGTCAAAATACATACACATGAGCATGCTGATTCAAGGGCCGAAACAACAGGGAAATAACATTAGTCTGTATCTGGGTCTACTTCAAGAGGAGTTAGACACGTTATGGAAAACACCGGCCAAGACATGGGACGACAGCAAAGGCGAGTACTTCTATATGAGAGCCATGCTGATTACGATGGTGCATGACTATCTCGGTTACGGATATGTCGCAGGACAGGTGTGCCACGGATATTGTGGATGCACACGGTGCATGGATGATACAACGTCTCAGCTATTAACGTCAACAAAAGATGGCAGGTCTGGGAAAATCGTGTACATGGGGCATCGAAGATGGCTCGCGTAGGACGACCCGTGGAGAAACCGTGGAGATCTATTCAATGGTGAGGCTGAGCATCGAGGACCTCAACGTAAGTGGAGCGGCGCCGAAATTGATGTGCTGTTGAAAAACTGGGAACAGTGCCCCACGCCGAGAAAGACGATGAGAAAGGTGCCGGAGCCGATGCTGAAGGTACGGAAAACAAGGTCTATTTTCCGGGACTTGGAGTACTGGCCCAAACTCGACACACCTCATTGCCTTGATCAAATACATATAACGAAGAATGTCCTTGAGAGCTTGCTTGCGACACTGATGAACATGCCAGATAAGACCAAGGATATGCCGAAGGCAAGAAGAGACTTGGAAGATTTTAAAATCAGGGCAGATCTCCACATGCCGCCCCGTAAAAAGTCAGAGGAGACGGAGACGGAGTACAAGGGAAAAAAGTGAACAAGAAGGAAGAGAATTATTGCCCCCCTTCTTGCTTTACCTTATGTCCGAAGGAGATCGATCAATTCTTCAAGTAGCTTACTGGAATCAAAGTTAGTTCCGATTACTGTGGGAAGATAAGCAGATTTTTAGACACAAAGAAAAAAAGGTTCAGCGGGATGAAGTCTCATGACTGTCATGTGATGATGACACAGATACTACAGTTGCCCTAAGAGGGATAATGGACAAGCACGTCCGTGACACGCTTATTGGTTTCTACAACTTTTTCGACGTTATCTCTCGAAAGCCGATCAGTGTGAAGCAGCTCCGAAGTCTACAGGAAGAGATCGTTGTGATACTAAATGAGCTTGAGATGTACTTCCCGCCCGCGTTCTTTGACGTCAGGGTGCATCTGTGTGTCCACATTGTGGACGACATAATAGACCTGGGACCAACATTCCTGCACAGCATGATGCCGTTTGAGAGGATGAATGGGGACTGATACGTCTCCAATGTATCTATAATTTTTGATTGTTCCATGCTATTATATTATCTGTTTTGGATGTTTTATATGCATTAATATGCTATTTTATATTATTTTTGGGACTAACCTATTAATCTAGAGCCTAGTGCCAGTTTATGTTTTTTCCTTGTTTTTGAGTATCGCAGATAAGGAATATTAAACGGAGTCCAAACGGAATAAAATCTTCGGAATAATTTTTCTTGGACCAAAAGACAACTACCAAGCTTGGAGACCAAGGCAGAGGAGCTGCCGTGTGGCCACAAGCCACAGGGGCATGCCCTAGGGGGGGCGCCCCCTGGCTTGTGGGCCCACGGCAACTCCCCCAACCCTAATATTCAGCCTATAAATTCCCAAACATTCCTTGTATACCGAAGAGAGCCACGAAAACACTTTTCCACCGCCAGGAGCCTCGGTTCCCGTGAGATCCAATCTTGGAGCCTTTTCCGGTAATCTGCCGGAGGGGGATTCGATCACGGAGGGCATCTACATCAACTCCATTGCCCCTCCGATGATGCGTGAGTAGTTCACCATAGACCTTCGGGTCCATAGCTAGTAGCTAGATGGCTTCTTCTCTCTCTTTGCTCTTCAATACCATGTTTTTCATGATCTTCATGGAGATCTATCCGATGTAATACTCTTTTGCGGTGTGTTTGTCGAGATCCGATGAATTGTGGGTTTATGTTCAGATTATCTATGAATATTATTTGAGTCTTTTCTGAATTCTTATATGCATGATTTCATATCTTTGCAAGTCTCTTCGAGTTATTGGTTTGGTTTGGCCAACTAGATTGGTAATTCTTGCAATGGGAGAAGTGCTTAGTTTTGGGTTCAATCTTGCGGTGTCCTCACCCAGTGACATAGTAGGGGTAGCGAGGCACGTATTGTATTGTTGCCATCGAGGATAAAAAGATGGGGTTTTCATCATATTGCTTGAGTTTATCCCTCTACATCATGTCATCTTACCTAATGCGTTACTCTGTTCTTCATGAACTTAATACTCTAGATGCAGGCAGGAGTCGGTCGATGTGTGGAGTAATAGTAGTAGATGCAGAATCGTTTCGGTCTACTTGACATGGACGTGATGCCTATATGCATAATCATTGCCTTGGATATCTTCATAATTATTTGCTTTTCTATCAATTGCTCGACAGTAATTTGTTCACCCACCGTAATACTTGCCATCATGAGAGAAGCCTCTAGTGAAACCTATGGCCCCCGGGTCTATTTTCCATCTTATACTTTCAGATCTAAAACCAAAAACACCAAAAATATCTTGCTGCAATCTTTTTACTTTTGTTTTACTTTCCGTTCAAGCAATCTATTCTATCTATCTCTATTAGATCTCATCTTTGCAAGTAACCGTGAAGGGATTGACAACCCCTTTATAGCGTTGGGTGCAAGTGTTTGATTCTTTGTGTAGGTACACCTATTGGGGACTTGCTTGTATCTCCTACTAGATTGATACCTTGGTTCTCAACAGCTGAGGGAAATACTTATCTACTTTGCTGCATCATCTGTTCCTCTTCACGGAAACCAACGCATGCTCGAGAAGTAGCAAGAAGGATTTCTGGCGCCGTTGCCGGGGAGATACATAGCAAGTCAAGACAAGAACTTTTCCGTCAACTTGTCAATTTCTGACGTGGTTGTCGGAGAGATCTACATCAAGCCATCCAAGTACCCATCAGAAACTCATCTCTTGCATTTACATTATTTGCCATTTGCCTCTCATTTTCCTCTCCCCCACTTCTAAAACGATTTTCCAAAAAGATTCGCCTTTTTATTCGCCCTTCTTCTATTCGTCTTTTCGTTTGCTTTTTGCTTGCTTTTGTGCTAGATCGTTTCGTTGCCACTATGTCTAAATCTGGGAAGGTTACCATTGAAAATTTTGCGGGTGTTGCTAGTACAAATCTTGAGGAAAAACTTGGTTCTTGCTCTCTAAATCATGAAACTGAATCTCCTCCTAACTATAAAGCTAAAAAAATTCAAGTTGGGGACGGTAATATCATTGGGATGAGTGTTATTCAAGAATTCTTTGATTGTACGGGAGTAATGCCTATAAATAAGAGATCTATTCTTCTTAGGACAAATTGTTATGCGGATGCTATTGTCATGCTCATTGAAAAGTTGGAAAGAAAATTTGTGCATCTTCACCCCGCTTTGCAAAAGGTGTTTTATGAACTTCCCAACATTAATCACCCTAAGGCTAAAAAGATTGCTACCATCATCCCTATGCGTGAATTTGATTTTATCTTACTTGAAGCAAGGGAATTTTTTTCTTTCTATAAAAAGGATATTGAGCACCCTCCAATTGAAGAAATCTTACATTATAAAGAAACTTTGCGTAGCTTTGAGTCTAGGGACTATCAATCTCACCGTGATAATCTTAAAAGAAGGGTTCCCTTTCCTGAAATTTCCCAAACCATGTACCTTGAAACCTATGATGAATTTGATTGGATCACTAGGGGCATTTATGTAGGATTCAATGATGGTTGGTTAGAAGAAAAAATTAGGGAACCCATTAAAAGTGAGATACGTGTTTTATATGATGATGTTTACGGTGATGATCCTGATTTTGAGTTTATGAACATCAAAGTTACTAATCAAAGTCCTTTTCATGAACTAAGTTCTCCGATTAGAAAGGATAGAAATAAATTAAAGGATTTGCTAAAGAGGTTTTTGGAAGATATGGTCGAGGATGGATTGCATACCAAAGATGACAATACCTGGATCTATTGCGTTTTGCCTAGCTAGGGGCGTTAAACAATAGCGCTTGTTGGGAGGCAACCCAATTTTGTTTTTGCTTTCTGTTTTTTGCTTCTGTTTTGGTGTATTTTCCACATTATTACTTCTGTAATAATTGTGTTTTGTTGTTTAAATTAGTGTTTGAGCCAAGTAAGACCTTTGGGATGGTCTACGGTGTTTGTTGATTTGATTTTGCTGAAAAACAGAAACTTTCGCTCTCAGTCCAGGAATTCTGTAAATTCACTGGAACGTGCTTTTGATCTGAAATTTTTACAAAAGATTGATATACAAATTTCCCTGATTGTCCTAATTTTTCAGAATTTTTAGAGTTACAGAAGTATTCGAAGTCTATAGATTGCTACAGACTGCTCTGTTTTTGACAGATCCTGTTTTCTATGTGTTGTTTGCTTATTTTGATGAATCTATGGGTTGTATCGGGGGGTATGAACCATGGAGAATTTATAATACAGTAGATATTACACCAATATAAATAAAGAATGAGTTCACAACAGTACCTAAAGTGGTGATTTATTTTTCTTATACTAACGGATCTCATGAGTTTTCTGTTGAGTTTTGTGTTGTGAAGTTTTCAAGTTTTGGGTAAAGATTTGATGGACTATGGAATAAAGAGTGGCAAGAGCCTAATCTTGTGGATGCCCAAGGCACCCCAAGCCATATTCAAGGATACCAAAAAGCCTAATCTTGGGGATGCCCCGGAAGGCATCCCCTCTTTCGTCTTCAATCCATCAGTAAATTTACTTGAGGCTATATTTTTATTCACCACATGATATGTGTTTTGCTTGGAGCGTCTTGTATGATATGAGTCTTTGCTTTTTAGTTTGCCACAATCATCCTTGCTGCACATCTTTTTGAGAGAGACACGCTGATTCGTGAATTTATTCGAATACTCTATGTGCTTCACTTATATCTTTTGAGCTAGGCAATGTTGCTCTAGTGCTTCACTTATATCTTTTCAGAGCACGGTGGTGTTATATTTTATAGAAATTATTGAACTCTCGTACCTCACTTATATTATTTTGAGAGTTTCTTAAAACAGCATGGTAATTTTTTTAGGTTATGATTTTAGTCCTAATATAATGGGCATCCAAGAGGGATATAATAAAAACTTTCATATTAAGTGCATTGGATACTATGAGAAGTTTGATTCCTTGCATATAGTTTTGAGATAATGGAGATGGTAATATGAGAGTCATTCTAGTGAGTAGTTGTGAATTGGAAGAGATACTTGTGTTGAAGTTTGTGATTCCCGTAGCATGCACGTATGGTGAACCGTTATGTAACGAAGTCGGAGCATGATTTGTTTAATGATTGTCAACCTTTGTGTGAGGGTCGGGAGCGCGCGATGGTTAACTCCTACCAACCTCTCCCCTAGGAGCATGCGTCTAATGCTTTGTTTGATAACTAATAAACTTTTGCAATAAGTATGTGAGTTCTTTATGACTAATGTTGAGTCCATGGATTATACGCACTCTCACCCTTCCACCTTTGCTAGCCTCTCTAGTACCGCGCAACTTTCGCCGGTACATCAAACCCACCTTCCTCAAAACAGCCACCATATATTTTCCTCAAAACAGCCACCATACCTACCTATTATGGCATTTCCATAGCCATTCCGAGATATATTGCTATGCAACTCCCACCGTTCCGCTTTTCATGACATGCACCACCACTTTCATATTGCATATAGAGTCATATTTTGTCATAGGTATCGAGTTGTAATTTTTCTTTCGAGTTGTAAGTAAATAAAAGTGTGATGATTTTCATTATTAGAGCATTGTCCCGTGTGAGAAAAGGATTACGGAAGCCATGACTCCCTCACAAGTTGGGATGAGTATCCGGACTTTACAAAAAATAAAAGAGGCCACCGAAGCCCAAAAAAGATGCCCACCAAAATAAAAAAAAAGAAAAAAAAGAAAAAGAAAAAAAAATGAGAGAAAGAGAGAAGGGACAATTGCTACTATATTTTTTCCACACTTGTGCTTCAAAGTAGCACCATGATCTTCATGATAGAGAGTCTCCTATTTTGTCACTTTCATATAACTAGTGGAGTTTCATCTTGCACGACCACTTAGTTTTCTTTTTGAGCTTTCATACACTTATAGCTCTAAGTGCATTTGTTGCATGGCAATCCCTACTCACTCACATTGATATCTATTGATGGGCATCTCCATAGCCCGTTGATACGCCTAGTTGATGTGAGACTATCTTCTCCCTTTCCCTTGCAACCTCCACCATATTCTATTCCACCTATAGTGCTATATCCATGGCTCGCGCTCATGTATTGCGTGAGAGTTGAAAAGGTTTGAGAACACCAAAGTGTGAAACAATTGCTTGACTTGTTCATCGGGGTTGTGCATGATTTAGATACTTTGTGTGGGGAAGATGGAGCATAGCCAGACCATATGATTTTGTAGGGATAACTTTCTAAGGCCATGTTATTTCGAAAAGACACGATTGCCTTGTTGGTGTGCTCGAAGTATTACTGTTTTTATGTCAATATTAGACTATTGTTTTGAATCTTACGGATCTGAATATTCATGCCACAATAAAGAATATTACATGGATAAATATGTTAGGTAGCATTCCACATCAAAAATTCTGTTTTTATCATTTACCTACTCGAGGACGAGCAGGAATTAAGCTTGGGGATGCTTGATACGTCTCCAACGTATCTATAATTTTTTATTGTTCCATGCTATTATATTATCTGTTTTGGATGTTTTATATGCATTAATATGCTATTTTATATTATTTTTGGGACTAACCTATTAATCTAGAGCCTAGTATCAGTTTCTGTTTTTTCCTTGTTTTTGAGTATTGCAGATAAGGAATATTAAACGGAGTCTAAATGGACTAAAATCTTCGAAATAATTTTTCTTGGACCAGAAGACAACTACCAAGCTTGGAGACCAAGGCAGAGGAGCTGCCGTGTGGCCACAAGCCACAGGGGCGCGCCCTAGGGGGGGGGGCGCCCCCTGGCTTGTGGGCCCACGACAACTCCCCCAACCCTAATCTTCGGCCTATAAATTCCCAAATATTCCCTGTATACCGAAGAGAGCCACGAAAACACTTTTCCACCGCCAGGAGCCTCGGTTCCCGTGAGATCCAATCTTGGAGCCTTTTCCGGTAATCTGCCGGAGGGGGATTCGATCACGGAGGGCATCTACATCAACTCCATTGCCCCTCCGATGATGCGTGAGTAGTTCACCGCAGACCTTCGGGTCCATAGCTAGTAGCTAGATGGCTTCTTCTCTCTCTTTGCTCTTCAATACCATGTTCTTCATGATCTTCATGGAGATCTATCCGATGTAATACTCTTTTGCGGTGTGTTTGTCGAGATCCGATGAATTGTGGGTTTATGTTCAGATTATCTATGAATATTATTTGAGTCTTTTCTGAATTCTTATATGCATGATTTCATATCTTTGCAAGTCTCTTCGAGTTATTGGTTTGGTTTGGCCAACTAGATTGGTAATTCTTGCAATGGGAGAAGTGCTTAGTTTTGGGTTCAATCTTGAGGTGTCCTCACCCAGTGACATAGTAGGGGTAGCGAGGCACGTATTGTATTGTTGCAATCGAGGATAAAAAGATGGGGTTTTCATCATATTGCTTGAGTTTATCCCTCTACATCATGTCATCTTACCTAATGCGTTACTCTGTTCTTCATGAACTTAATACTCTAGATGCAGGCAGGAGTCGGTCGATGTGTGGAGTAATAGTAGTAGATGCAGAATCGTTTCGGTCTACTTGACACGGACGTGATGCCTATATGCATAATCATTGCCTAGGATATCTTCATAATTATTCGCTTTTCTATCAATTGCTCGACAGTAATTTGTTCACCCACCGTAATACTTGCCATCATGAGAGAAGCCTCTAGTGAAACCTATGGCCCCCGGGTCTATTTTCCATCTTATACTTTCAGATCTAAAACCAAAAACACCAAAAATATCTTGCTGCAATCTTTTTACTTTTGTTTTACTTTCCGTTCAAGCAATCTATTCTATCTATCTCTATTAGATCTCATCCTTGCAAGTAACCGTGAAGGGATTGACAACCCCTTTATAGCGTTGGGTGCAAGTGTTTGATTCTTTGTGTAGGTACACCTATTGGGGACTTGCTTGTATCTCCTACTGGATTGATACCTTGGTTCTCAACAACTGAGGGAAATACTTATCTACTTTGCTGCATCATCCGTTCCTCTTCACGGAAACCAACGCATGCTCAAGAAGTAGCAGGGACATCAAAGGATTCGTTCGTAACATGTCCCGTCCAGATGGAAGCATCGTCCAGGGCTATCTTACCCAAAAGTGCATCTCTTTCTGCGAGAATTATATATATGGTAGAGACCCTGTTGTTAGTTTGCCCGTTGAGAAGCACCTTGGGAGGCTCGAAGGAGAAGGTCACTCTAACGGTCGCAGGAAAATGCATGTGGGTTACTCGGATCGATGCGAACGACTTTGACATAGCAAACTTAGTAGTACTACATCACCTAAACATGGTAGATCCTTTCGTGACACTGCACCAAGAAACCATCCCAAAGAAGTATCGTGACTTGGGGCTGCGCAAGACGGACGCCGAAGTTATTAGAGAGCACAACCTCACTTTCTTGACTTGGTTCAAACAACACGTTCTTGCTAATCCCGACCTCATGACCAACCTCATATACGCCTTAGCACATGGCCCCGCGCCCGACCTCGTGACCTATCAGGCATACGATATCAACGGATACACATTCTACATGGATGCCAAAGATAAAAAAAGTGATTTTCAGAACTCAGGGGTGACGATGGAATGCATGACCGGAGACAATGCTGCACCTGAAAGATTCTATGGAAGGGTCGAGGAGATCTGGGAGCTTAACTACTCTGGACTGCACAGTGCGAGGATGTTCCATGTCAGATGGCCTAAGAATGTCGAAAGAGAAAACCACTATTTCACTAGCATGTCTATACCCGACGCCAAGAGTGATACCGTGAACGCCAACGCAAAAAATGAGCCATGGGTACACGCTAAGCACGTGACACAATGCTTCTTCATAACCGACGAAAGCAATCCCAGCCGTGTTGTCATGAGGAGAGGCAAAAGGAACATCATCGGAATGGATGGAGTCACCAACGAGGAAGACTACGACCAGTACGGCAACCCGCTGAGGAAAGATGACGATGACGATGAAGCGTACGTAAGAAGAAGAATCAATGCTACATTACTTAAGAAGGATCGTACTCCATAGAAAAGGAAAAGTCACAACGAGGGGCTCAATTATTCAGCAATGAACAAGAAGGGAAAGAAGCTCACTCAAAAACAAAAACGTTGACGCTAAGAAACTGTTATCGGTCAAATGCTATAATATATATCGCCTTAGATATTTCCCCTTCTCTTCTTCCCACCATGCACATGCATGCTTCCGGCTTGGTCGTCACGTCGTCTCTCGGAAAAGAAAAGAAAAGAAAATGAAAAGAAAAACAAGAAGGAGAAAGGAAAAATGAAAATGCAAATAAAAAACAATAGCAGAAAATGAAAGTAGAAAGAAAAGAAAAAGGAGAAAGGAAAAACAAAATGAAAAGAGGAAGAAAAATAGCAGTAGCGCGTTTTCCAGAAAGGCGCTACGGCTATTGACTTATCTATAGCGCGCTTTTCAGAAACACGCTACGGCTATTGACTTAGCTATAGCGTGTTTTACAGACACCCGCCACTACTATTCACATAGCTATAGCGTGTTTCGGTAAAATGGGCTACTACTATTCTTACTTAGTTTACCCCAACTGTCTCCCTCTCACCATTCGATCCCCTCTCTCCGTCTCATCACTCCCTCTCCCCCGAGCGCCGTCGTCACCATCGTCTCGCCGCCGCCGCCGTCGCCATCTACCGACGCCGCCTCCCTCGCCGTCGCTGACCCCCGAACCCTGAACACGATGCCGTGCCCCCTCCCTTGCCGTTGCCGACCCCCAAGCCCTGACCCTGATGCCGTGCCCCCAACCTAATTCTCGCGCCCCTCCCTCACCGTCACCCGAGCCCCCCTACCCCTCGGCCGCGCCCTCGGCCGCTCCGACCTACCTCTGCCGACGCCAGAGGTGACGACCTCCTCCTCCTCCTCCTCGTCAAATTAGGTAGTTAATTAGACCGGTTCAAATTAGGACAGTCTGAACCCTAGGATTAAAATTTCCTAGTACTAAGATTTGGAGTGTGAACCCTGGCAACAAACTCAAAAAAATGTCCTAGAATTCAAATTTGGAGTGTATGAACCCTAGGATCAAATTCAAAAAAATATCCTAGAAAGCTCTAGGGTATATATGAACCTTATATGAAATTTGACAAGTGCTGAATTTATGATTGATGATGCATGATGATGTGCTAGTAATCTAGGGCATTTTTCTTCAAGTTCTATATTTTTCTTCCTGTTATATACAAATTTGAAGTGGACAGTACATGTGATATGTGGACATGTGATTTCCACATGTGATATTTGGAAAATGATGGTTGTTTGCAGGGAAAATTATGCGAGTGGCCTATGTTTTGCCGGAATGTTGATTCATTTATGTTCTGGCGAATTTCGGGCGCTTGATATGTCCACTTTTTAGCAAAGGTCATGCCGAAATTTCCATTGAATTTCGACATGACTTGTGCTAGAAAGTAGGCATATCGAGTGCCCGGGAATTGCTGCGACCGGAATGAAACCGCATTCCGGCAAACCATAGACCTTTTTTTAATGTCATTACTCATTTGATTATAGTTTATAAATTAAACGGGCAGACTTAATTGTAGGAAACATGTCGAACAACGAAGAAACCGGGGCTTCTGACCATGCTGCAGGAAACATGTCCGGTGACGCTGACAACACTGGAGAGTACACACAAGCCTCCCCAGTACGGAACGGCAATCCAATATAAAATGCTGTGGACTCGGAACCCGACGACCTCTTTGAAGGGGCCGGTGATATTTACATGTCGGATTCCAAGGAAGATGAGAGCCTCGGTACCGAGTACTATATTGTCCTCGAAGACCCCCTAGAACAGGAGCGCTTCTGGCGGCGCCTCGTCGCCACCGCTCGAATCATGAAACACAAGCAGCAGCAGGTGCAAGCGAATGCGGATGCATTGAATGACAAATGGGTCGAAGTACTCTCAGCCAAACAAGAACTCGAAGACCGACGTCGTAGCACGCCGAAATCATACCCACGTAGGCATCTACTACCGGAGTTCGATTAAGAACAAGCCGCTGATGCGCCTAACCGACACCCCTAGAGGTCAGGACAGGCCAGCACGGGAACAGCTCAACGCCCGATCGACTCCACGCCGATATGGCAAGGACATGCTGGATTACCTAGACCCTCACGACATTCGACGTCACATCGAGGCAAACCAAGCGCCTCCTCGGTCCATCTAAGGCTCAAGAGGACGAGCGCCAACCAGGCCCGACGGCTATGACGCCTGGCTAGACAGGAACGACCGTGCCCAAGATTAAGCCTACGAACGGCTCTTCCCCGACCTCCAACGGAATACTACCAGGTTCTGAGGTCCAGCCCACCTGATCTTCTTTACAGGCAGAGTAATGGAACATCAATTTCCAGAAGGGTTTAAGCCCATCAACATAGAATAATCCAATGGCACCACAGACCCAGAAGTGTGGATCGAAGATTTCCTTGTCCACGTACACATGGCTAATGGTGATGACCTCCATGCCATCAAATATTTGCCACTCAAGCTAAAGGGGCCGGCTAGGCATTAGCTTAACAACATGCCTCCGTACTCTATTGGTAGCTGGGAAGACCTTGAAGATGCGTTTAGGGAAAATTTCCAGGGAACTTATTTCTGACCTCCAGACGCCGACGACCTCAGTCATGTCACCCAGCAGCCACCTAAATCTGCTCGGAAGTTCTGGAATAGGTTCCTTACCAAAAAGAACCACATAATAGACTTGGCCAAGACAAGTAGAGAACCATGGCAGCCCTCACTTAGCTGATGACCCGATTTTGTGCGGGAGAAGATAGCTGGCTTGCACGAAGCACTCACAATGGTGAGGCAGGCACTTCAGAGACACGCGACGCCAATGGAAAGCCTAGACGCAATAAAAACAAGTGCAGGTATAAAAATTGTGGGAGCAACACAAAGGATGCGGCTGTCAATGCAGGGTTCATCGGACCTAGATCCAGACAGAAAAGGAAACCCTTTAAAGGGAATAAGGAGGGACCTAGCGAGCTTGAATGGATCCTCGATCGATCGTGCCAAATCCATGGCACGCAAGACAAACCAGCAACCCACACTAACAAGAATTTTTGGGTCCTCAAACAAGCTGTCAAGGTAGCGACGGAGGGTCAATGTAAAACCCAAAATCACTGTGAAGATGATGAAGAACCTCGGCGATGAAACAACGGAGGCCAAAAGAAGTTCCTAATGAGGTAACAGAGGTGAACATGATCTATGTTACCCACATCCCCAAGAGGGATAGGAAGCATGCACTCCGGGACATCTACATGTTAGAGCCAGTCGCCCCGAAGTTCAACCCATGGTCGGCTCACCCGATCACATTCGACATACATGACCATCCGACTAGCATCAGGCATGGCGGATCAGCTGCACTTGTCGCAGACCTTGTCGATGGTTTCCATCTGACGCGTGTCCTTATGGACGGAGGAAGCAACCTCAACCTATTCTATGAGGACACGGTTAGGAAGATGGGCATCGACTCATCTCGAATTAGGCCAAGCAGCACTACTTTTAAAGGCGTCATACCAGGTGTTGAGGCTTGTTGCACTGGACACGTGTCACTGAAGGTTATCTTCGGATCACCCGAGAACTTCAGATGCAAGGAGTTAATCTTTAACATTGTCCCCTTTCCAAGTCGATACCATGCGCTCCTAGGGCGCACAACGTTCGCTCACTTCAATGCAGTCCCGCACTAGGCTTATCTCAAGCTCAAAATGCCAGGACCCAATGGTGTTATCACAATCAATGGTAACACAGAACAGTCCCTCCACACTAGGAGCAAACCGCGGCCTTTGCAGCCGAGGTGCAGGCATCCGAGGACGCGGCCCGTGGTGGTAAACACACTTCTAGCTCTTCGAAGCATTCACGAGCCACACAAGTCAACCCCAGACACATACCCTCACACCCTAAATATGGGTGCGGGATCCTCGTGTGCTCCCCTTGGAAGGGGCACTACGTCCCATGGTGCACAATTTCACACTAAAAATCTCTTGGGCCGCCGAGGAGCCAAAATTTATAGAAACACTTGATTGGTTGCATCGAGGAACGGTTAAGCTTCGAGCTTCCATACCGGCAAGGTCCTACCAAATATCTAGCCAGGAAAATATAACCACGTGGCTTCAACAACACATTGGACATCTACCGACCACTTAAAAGGACTCAGCCAACAAGCTCTTTCAGCATATGCGAACCCGAGGTTCCATACAGTCCATCTCAGTCCTCGCCATCAACGAGGATAAATTGGTCAACAGCATGGAGACACAAACGTGCGGAAGGTAGCGGCCCGAGCTCATAAACCACATGATAATATCCGCCCTGTTCTTATAAGCTCCTTTCTTTTTTTGCATTGTATCATTTTAGTTTCTCTCGTTACAGCTCGGCATGTAAAGCTTGAAGTTATAAAATAAAGAAAGCATGCCCCTCAAGGTTCTTACTGCATTTCTGTACAAGCACTGCCTGTGAGCTACAAGAACGTCTTCAAGATACAATTGCTAAAGGGCTTAGTTGTCCTGTCTTGAAATACAAGTCTGAAGTACTCGGCGTCTTGGATGTTGCACTATATGCATCAGTTTCGAACCTAGATTTCGGTCAATAGTTGGGTTTCCCGGCTCCTATGTGTACCCCTTATGTTCCCGAACAAATTCGGCTAATGGTGTAATGGGAGAACCACTGTGATAGTGCCGCCAGTTTAATTGGCAGAGCGCCTCAGTGGAGAAAGCCGAAAACTGACTAACTAGGTAAGCGAAAACTAGTCGACAATCCGAAGACTGCGTGAAGCAATGTGTCATTAGAGATCACCCGTGTTAAACAAAGGGCTTATTCATAGCACAAGCCGATGTGGGTAACGTCGTAGGCCTCGGCTGCCTCAAGCCGACCACTTAACACACCGGGGGCTCATCATCAGCCCCCACAGTCAAACTCCTATGACTAAGTGAAACTTATAAAGCCATTATAGTCTGATTGCCTAGTTCCTACAAGCACGGACCTCCTTTGGGTACCGAGACGTCAGCTAAGGGTTAGAGCTGCCTCAAGGAACACCCTCTATATATTCTACACTTGGGTAAAAAGCCAACGATTGGTCACTTTCAGTTCAACACGGTCGCACAGGAGGAAAATCAATTAAAATAAAACACATATATGAGGAAATCTAATGACATACTCATTAAACCAAAAGGTGGGTTTTTACATCCCATATACATCGACACTCTGAAGTACTACAACTGATATAAAGTGTCCTTTGGACACATGGCCTTGGTTGTCCAAGCGCCCTCTTCCACTTCGGCGTAGAACTGCTCCGCGGTGCGCTATTTCCCTATGGGGGCTCCGCAGCACAAGCCGCAGCTTCCACCATCCAGAAGTTTGTGCTCACACAAGCGTATGCCCGCCGTTCTCCCTTGAAGCATGCGGATCGCTTCCAGCGATCCACCTGCGGGCAGCAACCTGCAACTGGGCAAGGACACCGAAGAGGCTGGACGGTAGAGCTTCGGCAGGCCACATCTTGATGTAGAGATCCTGGAGTGTTGTCCTCGCCACACGGATTAGCTCCACTAACTACATCATTTGATGGTTTAGTAGCTGTGGCGATGAAGAGTCCGAGAACTGCTGCCAGAATGCCTTCTCCTCTTCTTGGCCATCCAGTTGCCCGAACTGCTGGACGACATCCATTACACTCTTCGGAAGATCCGCAAAGACCTCTGCGGAATGCCACAGCTGGGTGAGCTCGATGCACCCTTCGCTGCCAAACGCACACTGACATAAGTACGACTTACACGCGGCTATTTGCTCCACTTGCTGGAGGACCCCGCGATTGGTTCGGGCCGCGATCTGGAGCTTGGAGCGCGAAAGCTGGAGCTTCTGGAGCTCTTCTTTGGCCTGTTTCTCCCCCCGGCCTGAAGTTTGTCGCGTGTTTCGAAAACGCCCTTTAGGGTCTCCTCGACCTCGATGACCCGCGCCCGGTCCTTCTCCCTAGCCACCTTCTCGGCAGCTCGGTCCTTCTCTGCCTTCGCGCCCGCAGCCTTCTGGTACTCTGCCTCCTATCGAGCCTTCTTGAGCTCGGCCTCGAGCCCCTCAAGCTCGGCCAAAGCTGCCGTCATTCAAACTGCTTGGCGTCAACTCCTAAGTTAACAACAAACATAGTACCCTTCTTGCATTCAAAGAACAAGAAGTACCGATCGTTTACCTTGAGATTCTGTTTTATCTCCGCTATCTCCTCAGAGACGGAGGTCGGGGCCAAGGTAGAAACCTGCAAACAAAGATTTTTTCACATAAAGCCCCACAGAAAATTTATTAACCACGGGCGCGTACCTTGCGTCCTGGGGGTACGCATCAAGCTCCTACTTCTATTCGAACCCAACACCGGTTCCTCGAAACCGGCCTTGGGCTCGGGGGCTACTCACTGACTAGGCTGTTTAGAAGACCATGATAACAAGTCCTTGGATAGATACATGGATTTGCAAATTAAACGCAAAACAAAAATTATTGCACAAGGGTAAAAACATACCTCGAAGCTCGTAACGAGGCCCTTGAAGACCTCGTGCAATCCGGCTCCCGCGGACCGAAAGCCTGGCAGCGTTGTGCCCATCAAGGCACGGTGCTCCTTCTTGAGGGAGGAGCCCTTCAAGGTCTCGTCCATCTCGTCGGTCTACCCCACACTAGCCCACTCTTGGGCATGAGGTGGAGGCGGCACGACCTCGGACCCAAGCACCTGGGTGGACTACGGCTGGGCCGACGTGTGGCCCAACATTTCCTTGGTGACCTCGGGGACCTTATCCCCTTGGCCTTGTGGGATCGAGGCATCAACCTCGGTCATATCGGTCGACCCTCCAGCCCCTGTTGTGTCAACCTGGAGAGCCGGAGAAGAAGTTGCCTCCCCCAACCCGTCATGAGCTGGCGGAGGACTAGAGGGTTCTGGGGTCCCGCTGGCGGAGGGCAGCCCACTTGAACAGTCTCTTGGGCGCACCTTCCCTGGACTGTCGAAAGACGCTCGTATGAGCTCACTACTACTAAAACATAGAGCTGCTGAAATGCATGGACAATAGTAACGTACCCTCGCGGTGCCGGTTTTTCCTCCCCAGCACAAGGGGAACATCTTCGTACTGCTCGGAGAGGACGATCTTCCCCGACAGCTTGCTGGTGGCCCCGATCGAGGGTCTCTTCAACCTCTTTTGGCTCTGGGCCACGCTCCAGCTTCGGCGTCCTCCGACGTCACCCTCTTCCCTTTAAGAGAAGGGTCTTCTTGCTCATCCTTCTCCGCATCTTTGTTGATGGTGGAGGTGTGGGTTTCCTCGGACCGGGCAACCGAGGCCTCCCGCTTTCGAAGACCCTCCTTATCCCTCTGGGACTTCGGCCGCTTTGGTACCACCATGTGCGGCCCCGCGACTAGGAGCACCATGAGCTGAGTAGTTCTCGCCTCCTCTGGGAATGGGGCCAGGCAATGCATGGCCTGCATCTTGGCTGACCATTTCTACACGTATCAAGCAAAACGATTCGTTGAAATCTGTCTCACCATACAACGAAAGAATAATATAAACACGTGTGTTAGAACACTTACTTCTGGGGCTCCATGGGTGGCCTCGAAGCCGAGGTCTTGCCCCTCCTTGGGGATCTCATCCTTTGGCAGATTGAGCAGCCGCGTCCACATGCCGGCCAGGTTGGTGTGGAAGAAGTGGAGAATGGGCCCCGTGTCCTCGGGTTTATACTCCCACATCGGTTTGGCCCAAAGTTGGAGCGGTAGGACCCGACGATTTAGAATGACATTGATCACCTCAGAGAGCTGGAGGTTCTTCTCGATGGAACACCACTTGATCGTCTTGATCTGTTCCTCAAGCGTTTCTCCGTCCAGGACTTGAGCTTCCTTGGGGGCCCCACCGAAAAGGCTGGGACTTCGGTTTGGTCAGGGGCGAGTAGCTCACTGATGTAAGATGACTCGTGCGGCCATTCCTTCACCGTCTTGATGCAGGTACCTTGGAACCTGTCAGCATTTTGATTATTGCTGACCATGGCCCCTCGACACTCCGCTAGATCGGAGCCACTGGACTTCGGCTTAGCTCCAAAGATCTTCAGCCAGAGGCCAAAGTGCAGTTCGCGGCAAAGGAAGGCCTCGCAGACCGTGATGAGGGAGACGAGGTGAAGAATGGAGTTTGGGACCATGTGGTGGAAGTCGAGCCCGTAGTAGAACATCATACCGTGCACGAATGGGTGCAGCGGGAATCCCAGGCCTCGGACGAGGTGGGGAATGAAGACTACTCGCTCCCCTGTATTGGGAGTGGGCACTTGCTGGTTGGCATCGGGAGCGCCGATGGTGGCGGAAAGGTACCCCGCAGCACGCAGCTCCAAGATGGTCCGTTATGAAGGAACCACCCCAGTGCCCCTTGAGGGTGTCGGCCATGGCTGGACAGGGAGGTTGGGTGCGAGAGAGGATCTGGGTGCTGGAGCTAGACGAAGCAACTAGCGAGGGGAATGAGAGTATGGTTGCTTGTACCATCCTCTTTTTACTCTTATAGGCCGTTGAAAGGCCAAGAGTCCCCCTGACCGCGCCGATAAACACGCCACTCCCACAGAAGATGCCGTTGGGCATATGGGGGGACAAAATCTTGATGATATCCCTAAGAAAACCGGCACGATCTCCACCTCGATGGGACGTGCTAGTAAAAAGGATGCGTCGGGCCGCAATTCGGGGTAGGCAGTAGCTGCTCAACCTGTCGTGGGGTGTGTCGCTTCAATAAAGTTGTGAGGCTAGGTGGCACTATTCACACCTGTGTGGTCGGCCTTCGAGGCTAACACTACTGCAGGATGGTCCAAAGACGACACATCAATCAGAGACCCTACGTCGAAACTGTGTGCGATGCATGAATCGCAAACGGTATAGTTCAAGCTCCATCGCTAATGCCACGAACTGTGTGCGGTGGTGGATCCATCAAATACTATTCAGAAAATAGTTGCGTGTGTGATGCAGGGCATACAGTTGGTGCTTATGAACTGTTTGCGATTAGACAAGATAACACAAACGGTTCTCAAAATACATATGTTTGCGAAGTAAGGCATACAGTTTATTCGGACAAACTGTTTGCGTTGATCGAGCTAGAACACAGACGACTTACCATAACAAGGTGTGTGTGATGCTAGGCAAATAGTTCATTCATCAGAATTGTGTGGGAAGACCAATAATAACCCAAACGATTCATACTGACAATATGTGTGGGTTGTGGGCAGACGGTTGCTACCAAACAATTGTGAGCGATGGATGAAATCATTACCGAGGCTACGTTGGGAAGTGTTGTTTGCCTGTATTAATACCACAGACGTTTTATTATTATGACCCGTCTGCCTGCGCATCACCCATCCTCCTCTCTTCCGTCTTGTCACCGCGTTGCCGCCCAAGGATTTAGTGCATGCTTCGGCACCGCTTTTGGCCATGCGTCCGCTCGATGATCCCGTTCCCGCGCACAACCGCGCAGGTTCCCGCGCACAAAACTGTCCTATAGCTCTAGCTTCCCGCCCGGCTCGGTGAAATCCCCAAATCCCTAATGCTTGCTGGCCTACTATATAAACCCTCGCGGTCGGTGACTCCACATTGCCTTCATCCCCTCCCTCCCCGTAGCTTGTCTAGTTTGCTTCTCCCCCAATCGCCAATGGCACCGGCCGTTCGTCATCACCCAGCCACTCCGCCAGAGGATAGCTCTAGCTGGGAGGCTTCACCGCATCAGCGCGGTAGTCCTCTGAAGCGTGTAGTGCATGTGGCATCCCTGGTGGGTGTACGCACGCCACCAACTACACGCTCCACCACCACTGCCCGAAGGCAACTACTGCCGGTGGCTGCCACCACGCCGGCAGCCGCTAGGGCCGCCACCCCACTGTCGAACGTCTTTGCCATGACCCCACCGTCAGGCGGTGGGGTCATCACCCGCTTCGGCACCGCGGCCTGAATGCGGGAGGTGGAGGCCGCGAAAGGCCCGCCGCCGGGCTTCTGCGTCGCAACCCTTGCACGCTACATCTACTTCCTAGAGAAGGAGGTGGAGCGCCAGGTCGCGCACGCGAAGAACCTCACCGACACCATGGCCGCAGGAGAAGCCGTAGTGGTGGCGTGGAATGCGGAGATCTACTCCGAGTCCCGTCGCTTTGAGGAGGGGCGTCTTGAGCGCCGGAGGGCAGCACTGGCAGGCAACGGACACGACTCCACCAACTCGTCGGTAGGCTCCACCTGCACTTGCTCTTACTGAGCGCGCTTGATTCTGCTGGAAGTAGTACAAAGCCCCTCCGTAGTACTAGTATTTAGGGGCTATTTTGTTTAGTTCATCTAATTATAGATATGGTTGAACTGTACCACGTACTTTAAATTAGCTAGTATATATAGTTGAACTAGCTATTTCAGTACATGGTTGGAAACAATTGGGGCAAAGTTTGTTCGGTTCAGCTGTCGAGTTGAATTGTATTGTACAAAGACCAGTGCTTAATGTATGAATGAAATCCATGTTTAGTTAATTTTAGTTGCAAAATTACACCCTAGTTGTGATTTTGTTCCTGAATTTGACAAATGCCAGTGCTACAATGTTCACAAATGACAATGTTACTAGATCGACAAATGCCAATGTTTCCGATTTTACACATGGCAATTTACCCAATATGATAGATGCAAATCTTCCTGGATTGTCTGTACTAGGCACACGGGTCATATTAGAGAATGGTTTGCGATGACGCATTGCACCAATCCTTCGTGCCAATATTTTCACTTGGCTTACGGGCGAAGGAAAGATAGCTGTCGATCTGCAAACGGGTATTCAACCTGAACCGTTTGTGATGAGTGTTTATTCAGAGAAAACAATGATGGTTTTCTGTTTGCTATGTGAATTCAGAGATAAATACTTAGTTCATCAAACCATGGATTCATTTAGTCATGCTTTGACTTTACATTCATATAATCGAGATAAAATATAAAGAAAACTAGTTGTGGCGGCGGCGGCGTCCTGCGGCTGTGTTCTTGTGCCCCGAGCTGCAGTTGTACAGCTCTTCAAACAAGACCAGAATGTTATGGACTTCACAATCAAAGAGCCGGTCGTTGCGTGATCGACGGGCACGGGGCCGGGTGGCGGCGACTAGCGGCGCTGCGAGGAAGCTGTCGATGGCACAGCCCAATCCGCTGAGGGGGTCGTGACAGGTGTAGGCTGATACGTTTCCAACGTATCTATAATTTTAGCTTGTTCCATGCTGTTATATTATCATTCTTGGATGTTTTACAATCATTTTGTAACAACTTTATATCATTTTTGGACTAACCTATTGACATAGTGCCAAAGTGCGAGTTGTTGTTTTTGCTTGCTTTTCTTACGTCACAGAATTTCAGTACCAAATGGAGTTCGATCGTGACGAAACTTTTTGGAGATTTTTTCTGGACCAGAAGACACCCAGTGGGCCAAAGAAGTGCCAAAGAGGTGGGCTGTGGGGGCTACAACCCACCAGGGCGCGCCAGGGGGCCCCCGGTGCACCCTGATGGGTTGTGCCCTCCACGGGGCCCCCCTCCACCGCCTCTGACGCCTATAAATACCCAAATATTCAGAAAACCCTAGGGGAGTTGACGAAAAACACATCCAGCCGCCGCAAGTTCCAGAACCTCGAGATCCAATCTAACACCATCACGGAGGGGTTCATCTTCTTCATAGGTGCCTCTCCGGTGATGCGTGAGTAGTCCACCATAGACCTACGGGTCCATAGGCAGTAGCTAGATGGCTTCCTCTCTCTCTTTTTATTCTCAATACAATGGTCTCTTGGAGATCTATTTGATGTAAGCTTTTGCGGTGTGTTTGTTGGGATCCGATGAATTTTGAGTTCTTGATCAATTTCTGTCCATGAATATTATTTGTGTCTTCTTTGATCTCTTATATGCATGATTACTTATAGCCTCGTATTTCTTCTTTGAATCTTTGGTTTAGTTAGGCCGACTAGATCGATTTTTTTGCCATGGGAAGAGGTGCTTTGTGATGGGTTAGATCTTGCGGTGTCCTTTCCGAGTGACATAAGGGGCAGCAAGGCACGCATGTATCATTGCCATTAAGGATAACAAGATGGGGTCTATTCCTACACGAATAGATCTTGTCTACATCATGTCATCGTTCTTATTGCATTACTCCATTTTTCCATGAACTTAATACACTAGATGCATGCTAGATAGCGGTTGATGTGTGGAGTAATAGTGGTAGATGCAGGCAGGAGTCGGTCTACTTATCTTGTATGCGATGCCTATATAATGATCATCGCCTTGGATATCGTCATGATTATTTGATCTTCTATCAATTGCCCAACAGTAATTTGTTCACTCACCGTGCGCTATACTCATGAGAGAAGCCACTAGGGAAACTTGCGGCCGCCGGGTCTACTTTTCCAACATATTGCTTTCCGATCTATCTTTTTGCCACTTTTGTTTTCAGATCTATTATTCCAAAAAACTCAAAAATATATTGCTGCATTTTTTATTTTCTCTTTTTATTTTGTGTTCTTGAGAGATATATCTCTCCAATCTATCATTTTACCGTAGAGAGATTGACAACCTCTCTTTCGCGTCGGGTTGCAAGTATTTGTTATTTGTGTGCAGGTGCTGCTTATTAGGTGGTGGTGATCCTCTTACTGTTTCGATACCTTGGTTTCATAACTGAGGGAAATACTTACCGTCGCTGTGCTGCATCATCCCTTCCTCTTTGGGGAAATACCGACGCAATATCAAGCCACGTCAAAGGTATTTCTAGCGCTGTTGCCGGGGAGGAAGCGGTCTCTTCTACGTGCCAATCTCACGCGCCGAGGAGACACCATCATCATCTACCAGGTTCCTAATCACAAATCTCATCTCCTTGCAATTACATTATTTGCCATTTGCCTCTCGTTTTCCTCTCCCCCACTTCACCAATTTGCCGTTTTATTCACCCTCTTTTCCGTTTGCCTTTTTCTCGTCAGATCTCTTGCTTGCTTGCAATCTTGTTTGCGTAGTCTCGATGACTCAAGAAAACACCAAGTTGTGTGATTTTTCCAATACTAATAACAATGATTTTATTAGTACTCCTATTTCTCCTCCCGCCACTAGTGCGGAGTCTTGTGATATTAATGTCGCTTTGTTGAATGTTGTCATGAAAGATCAATTTGCTGGTACTCCTAATGAGGATGACGCATCCCATATAAACACGTTCGTAGGATTGTGTGATATGCAAAAGTAAAAAGATGTGGACAATGATATAGTGAAATTGAAATTATTTCCTTTTTCCTTGCGGGATCGTGCAAAAATTTGGTTTTCCTCTTTGCCTCGCAATAGTATCGATTCTTGGAATATGTGCAAGGATGCTTTTATCACTAAGTATTTTCCGCCCGTGATTTTTTCCCTTAGGACACAAATCATGAATTTTAAGCAACTTGAGCATGAACATGTTGCATAATCTTGGGAAAGAATGAAATTGATGCTAAGAAATTGTCCTACTCATGGTTTAAATCTTTGGATGATCATACAAATTTTTTATGCGGGATTGAATTTTGTCTCTAGAAATCTTTTAGATTCCGCCGCGGGTGGTACTTTTATGGAAATTACTTTGGGTTAAGCTACTAAATTGCTAGACAATATTATGGCAAATTATTCACAATGGCATACCGAAAGAGCACCTACTAGTAAAAAAGTTATTTTGGTTGAAGAAATTAGTACTTTGAGTGATAAGGTTGATGCTTTGATGAAATTGGTTGCTAGTAAAAACGCTCCTATTGATCTTAATGATGTGCCTTTGTCTACCTTGATTGAGCAAAATAGTGATTCTGTAGATGTGAACTTTGTCTCATGAAACATATTCAATAACAATGCTTATAGAGGTAATTTGAATCCTAGGCATTTTCCTGGAAATTCCTCTAATAATTATGGTAATTCCTATGGTAATTCATCTTACAATAATAATAGGAACACCTTTGATCTTGAGAGTAATATTAAAGAATTTATCAATGCGCAAAAGTCTTTCAATACTACGATAGAAGAAAAGTTGAATAAGATTGATGATATGCCTATAAGCATTGATATAATTTCTCATGATGTTGAAAATCTCAAGTTGAAAGCTTTTGTGCCTAAGATTGATGAATCAATTAATGCTTTATATGTCTCTATGGATGAAAGTAAGAAAAGAACCACTATGCTTAGAGATAAAAGAGAAATCTTAGAAAAATCGTTTTCTAGTGATTGCCTTTATAAAAATGATGAAGATCTTAAAGTGATTGGTGTTTCTTCTATTGATTACTTGTTTAGTAATATTAAGATTGATGATAAAGGGACTGAAGTAGAGTCAACTTTATCTAGAAGGCATCCCAATAATTTGGAGGGTGAAAATCTTGATGAAAATTTTGATAAAAGTGGGTTTGAAGAGGTCAAAACTTTAACTAGTGATGTGCCCACTGTTTTGGATTGCAAAGACTTTAACTATGATAGTTGCTCTTTGATTGAATGTATTTCTTTGTTGCAATCCATGTTGAATTCACCCCATGCTTATGAACAAAATAAAGCTTTTACTAAACATATCGTTGATGCCATGATGAAATCTTTTGAAGAAATGTTGGAGTTGGATATTTCTATTCCTAGAAAATTACATGATGAGTGGGAACCTACTATTAAAGTCAGGATTAAAAATTATGAGTGCTTTTCTTTATGTGATTTGGGTGCTAGTGTTTCCATGATTCCGAAATCTTTATGTGATATGCTTGGTCTCACCAATATTGAAGAATGTTCTCTTAATTTCCACTCGGCGGATTATACTATTAAAAATCCTTTGGGAATAATTAATGATGTTCTTATTCTTGCAAATATGAACTATGTGCCTATAGATTTTATTGTGCTTGATATTGATTGCAATCCGTCTTGTCCCATTATACTTGGTAGACCGTTTTTACGTACTATAGGTGCCATGATTGATATGAAAGAAGGCAATATTCGTTTTCAGTTTCCACTAAGAAAGGGTATGGACCACTTCCCTAGAACAAGAATTAATCCATCATATGAATTAATCATGAGAGCATCCTATGGTTCCAAAACCAAAGATGACAATACTTGAATCTATGCGTTATGCCTAGCTAGGGGCGTAAAACGATAGCGCTTGTTGGGAGGCAACCCAATGAATAAATTTATTTTTTCTTTTTTCCTTTCTGTTTTTGAGTGCTGACACAATTATGCCTCTGCTATGATTGTGTTTTTATGGTTTATTTAGTGTTTGTTCCAAGTAGAGCCTTTAGGATGATTCATAAGATGAGTAGAAACAATGCTGAATCTGAAACAGAAACTTTGCGTCCAATTTTTGAATTTTCATTTTTTACTGGAACGTGATCTTGAGCTGAAATTTTAACACAGTGTTTCTATACAAATTATTTACGTTTTACTAACTTTTCAGAATATTTAGAGTTACAGAAGTATGGTTAGAGTACAGATTACTACGGACTATTCTGTTTAAGACAGATTCTACTTTCGTTGCATTGTGTGCTTGTTTTGATGAATCTATGGGTTATATTGAAGGGTATGAGCCATGGTAAAGTTAAAATACAGTAGGTATAATGCAATAATAAAATATGAATGGGTTTGCAACAGCACCTAAAGTAGTGATTTGCTTTATTATACTAACGGATCTCACGAAGATTTTTGTTGAGTTTTGTGTGATTGAAGTTTTCAAGTTTAGGGTGAGATCACGATGGATGAAGGAATAAGGTGTGAAAAGATCCTAAGTTTGGGGATGCTATAGAACCCCCAAGGTATATCCAAAGAGAAACAAGCAAATAAGCTTGGGGATGCCCCCAAGTGGTATCCCCTCTTTCTTTTAACGACCATCGGTATTTTACTTGGAGCTATATTTTTATTCGTCACATATCAAGAGTTTTGCTTGGAGCGCCTTGTATCATTTGAGCCTTTGCTTGCTTTGTTTGTTAGTTTGTCATTTGTATCCTTGCTGGACACACCTATTTGAGACAGCCAAAATTATGGTATCATTTGTTAGAATTGCTCTAGTGCTTCACTTATATCTTTTTGAGCACGGTGTGCTTGGAAATTTTTGAAGAAATACTCTCATGCTTCACTTAGATTCATTTGAGAGCTAGAAATTTTTGAAGAAATCCTCTCATGCTGCACTTATACCTTTTTAAGAGATGAAATCTCTATGCTCATGTGCTTCACTTAAATTTGTTTGAGCTTGCCAAAAAGCAATGGCAATACTTGAAACTAGTCCCAAAGTGATAGATATACAAGGAGGATATAATAAAAACTTTCATGAAGATCATTGGACAAATTAAACCTGATTCCTTGTAATAGTTTTGAGACATGATGATAGTAATATGTGAGTCATGTTAGTGAGTAATTATGGTTTAGTAGGAATATTGGTGTTAAGGTTTGTGATTCCCTATGCAAGTATGAAAGTCAATAGTTATGCAATGAAGTTACATCCTACTTATGGTGCATTATTCGGTGTTAGTTATGCTCAATGCTCGCTTATGTGAATTTTCGTTTCTTGATTTGGTTGCTTCTCAATCTATTTGCTAGCCTCCACTTGTACTAAGTAGAAATACTACTTGTGCATCCAAAATCCATAAACCAAGTTTTGCCTTATGAGTCCACCATACCTACCTATATGCGGTATTTCCATGCCGTTCCAAGCAAATTTGTATGTGCCATCTCTAATTTTCAAAATAAATTTTCTCTTTTGTGTGCTCGTACCGCTCATGAAACGGTGGGGAGTGTCCAATATTTTTCCATGCTAGATGTGTTATTCTCAAGATGAGTGTTTATTCACTTTTCATTGCTCGAGAGTACGGCGGTAATAGGGATGCCCATTCCCGAAATGAAAAAGAAAAAATATATTTACTTTATGTTGTCAAATAATAAATTCCTTGGAAAGTGTTGGTATGGAAGGCAACCGTGAATACGGCCCGCCATGGAATGTGAAAGAATGGTGGAAAAAGGAATAAACTTTATTCTCTGTTTGGGAATCGCCTATGATATATCTAGCATGGAAAGTATTGTGAACTACTTTGTCGTTTTCGTTGACAGGAAAGGCATGCCACACAAAATATTTTTTCTCTCTCAATTTAAAACTTTGAGCTTTGGCACCTCTACAAATCCCTACTTCCCTCTGCGAAGGGCCTATCTATTTACTTTATGCAATTTTTATTTTTACTTTGAGTCTCCATCTTATCTTATAAAGCACCAACTAGGAGGCACTATGATCATACTTGAGCATTGGGTATAGCTAATATTTGAGTGTATTTCATGAATGGATCAATGATTGAGCATGATAGGCTAGGGATAACTTTCTTTAGTGTTGATATTTTGAAAGACATGGTTGCTTGTTGGCATGCTTGAGTATTGAAGTCATTATGTTAAAACTAGACTATTGCTTTGAACCATCTAAAAGTCCAAATGTCCATGCTACAAAAGAAAAGAATATGAGATGAACATGTTAGGCAGCATTCCACATGAAAAATTCTGTTTTTATCATTTACCTACTCGAGGACGAGTAGGAATTAAGCTTGAGGATGCTAATACGTCTCCAACGTATCAATAATTTTTGCTTGTTCCAGGCTGTTATATTATCATTCTTGGATGTTTTACAATCATTTTAGGACATCTTTATATCATTTTTTGGGACTAACCTATTGACATAGTGTCAAAGTGCCAGTTGCTGTTTTTGCTTGTTTTTTTACTTCGCAGAATATCAGTACCTAACGGAGTCCAATCGCGATGAAACTTTTTGGAGATTTTTTCTGGACCAGAAGACACCCAGTGGGCCAAAGAAGTGCCAGAGAGGTAGGATGTGGAGGCCACAACCCACAAGGGCGCGCCAGGGCCCCCCCGATGCGCCCTGATGGGTTATGCCCTCCACGGGGCCTCCCTCCACCGCCTCTGACACCTATAAATACCCAAATATTCAGAAAACCCTAGGGGAGTCTATGAAAAACACATCCAGAAGCTGCAAGTTCCAGAACCTTGAGATCCAATCTATCACCATCGCGGAGGGGTTCATCTTCTTCATAGGTGCCTCTCCGATGAAGCGTGAGTAGTCCACCATAGACCTACGGGTCTGTAGGCAGTAGCTAGATGGCTTCCTCTCTCTCTTTTGATTCTCAATACAATGGTCTCTTGGAGATCTATTTGATGTAAACTTTTGCGGTGTGTTTGTTGGGATCCGATGAATTTTGAGTTCATGATCAGTTTCTATCCATAAATATTATTTGAGTCTTCTTTGATCTCTTATATGCATGATTAGTTATAGCCTCGTATTTCTTCTTTGAATCTTTCGTTTAGTTAGGCCGACTAGATCGATTTTTCTTGCCATGGGAAGAGGTGCTTTGTGATGGGTTCGATCTTGCGGTGTCCTTTCCCAGTGACAGAAGGGGCAGCAAGGCACGCATGTATCGTTTCCATTAAGGATAACAAGATGGGGTCTATTCTTACATGAATAGATCTTGTCTACATCATGTCATCGTTCTTATTGCATTACTCCGTTTTTTCATGAACTTAATACACTAGATACATGCTGGATAATGGTCGATGTGTGGAGTAATAGTGGTAGATGCAGGCAGGAGTCGGTCTACTTATCTTGGACGTGATGCCTATATAATGATCATCGCCTTGGATATCGTCATGATTATTTGATCTTCTATCAATTGCCCAACAGTAATTTGTTCACCCACCGTGCGCTATACTCATGAGTGAAGCCAGTAGTGAAACCTGCGGCCCCCGGGTCTACTTTTCCAACATATTGCTTTCCGATCTATCTTTTTGCCACTTTTGTTTTCAGATCTATTATTCCAAAAAACCCAAAAATATATTGCTGCATTTCTTATTTGCTCTTTTTATTTTGTGTTCTTGAGAGATCTATCTCTCCAATCTATCATTACCTAATCTATCTGTGTACCGTAGAGAGATTGACAACCTCTCTTTCGCGTCGGGTTGTAAGTATTTGTTATTTGTGTGCAGGTGCTGCTTATTAGGTGGTGGTGATCCTCCTACTGGTTCGATTCCTTGGTTTCATAACTGAAGGAAATACTTACCGTCGCTGTGCTGCATCATCCCTTCCTCTTTGGGGAAATACCGACACAGTATCAAGCCACGTCACAGGCGCGCGCACGGGCACGGGCACGATGGGTGCAGGCACGTGCACAGGGTCGGGCACCATGGGTGTGGGCACGCGCACTGCGACCGGCGTGGCGTGTGCATGGGTACGCACGAGCACGGGCACAGGAGGAGTCGCTGGCGCTTGCATGTACACGAGCTCGCGCGGGTCCGCGGGGACCTCCATGACGCCTGCGGTTTCTAGCGCTGCGATGATGCTCGACGACCAGCCCATCAATGCCACCGGGATGGTTGCTGGCGCGGGTGCGGGGATGGTTGTTTGCGAGTGCACCGGGGCAGCATCCGCTGCGGCATGTAGCTCTTCCAGGGTTATGTCCATGGCGTCCCATTCATCTTTATGTTCTATCTCTTCCGACTCGGTGTCAACTTCACCAAACCGGAAGACTATGGCATATGATCCTTGTGCACCATGGCGTAGGTCGCCGTGGAGGTTTGAATGATGGAGGGGAATGGAAGGCGAAGATATATAGAGGATTTTGAGTGAGTGGGCAGTAAAGCCGCCTATTAAACAGCAGCTCCGGCGCCATTGATGGACAAGTTGGAAGTGAGGAGGGTGGATACGAAGGTCAAAGGGCTCGCTTCCCGATGAGCCTGCGGCGTACTGCCCGCACGCCTCCCGGTGAGCCTGCGTAGCGGAGGCCAGCTCGCACGCCTCCTGTCAACTCAAGTAGCTGCTCGCATGACACCTCCTAAGCCCTAGCCAATAAAAGAGTGCGACACTTGGCAGCACCTAAGGGGAGTAGAACGCCCACAGTTTGAAAACAATGCAACCGTTTGCGTGGAAACGTGATAGTTCTTTGTTCCAAAAAGCTTTTGTTCGCTATTAATGTGTGCGCCCTTTCCCAAAGTGGACACGAAAAATACCACAACATATTTGTGCTATATCATGACGCCATGCCCAATTTCTTGAATTTTGTGTGAGTTCTAGATTTACTATAATTTAACGTAATATTATCAATGTTGGCTCTAAAAGAAAATACATATTAAAAAACGAGTCTCAAATAGGAAAACAAAATGCTATGACGCCTTTATGTGCCATGTTCATGACACCATGCCAAGTTTCATGAATCTTCTGACGAGTTTTTATTTACATGATTTAAAACCCGAGTTTTTCAATGTTTCTTTGGCCGAGCCAAGACCCCGAGATGTTTGAACTTCATTCGCATATCTTGCATGGGACCTAAAGATGCATGCACTCTAATATGGTTTTCAACCCATTTTGATGCACCGGACCTTGTGATTGTAGTTCAAATTTGAATTATGCATATTAAATAATGCATATAAAAGTCAATTAATGTATAAATAGTCCAAACGAACCATGTATAATTTAATATTTTGGCACGACACTCTCATTTTGGTATATGTTGCCTATAGAAATAGTTCAAGACGTGAAGAGGCAGCGGATGTTGATTCGCCCATGTAAGGTGACACATTCCATATCGAAACAACAAAACTTCCCGTGAGAAGCGCTCGTTTGTGAGGTCCTTGTGCCAAAACTTGTCCCAAATTGGACATTATTTTACCAGGGCACATATGAGCCATGCATGTCATGACACCATGCCAAGTTTCATGATTTTCCTGATGAGTTTTTGATTTATACATGAATTAAAACCTGAGTTTCTCAATGTTTGTGTGCCCGAGCCAAGACCACGAGATGTTTGAAATTCATTCCCATATCTTGCATGGGATCCTAAAGATGCATGTACACTTAAATGATTTTCAACCCATTTTGATGCACCGGACCTTGTGATTGTAGTTCAAATTTGAATTATGCACATTAAATAATGCATATAAAAGTCAGTTAATGTATAAAAAGGCCAAACGAACCATGTATAATTTCATATTTTGGAAAGACAATCATTTTGATATATGTTGCCTCTAGAAATATATAGTTCAAGACGAGAAGAGGCAGCGGATGTCGATTCGCCCACATAAGGTGACGCGTTCCATATCGAAACCACAAAAGCTTCCCGTGGGAAGCTCTGGTTTGTAAGGGGCTTGTGCCAAAACTTGTCCCAAATCGGACATTTTTTCACCAGGGCACATATGAGCCATGTCATGACACCATGCCAAGTTTCATGAATTTCTAACGAGTTTTTGATTTATACATGAATGTAAAACCAAGTTTCTCAATGTATGTGGCTGAGCCAAGACCCCGAGATGTTTGAAATCCATTCCCACATCTTGCATGGGGCCCATAGTAGCCATGGACACTTATATGATTTTTCAACCCATTTTGATGCACCGGACCTTGTGATTTTAGTTCAAATTTTGATTATCCACATTAAATGCCTAGAGAACTCAATTAACATATGAAAATGCAAAAAGAACCCTGAATAAATCCATATTCTAGCAAGACACTCTTACTGGTCTGTGTTGCCTCTAACAAAAGTTCAAGGCAAGAAGATGAGCGGATGTCGTTTTGCCCACGTAAGGTGACGTGTTCCTTATCGGAACCACAAAACTTGCAGTGAGAAGCTCCGGTTTGTAAGGGACTTGTGCCTAAAATTGTCCCAAGTTGGACAGTTTTTTTACCATGGCAAATATGTGCCATGTCATGACAACATGCCAAGTTTTTAGAATTTCTGACGTGTTGTGGATTTACAATAATTTAAAAACCAACTTTCCCAATGTTTGTGGACGAGCCAAGATGCCGAGATGTTTGAAATTCATTCCCATTTCTGGCCCGTGACCTAAAGATGAAGCCATGGACACTATATGATTTTTCATCCCATTTTGATGCACCGTACATTGGGACGATAGTTCAAATTTGAATTATACCCATTAAATGTCTAGAAAACTCAATTAATGTATAAAAATGCCAAACGGACCCTCAATAATTCCATATTTTTAGCATGACACAGATATTGGTCGGTGTTCACTCCAGATAAATCTTATTGCAATCCAAACACCGTCCTTTGTCGAAGTAACCTCATTTTTTGTTTTAAAAACATTTTGAAAATCAAGTCTTTCACAAACAGTTCAAGTTCATGAATCGTGTGTGATGTAGTACAAAATATCTTGGGCCAATCCTCATAATGTATGGCTTAGTTCGGAATCTTCGTCGGCTATAGTACGCCGTCGGCCAGTTTACCGCACTGACTCCTCACACCATTTTACTTTTCAATCGTCGCCGGTGAAAGATGGGGACATGGATCCCTGTCGTGAGGGAAACTTCGACAACCCACTCCGGCATGAGCGCGTATGCATCAGCCATGAGAGTGCTCTCAATATACTTGAACACGACCGCTACCTCCGATAGGGCGGCTGCAGCAACCGAAAGGGCAGCTGCTGTAGATGAGAGGGCGGCAGCAACAACCGCGACGGGGATAGCAAATGGCGAGAACGACACATCAGCTGTCAGTTTCTCGACGGTCGTCGTAGCCCTAATGGTGGATGCCCAGTCCCATATCAAGCCTGCCCATGCCCATCTCGTGTCGGTCACTACACAAATAAAATCTCCCTTCTCCGACACCGGTCGACAACCCACGTTCAATGAGATGGTAATCGCTGAGTGTGCTCGAACAGGCGTCCGTTCGTCGGCGGCCTCCCTAGCCAAGATTGTGGCCGTCCATGCTCGGAGCAAGGCCGCCCACACCCGGCTCATGGCGGCCTTATCCAAAGAGATGGTGGACGAAGACTGCGAGATGTTGGAGTATGTGGCGATGGATCCCATGAATCTCCTTACCCCGGAGGTCGTTGAGCTGGAGCTGGTCATCGAGGAGGCGGCGGAGATCGACGAATGCCCGGCGGCATATTAGTCTCTGTCTAGAGCGATGGTCTTTTGTTAGAGTAATGTTTAGGTCAACTAACTAATGTTTATTAATTGCTCGATTAACTAAGTGTCGGCTGTGTTGTAGGCTCTTTTGTGTAGTACTAAAATTTGGAAGTGTTGTTAAATTAAGCAATGACGTCGATGACCAATGTACGAGGGAAATTCAGACGAAAATATGTCACCGTATCAACATTTTCTCTTCCAAATGAAAATCAAATGCAAGTACCGTGTGCAATGTAGTATCCGATATCTTACACCGGAAGCTTGGAGACCAAAATTTCCACGTTCAGTCTCATCACACACGGGATAAACTATAGGATTCATTTGTGTTGTTGAATATCGCACACAGTTATGGTAAAGGGACTGTGTCCGATGTGACTGTGCGCGCTACTTTTTCGTCGCATCGAACGAAATTTTGTGCTGCCGCGCTAATATCTACCTCCCCCGCCCCTCGTAACAACCAAAAGGCACATTCCCCCTGCTTCCCCCTTCGTTTCCTAAGTTCAAACCTTCACTGCTTGCTTGCAACGCCGCCTACTCGCCGGCGACGCTCCTTCCTGCTGCTCGGCCTCCTCAATCTAGTCAGGTAATCCACACCTTCCCCATACCCCCTCCCCCTCCACCCCCGCTCCTCCATTCCACATGCCCAACCGTCGGCGTGACACATTCCACCAAAATCACCGGCCCACCCCCACATAATTGCCGCCGAAAGACATGGTGCACGCAGTATAGCTAGAATTTCAAGGATCACTTGGCATCGGAGAAGCAAATCGCGATCGCACGCGTGGATGAGGCCGCGCTGGATGCCATGCGTGCCGACCCCCAGATCTTGGAGCAGCACCTTGCCGTCGAGGCCACCATTGACGCCTCATGCGCGGAAGCTGCCACGCGGTTGGCTGGTTTGAACAACAGCTCGTTGTGTTTTCTCGAGGGCTCCGCTGTTGCCTTCGACGACGACTACGAGTTGTTTTCTCAGCATGTCCGTGCTTTCCTCAACTCCAGAGCCGACAGGTTGGTGCCTAGACAAGCTGAGGCCAGTCACCACTACAACGAGGGCACCCACGATGTGGAGGCCCAGCCCTCTTCCAAGCCTATCATTACCGATATCTCCAACGACGAGGAATATCTTGTTTTAAGCTTAATCACTAATGACATATGTTCAGCTAGCTACGCCTGTTAAGCATATTTGCTTTACTCGTTGCATGTGCTGCTCCTGCCTTTCCTTAAGAAATTCTAGTGAAATATGCAATGTAATGCTACTATGGAATCTGGCCTTCTACTATGTTCTATTGTGCAATGTGATGCTAAGTTAACTGTTTGGTTCTTTTGTTTTGGTGATCATCTGCAATGTGATGTTTGATTATTGTTGGTACAATTTTGTTTTATTATGCATGTGAAACATACAATTGCTATATTTCATAGTTCTTAGCATGCTTGGCTTTTCCATGTGGCTTGAATTCATATGTTGGATCTGCAATGCGTTTATTTTTCATTAACATATTTTACTGATAGCATGCCAAATCTCACTTAAAACCTGGGCAATATCTATCTTAAACGCGTTACAGGGCGAACAATGGGAGACACTGAAGTTTACCATCGAGGTTTGCACTTTCACGATCGTTTGGCTAATAGCACATTATTGTGCAATTGCAGGAACCATTCTAATATTTAGGTTTCTAATAATAATTTGGTCTTGCACATGTAGGTCCTGCTGTAAGAGGTTTAGACCCACTGTTCGACCCATTTTGCATGTGGGGAAATGACGTGTTCATGAATATCAGTCAAATCAAGAAACTCAGAAAGATTGTTAAGATAAAGAAACCTGCGACGAAAAACAACAAGCTATTTGTCTACACAATGAAGAAGACATTAGTGAACTATAGGATGGTACTATCTCTTTTACCTTGTCTTTTTTTCCCTTTGTGACATTTCAATTGTTCGAAACGAAATTTATGCATATCTTTGTTTCCAGTCCTTTCCAAAGCAGTTCATCGATGAGTACGTATCAAACCACCTATATGGTCAAGAGGCAAGGAATGTATTCATACAGCACCCACGGTATAATCTTGAAGTCTTCCTCAAGAGGATGAAGGATGGGCGGGCAACCATCCACATGCACTGGCATAAAGTTGCAAGGACCTTCGACATCAGCGAAGGCTCAATTTTTGCCTTCCGCTTCAACAGTTTTCTAGAGGAGATCTGTCTATTTACCGTATATGATGCTATTTTCCAAAGGTTTTAGATGTTACATGTGAAACTCGGTCCTGTCGTGTAATTGGGTAGCTAGGTAGTATATGCCTATATGATGTTGTACTCTAATGTATTTCAATTATGAAATTCTTGTTGCCGTAATACGAAATGAAATATATTGTGCTTGATATGACGTGTCAATTTGTTTACTAGCTGGATTATAAATAATATAGCAATTAGCCTGATTATTGGGGTTTCATATTGCAGACGGTTTGTCATAGAACACCGCGAGTGATGACCTCAACAAACCCACACGGTTTCTGGAAAATTGGCATGTTGGATCAGTGAAAAATCACACACGACTTCCGGCCGAAAACTGTGTGCGTTAGAACCCCCATTCGCAAACGTTTTCACATAAAACATGTGTGTGATGGACAGCCATATGCCAAACAGTTTCTTCTAGGCACCGTGCGTGATGGCCACCCCTAACACAGACGATGTTATGCAGAAAATTGTGTGTGATGTACAATACGAACAGAAACGTACGTTTGGGATTCACTATGTGGGATGCTAAGCACATCTCACACGACTTCCCCAATATATCTGTTTGTGATGGCCCTTCCAATCGCACACGACATATTTTTGCTCATCGTGTGTGACCAGGCGCAGCCATCGCCGACGGGTTTTCCGTGTCGTGTGGGATAGCCCCCCCTATCGCCCACACATGCAAGGCGACGGTTTGAGACTACATCGCGGAAAGGGGTTAAAAACCGTTTGTATAGCACACGGCTGCACTCGAGGTAGATCAACTCTGTACTCGATACTTCTCCATTAATATAAACAAGAGCAGGACGTAGGGTATTACCTCCATCAAGAGGGCACAAACCTGGGTAAACATCGTCTCCCCTGCTCTTGTTACCACCTGTTCGAGATCCAGAGCTTGGGACCCCCTACCCCGAGGTCTGCCGGTTCTCACACCTACAGTTGCCATCACATCTCCATAGCCACCATCACCACCACCATAGTTCATCTCCATCTAGTTCATACTTGTAATCATGCATCGCACAAGGCAACCATTGTAAGACATATTTGCAATCAATCCTCAGGATGTGTTCGTCAATGTTTTCTTCTCGTGATCTGATCTACATGTGTGAGTAGTCTGTCAAGGTATGGGTTGAGGCAGAGGCCTTGTAACCCTCTGTATTTGTTGTGGGAGTCAATGGAAGAGATTTGACTTAACGTCCCATATGTTTGACATAAAATTGTTTTGTAGATGTCTCTTGTCTTGTCTGCATTCTTCATCCCTGCAGGTACCCATGACCCTGGAGAGCGATCCATTGTGAGTCTAGGAGCAAGGAGAAAATGAAGTGTTATTCTGAACACCGTTGATAGAAGGGTTTAGTACGGTTTCGTGGATCCAATCCTTGGGGATTCAAGAGGTGTTATTAAGAATCCAAAGCTCTTGTATGATTATTATAATCCTAATTATCAAGGAAACCCCGCACGAAGGATAGGGCCTGCGGTAGGACAACTAATTCTTGATGCAGGAATCGTGCTGGTCAAGATGTTATCTGGACACATCCCCCACTTCAGTTCATAACAAGCACATCTCGAAGGGTGACTTCTAGAGCACAAATTAATACCATATCTGGTCCCAACACAAATACATGGTTGTAAGCATTAAGACCCCATACCCATACCTTCTTTTTAGTATAAGTGTTGCATCACTACTAGCTTGATTGATCTGGTCAAAAGTTGGAATTAATCCTTCAGCAATTGCTTGCTAGAGACCATCACTTCAAGGGAACCTTTCTCTCACGGGTTCGATAACCTAGGTCACTTGGGAAAATAGGGTGGGGTACTTTCTGATTCATCACCGGATCATACAAAAAGGAAGTATCAGCTCGACGCCAGAGTTTGATGATGCAAAAAGTCTCAAGCCATATCGCTTATTGGTCTGCAGGGCGAACAAAGAGTGGGGGAGAACGAAGCTTTGACCGGCAGAGACCCGGGATGTGGTCGCAACCACAGTCCCTTTCTTCCGCAATTTCCTCACCGCCGGCCTGGTATCGCCCTTTTCCGACTTCTTTCTTGCAGTGCTGGAGCACTACCAAGTCCATATGCTGCACCTCCATCCGAATGCTCGCACTCTTCACCCACTTGTGTGAAGGCATTATCGGTGTGATGCCGTCTCTCAAACTTTTACAACATTTCTTTGCTATACACATGTGTCCATGGAAACAGAGGCAAACCTCCAGCTCCATGAGTTTTTGCCTCGCTGGAAAGAATGAGGAGGCGAATTTTCCTAACCAAGAGCCCTACTCTTATCTGAGGGAGTGCTGTCGAAGGTGGATGCTTGTTGAAACTATGTGAGGCTCCCTTTCTATTTAGGAGCATGTCGCCCCAGCGGCGAGGCAAGCTAGATGGGGAAGTCATCCGCGGGGGAGGCATTTGCTCCGGTGCTTTAGCGTATCAAGTAATGCGCGGAGCAAGGCCTTCGTGGTCGTATGATCACGGTCAGCTTCACGCAGATGTGTGTACCTCCCTGACCCGTCAAAAGCCGTCATGGTTGTTACAAAGTGCGAAGGACCCCTGTTGTCTACATTGGTCCGAGCTTGATGAAGATGACTTAGAATGGGTAATCAAGGAGTTATTCAATTCTGAGCAATGTCCTTGCCTTCCGCCCACTATCTTGATACTAATCAACGATGACAAGCGCGGTACCATCCTCGAGAGCTTGCCGGATTTTTACTGGTGGGGTATCGTTCCCAAAGGCACAAGTGATGTTGGGCGCCCGAACCCTTTTGCCAGGAAGTCCGAACCACCTGCCTTGAGCTCCGTAGAGGCCCCGAAAGATGAGATGGAGGACGATGGAGATGATGACGCGGATAGCTTCTCAACGGATCGCCTGGACCTGGCGGTGTCGTTGCCGCCGAGCGGGAGGCGCACGCCCTCTCGGTCAGGGAGTTCGGGAGGAGTGGTTGGCGGTCAACTATGCCACCAAACTAGCATCATCGAGATGACTGAGTGAGTACGGCCGCCGGACTTGAGTTCATCCTTTCTTTTTGTTTGGAGCGGGTCGTAACTAGTCGAGCTGGTGGAGTCGGATGACGATGTGGAGGAGGTGGTTCCTCCACCAGTTGCTGGTGGGAGTGGAGTGATACGTCCATTTTGCATCATGTTTTTCCATTGATATTTGTTATGTTTTGAGTCATTATTTCACTTTACCATGCAATCCTAATGCCGTTTATATCTTATTTTGCAAGTTCCATACAAAGAGGGAGATTGCTGGCAGCTGGAATTCTGGACCAAAAAGACCACCAAAGAGCTGGATATTCTGTGGAACTCCAAATGAGCCAAAAATTGACGTATATTATTTTGGAATATATAAAAATTATTGGCGAAAGAATCAACAGAAGGGGGCCCACTAGGTGGCCACAAGCCTAGAAGACGCGCTCTACCCCCTAGGGCGTGCCCCCTAGCTCGTGGGGCCCTTGGCAGGCCTCTGGTGCCCATCTTGTCCTATATGATGTGATTTACCAAAGAAAAAAATCAGAATAAGACTTCCAGAACGAAGTGCCGCCATCTTGAGGCAGAACCTGGGCAGGAGAACTTTTTGCTCTCTACCAGAGCGATTCCGCCAAGGATAATTCCCTTCGGGAAGGGGAAATCGAAGCCATCGTCATTACCAATGCTTCCTCCATCATGGGAGGAATAATCTTCATCGACATCTTCACCAGCACCATCACATCTCAAACCCTAGTTCATCTCTTGTATTCAATCTTTGTCTCAAAACCACATATTGGTACATGTGGGTTGCTAGTAGTGTTGATTACATCTCGTAGTTGATGCTAGTCTATACTTATACTAGTTAGGTACTCCCTAGAAAATCTCACATTAATCAGAAAATTAGAGCCATTACTCTGATGGGACCGAGTTATTACGGTGTAGATAAGCTCAAGTATTTTCTACATGAATCTTTTTTTTCGGAATAACTCATCTAGAAAGACCATTTTACAAAGATTTTTATTTCACGTGACCAGGTTACAAAGTTTATTCATGTCATAATGGATTTCACAAGAAACAACTCCCACGTTTCTCCAAAAAAAGAACTGCCACGCTAATGTGATATACTGACCTACTCCCATAGATATCGACAATAGATCGTCTTGCATACGAGATATTGTCCCCAAAGCGTCCCCTCTTTCATCCTATGCACATGAAGTTGATTGAATCCAGGTTGCTAGGGTTTTCATTACCCTCTTAGCCTTGCTGCAAGTTTCAGCAATGGCAGATGTGGTGGGAAGCTGTTATAGCTAGCTCTATGAGATATGTTCCATGTCACCGGCCTGCAACGAGTCGGAATTTTAAAGGGGTGTGTGGCCTGCCACTGCTGCCTGTGATCGAAGAGGGCCCTACCATACCCTGCCGAGTCTAGCCTTCTATGTGGATGTTTGTTTCGTTCAGGTACTAGCTCAGGGTTTCTTCGAGAAGGTCATCAATTCAGGCAAAGAAAACTACATCTTGATGGTTATATCCTGAAATAATGGTTGATCTTTTTGATGGTTTACAAGATGTTACTTCAAGAGAAGGAAACAATCTATCTGGAGGTCCATGCATAGTCCGATTGCGGCCCATGCCCTAGCCTTTGTCATGCCGACCGTTTCCGCGTTAACAAGGTGAATCAAAATTTCCAGCCATATCTACCTGTGAATCCTGCTAACCTGATCCTATATAGCTTAAAGATATGTTTTACCAATGGACATACGGCCATACACTGTCGAACACATAAGGATCCATCCGTACATTGAGGAAGAGTTGCTTCAGCCTCTCCCTACTCCAAGCCATGGGTCCCAAATGTATAGAGTTTAGTTCAAGCATGTAGCTGACAAACATATATTCTTTCCCTTGCCGATTACTCTCGGACGAGGAACAAGCTGGCCCTGTGGTTATTGAAGGTTGCAGAACATGGACATGTACATAGAAAGGATCGATCCAAGAATTAGTTGATGCCCGATGCTTTAATTACTTAGTAGCAACACACACATGTACATGTACGCCGGCTGCGTACATGTGGATTGATTCTGGTGTAAAGGAGCCTCCGGAGCGTACAACAACAAGGTAAATTATCCCACATTTTTTCTCCCTTTGGTTATTTCATCCTATCCCTAAAGTCTAATAGGTATGTGTGAATTGATATTTTGTATGATGAAAACATGAAAACAATATTCATCTTTTATAAATATCTTCATTAAATTTATTGTTAGCTCTGTTCAATTAATAGACATTTAGATGATCATTGGGGACATGCTGAAATTAGATTTCTATTCATTGTATATACTCTTTACGTTATATATAAGGGACATTATTTGAGCAGTTTAGTTCTGACATCATCTATATAAATAAAGTAATTCGTACAAGAGGTGTACTTTTTTATTTTTTGTCTATGTGCATTACGAACAATGGTGCCAAATTACTGTTATGCACATACTAGATTCATTTGTTTCTACTGTGCTGCCGCATTGAGATATATTCAGATTTTAGATGGCTCTAAGAATAATCACATTACTTGACAACCCTGAGAATTCTTCATTATTATTTACTGACTTTTGCTCCAGTTGTTTTTGTTCTTACCTTTTATACTCCCTCTGTCGTCACTTATGCAGATGAACTGGGCCGGTCCATGCAGGTTATCCAATAACCTTAGACGCAAGAATATGACAACTTGACATGGGGTTGCTAAAAGAGAACAAGATAGTAAAGCAAAGCAAGGATTACAAATGTCATGTTGACATATAGTCACCCATGTCGACTTGCCAGAGCATACTTGGAAAGCACTAAATGTTTATACATGGGACCAAGCGTTGAGCAGCAGCCACCAACAATTTGCGATGCGCTCTTACATTTTCAGCCATGCTTACAAGTTCATAAGTCAGGAGCAAATCCTTTTTTCGGCCCTAAGATAAAATTTCTATTTGCAATTGTTGCATGTATTACCTCTTCTTAGCAAGTTCTTCAATAAATATGGCATCGTTGCACTATCCTAAGAGGCAAGGGAATCACCTCACAAGATTCTCACGTTGAAGACCTATATATAAAAAGGTACATGATGGCAATGTGTACATGCTGGATGGAGAATCAAATTCCCTACCGAGCCTATGGTATATGACTAGAAGGGCAGTGCGCGCTTTGCCGCGCCGTTCATATTCTTGGGGTTGTATATGTTTTATGTAATTTTTTTGAAGTTGTGAAAAATATTTACGTATTAGTTGGTTTGGCGTGTGGGGATACAATGAAGTGCTTTTTTTATCAGGTATGCTGCTCCTACGTACAGACTTTACGAAATCATGCTTACAGATGGATGTGTTAATTTATGGTCAGAGATTAGGGAAAAAGTGGGTCAACGGTGCAAATCGGGGAAGTGATTGGTGGAACAATGTTTGGTATGACCAATCCGTAGCGAATCGTTCGTGAGTTTATCATTTTTCTTTTTTTATTGTGGTGTTTGGGTGGATGTTTTTAACCGTGTGATTGAAGGACGTTTTTAATTAGTACAAAAACATGAGAAAGTTACTTACGTTGTTGGACACGTGTGTTATGCTGGTGTTAAATGTGTCATGGGTGACACTTCTGTTTTGTCACCAATTCATCGAGAGATCCTACCATGAAGCCAGGGTGAACGACCTAGCCAATTATGTATCCAATCCAAATTGAAGAGTTGAATGAAGGGCTTTAAAATGGGATAGCTTAACGAAGTTAGAGATTTCATTGCCACAACAAAGGATTGACGGAGTCAAAATCAAGGATTCACAGAATCTTTAAAATTAGGGATCATAGTGTATTAAAAATGAATGAGAGAGCTCATTATGAAATAGTTGAGTTGAATGAGGGGCTTTAAAACGGGATAGCTTAACAAATTTAGAGATTTCATTGCCACAACAATGGATTGTCGGAGTCAAAATCAAGGATTGACAGGAGAAGCTTTAAATTAGGAAGCATAGTGTATTAAAAATGAATGAGAGAGCTCATTGTGAAATTGGTGAGTTGAATGAGGGGCTTTAAAACGGGATAGCTTAACAAATTTAGAGATTTCATTGCCACAACAAAGGATTGACGGAGTCAAAATCAAGGATTGACGGTAGAAGCTTTAAAATTAGGAAGCATAGTGTATTAAAAAATGAAAGAGAGAGCTCATTGTGAAATTGTTGACTCGGTCAAAATTGGATGACCCAACTCCAAATTGAGACCTCAATTGATTGTGAGGCCTTAAAAAAGTAGGGAGCTTAGTGTTATAGAGGATTAAAATAATTGAGTGAAAAATTATTGACCCGGTCAAAATCGGTGACCCAATTCTAAATTGGTGACCTCAATTGAATGAGAGGCCTCCAATTCTAGGTGGATTAGTGATATAGTATATGCCAAGCTAGCATGTACGGCTACACATACTACAAGTTTGCTCGGATTATTATCTGGTGCATTATTAAATTATTATGTTGTACATGCCAACATTTATCATTTTTTGTTGTTGTCATTTTAGATAAATTTTCTTTTCGGATTACAAAACTATGGTATGTTTAGCTATGTAATCCTAATTGAATTATCCCTTTAGCTTCTATTTTATTTCAGACTTGGGGGCCTTGAAAGTTCATACAGAGATGTTGTTTTCTCAATTGATATAAGCATAGGTTTTGTGTTGTAGTCCCTCTGTACAGTAGTGATCTAAACGCTCTTATATTTCTTTATGGAGGGGGTACTATTTTGTTAGAAGATGGTTTCTAATGTTGATGCATCACTGATGCACTTATATGACATTTTATTTTCAGAGATAGTCCTTTCAGAATTTGTTTCGACATATGATTGATTTTCTATAAATACCTTTTGTGGATATTTTACTTGAGGATAATAACCAGTCAAGCTATTTGAATTTCATGAGTATCTAGCGAGTATAACTACATATGGTTTTTCATATATATATTAAATGTATTAAAATCATCACGGCATATGGATGCTATGGGTGTATCGAAGTATGTTCATATGAACTAATGTTTGCTTTGATTTTTCCATATAAAATTTTGCTTATATTTGATATACTTCAAAGTGAACAAATTAATATGTGCAATCACCTGGTCATTTCATTATCATGTTGATTATCCCATTCAGATTATTTCTGTTTTTTTACTATACACAGTAGGGCAATCTCCCCATTGCAATTTTTATTAATAAAAAAAAGTAATAAAAGGTCTAAGGCTTGAGCTAAGCCAAACAAGAAAAAGTAAAACAATTATGCAAAAACAAAAAAAGAGGAGAGAAAAAAGGAAAAGAAAGAACATCCTACCCAAAGAGGCCAGCAGCCAAAAGAACTACAACTAAAGATTATCCAGCCAAGAATTATACATCATTGCACGTTTCCTCTTTATCCTGAATCTAAGAAGATGAAGCTCCCCTAACAGAATCTCTTTCTATGTCTGTTATGTTATTTGCAATTAATAATTCACTGAGTTTGGTAAAAATGTTCTATCATAGCGCATGTTAACTAGGTGGCCATTGCTCATTTGTAAAGTAAAAAAAGACAACAAGTGAGGTTTATGTGTTAAAAATCACTGTGGTCAAATGTTTCAACTTATTTTGGGAAATTTTCTAACAGGTAAAATATTTCTCTGAATACTTATTATGATCCCATGGCTCCTAATGAATTATCTTTGTTTGATCTAGATCTTAGATTCACGCTCTACAAACTATTTGAGGGTTCCCTACAATTTATATTATCAACAATTTATTTATTTTTCTACCTAATCAGGTTAAGTAAAACAATTAAGACTAAGTTAAGGTTCTTGGAACATATTAGAGAGTGCAAGAGTTAACATAAAAGTGAAGGTCGCGAAATTCTGCATCAATGTATTTATGCTACATTGCAATCATATATGAGAATGCATTTTTCATCTGACAATTTTTGCTTGACACTTGAATATACGATGTAGTGTAAAACCAAAGTTGGATTATTTTATTGAATTTCACCTATGAGATAATCATATACTTCTCCAAGATATCCAATCACATACATTTTGCCATATGGTAAACAAATATTTAACGGTTCCAATACTAATACTTAGTAGGTGAATTCCTGAATTTTCAAATATGCAAATATCTGTGTATCCAGTATACTATTAATAAATTCATGTATTGCCAAAATGAATAGACCGTGCGGATGTACGAGTTGAGGACTAGTTCGTTTAATTGGTGGAAGATTATATGTTCAGATCCTTAAGCATATTCATTACACCTCTGATCTTGAACATAATGATGATTTGTGAGTAGTTACTTTTGTTCTTGAGGACATGGGAGACGTCTTTTCATAAATAACCATATGATGTTGTTATTCGTTCGATATTTTGATGATATGTATGTTGCTCTTGCTTTTGTGGTGTCATGTGAACGTCGACTACATGACACTTCACCATATTTGGGCCTAAGGGAAAGCACTGGGGAGTAATAACTAGATGATGGGTTGCGAGAGTGACAGAAGCTTAAACCCTAGTTTATGAGTTATTCCGTAAGGGGCTTATTTGGATCCACATGGTTCATGCTATGGTTAGATTTATCTTGACTCTTCTTTCGTAGTTGCGGATGCTTGCGAGAGGGGGTAATCGTAAGTGGGTTGTTTGTTCAAGTAAGAACAACACCCTAGCACCGGTCCACCCGCATATCAAGTTATCAAAGTACCGAACGAAAATCAACTAAACATGATGAACCGTGACTAGACGAAATTCCCATGTGTCCTCGAGAGCGCTTTTCTTCATATAAGAGTACGTTCCGTCTTGTCCTTTGCTACAAAAAGGATTGGGACACCTTGCTGCACCAATGTTACAATTGTTACTTGTTACGAATTGCCTTGCTACAAAACTATATGTTATCGCTACTTTCAATGCTTGCAAAAACTTCCATGCTGAAAACCACTTGTCATTTCCTTCTGCTCCTCACTGGGTTCGACACTCATCAAAAGGACTACGATTGATTCCCTATACTTGTGGGTCATCAAGACTCTTTTCTGGCACCGTTGCTGGAGAGTGAAGCACCTCTGGTAAGTGGAATTTGGTAAGGAAACACTTTTGTTACGTGCTGAAATTTATTGTCACTTGTTACTATGGAAGATAATCCTTTGAGGGGCCTGTTCGGGGTATCTTCACCTTGTCTGGAAGTGGAAAAAGCCGCTCCTCAACCTACTGAACCTACTGAAAATATTTATTATGATATTCCTTTGGGTATGTTAGAGAAACTTCTAGCTAATCCTTATGCAGAAGATGGAACAATACATTGTGATATGCACTTTATCTATATAGATGAAATTTGTGGATTAATTAAGCTGTAGGTTTACCCGAGGATGCCATTAGGAAGAAGGTTTTCCCTTTATATTTGGAGGGAATATAATCGATTTTGTATAGGCTATTGGATGATGCTGGTACATGGGATTGGAATGGATTGAAGCTGGAATTTTGCTAGAAGTTTTATCCTATGCATTTGGTTCATCGTGAACGAAATTATATATATAATTTTTGGCCTCGTGAAGGATAAAGTATCGCACAATCTTGAGGGAGGCTTAAATATATGATTCATACATGCCCCAATCATGAGCTCTCAAGAGAAATAATCTTACAAAACTTTTATGCTTGGCTTTCTCATGATAATCAATCAATGTTCGATACTTCATCTACTAGTTCCTTTATGAAGAGAACTATTGAATTCAAATAGGATCTTTTGGAAAGAATTAAACGCAACTATGAAGATTGGGAAATAGACAAAGGTAAAGAGCCAGGTATAAATCTCGAATTTGATTGTGTTAAATCTTTTATGGAAATTGAAGCTTTTTATAAGTTTAGTGCAAAATATGGAGTTGACTCTGAGATAGTAGCTACTTTCTGGGAATCTTTGTCTACTCATGTTTAACTCCCTAAGGACAAGTGGTTTAAATTTCATCGACCTGTTGAAGAAAATTGTGAGGAACCTGCCATAGCTAAAGAGGAAACAATCATATATAATGTTGATCCAGTGTGTCTACTGCTTATATTGAGAAACCACATTTCTGTTAGGATTAGGATCATGCTAAAGTTACAATTGTGGTTAATAAGAGTAACATCAAAACACCAAGAGCATATGAACAAATAAAGGTAGATTCTAAAGTTGCAATGATCAAAGATCTATTGGTTAATAATGTTGATGGTCATGTTATATATTTCTATGATGAAGCATCTCGTATTGCTAAACAAGATTCTAAAGATAAACATAAACCTGTTGTTGGCACTCCTATTGTTTCTGTTAAGATTGTGCACTCTTTCTGGTCCCATAGATTGTCGTACTTCGACATCTTTAGCGCACCAGGTAGGGGCAATGCCCCTTGCTGTTCTACTAAGGGGATCGACGTGCACAAAGAGCGGAAACAATAATCAACACAACGGATTTACGCAGGTTCGGTCCACCATGAGGTGTAAAGCCCTACTCGTGCTTTGATGGATTATGTGTTGTTTGCCCTAGTTATAAGGAGCGCGGCTTGCTGGCAAGAGTGCTCGGGAGCACAGCTACTACGTGCAAATGGGCCAGGGAGTCGACCCCTGTCAAGGTTGCCAAGTGCCTCCTTTTATACATTAAGGGGATATCACAGTGGCAAAATGGTCAAAATACTATACATGTAGTGGCTATAGTGTCGAATACCTAACCCGGACAACTTAGGACAAAACGCATTACAAGCGTCATGAGGTGTTACGTCGGCGCCATCTTCCGGCAAGAATGGCATCTCCTTCTATGTCGTTCACCCAGCTAGCTCTTATTCCTTCGCTGCACCATCGGGACGGGTGTCAATAAAGGTTGATTATCTGGTTCGAGCTGCTGCATACCCCAACAGGCTCTACCTAACTACATGCCCACTCGACACCTCCTTGACAAGTGACTATCTGGCCGATGAGGTGGAGCGGTGGGTAGGTAGTGGGATTTTGCTGGCATGGAGCTTGTCGTGTCTTCACCTGACGACAAGGTGGCCTGCCAACAGCTTGTTCTTCTGTTGATTGTGCCTTGAGCGCAGTTCTCCCCTGACAAGTCTTGCTAGTTGGAAGGTTATTGTCGTTTGTGCACAACTCGGGGTACTAAAGGAACCGTTCTTTAGTACCCGGAGCCCCCGTGCCTAGGCCACACTTGTGTCCGTAACACTATTGTCCTAGGCCCAAAATTGTGTACACACACATGTGGCGGCGAGTTATGATACGTCTCCAACGTATCTACTTTTCCAAACTCTTTTGCCCTTGTTTTGGACTCTAATTTGCATGATTTGAATGGAACTAACCCGGACTGACGCTGTTTTCAGCAGAATTGCCTTGGTGTTATTTTTGTGCAGAAATAAAAGTTCTCGGATTGACCTGAAAATTTACAGAGAATATTTTTGGAATTAATAAAAAATACTGGCGAAAGAATCAACCGGAGAGGGGCCACCATCTGGTCACAAGCCAGGGGGGCGCGCCCCCCTGTCTTGTGGGGCCCCTGTGGCTCCTCCGACCTCAATTCCATCTCTATATAACCCTATTCGGGGAGAAAAAAATCAGAGAGAAGTGTTCATCGCATTTTACGATACAGAGCCGCCGCCACCTCCTGTTCTTCCTCGGGAGGGCAGATCTGGAGTCTGATTTGGGCTCCGGAGAGGGGAAATCGACGCCGTCGTCATCACCAACCATCCTTCATCACCAATTTCATGATGCTCTCCGCCGTTCATGACTAATTCCATCGTAGGCTTGCTGGACGGTGATGGGTTGGATGAGATTTACCATGTAATCGAGTTAGTTTTGTTAGGGTTTGATCCCTAGTATCCACTATGTTCTGAGATTGATGTTGCTATGACTTTGCTATGCTTAATGCTTGTCACTAGGGCCCGAGTGCCATGATTTCAGATCTGAACCTATTATGTTTTCATGAATATATATGTGTTCTTGATCCTATCTTGCAAGTTGTAGACACCTATTACGAGTTATGATCCGCATCCCCCAGGGTGACAATAACTGGGATTGTTTTCGGTGATTACCGTTGTTTGAGGAGTTCATGTATTCACTAAGTGCTAATGCTTTGGTCCGGTTCTCTATTAAAAGGAGGCCTTAATATCCCTTAGTTTCCATTAGGACCCCGCTACCACGGGAGGGTAGGACGAAAGATGTCATGCAAGTTCTTTTCCATAAGCATGTATGACTATATATGGAATACATGCCTACATTACATTGATGAATTGGAGCTAGTTCTGTGTCACCCTATGTTATAACTGTTGCATGATGAATGCCATCCGACATAATTATCCATCACTGATCCATTGCCTACGAGCTTTTCACATATTGATCTTTGCTAAGTTACTTTTCCGTTGCTACTGTTACAATCACTACAACACTGCTACTGCCACTTTGCCATTGTTACCGTTACTTCCATACTACATTGCTACTGAATATTTTGCTGCAGATACTAAGTCTTTCAGGTGTGGTTGAATTGACAACTCAGCTGCTAATACTCGAGAATATTCTTTGGCTCCCCTTGTGTCGAATCAATAAATTTGGGTTGAATACTCTACCCTCAAAAACTGTTGCGATCCCCTATACTTGTGGGTTATCAAGACCTTTTTCTGGCGCCGTTGCCGAGGAGCATAGCTCTATTCTCTGAGTCACTTGGAATTTATATCTATTGATCACTATGAAGAACCTGAAAGACGCTAAAACTAAGATCTACCCCTCAACTATGAGGACAGGTAAGGAACTACCATCTAGCTCTGCACTTGGTTCACCTTCTGTTATGAGTAAACTTGCGACACCACCACCTGCTGTTGATTCTGATATGTCGCAAGTAATTGATGATGCTACTTCTGCTATGCATGATGCTTATGATGATACTCTGCCTGATACTACTGTGCCACTGGGTGAATTTCTTGATGAACAAATTGCTAGAGTCAATGCTGCAACTGATGATATTTCTGAATCTGATGAAATTACTGAAACTGAACACTATGAGACACCTGCTAGACCTAGCTCTCCTAGATATGAATTGCCTGATATACCTAAGGGTTATGTTATGGAAGGAGAGGTAGCTAGGGACTTTCTTGCTTGTAAAGATAGAGATGATCTTAAGAAATTACTATGCAAGTGGAAAGAAAAATCTTTGAATGCTAGAATGCAATATGATCCCAAGTTTGCTACTTCACCTATCTTTGTTACTGATAAGGATTATGAATTCTCTGTCGATCCTGAGTTAATTACTTTGGTAGAATCTGATCCTTTCCATGGTTATGAATCTGAAACTGTTGTGGCACATCTTACTAAATTGAATGATATAGCCACCCTATTTACTCATGAGGAAAAAATTCGTTATTACTATATTCTTAAGTTGTTTCCTTTCTCAGTAAAGGGTGATGCTAAGATATGGTTTAATTCTCTTGCTCCTGGTTGTGTGCGTAGTCCCCAGGATATGATATATTACTTCTCTGAAAAATATTTTCCTGCCCATAAGAAACAAGCTGCTTTGCAGGAAATATTTAACTTTGTGCAAATTGAAGAAGAGAGTCTCCCACAAGCTTGGGGGAGGCTTCTCTAGTTACTTAATGCTTTGCCTGATCACCCGCTCAAGAAAAATGAAATACTTGATATCTTTTATAATGGACTAACCGATGCTTCTAGGGACCACCTAGATAGTTGTGCTGGTTGTGTTTTCAGGGAACGAATGGTTGAACAAGCTGAGATACTATTGAATAATATATTGAGCAATGAAAATGATTGGACTATTCCCGAACCACCTCCAAAGCCAACTCCGAAGAAAAGAGGTGTTCTATTTCTCAGTCCTGAAGATATGCAAGAGGCAAAGAAATCTATGAAAGAAAAAGGTATTAAAGCTGAAGATGTTAAGAATCTACCACCTATTGAAGAAATACATGGTCTTGATAACCCGACACAGGTAGTAGAGGTAAATTCCCTCCGTAGATTTGATGAAGGTGATATTCCTTATAATAAGTCTGCTAGCCAATGCTTGGATGAGTTTGATAACTTTATGGTTAAGCAAGAAAATTTCAATGCTTATGTTAGTAGACAACTGAAACATAATGCTTACATGCTTGATCGCTTAGGTGATTATATGAGTAGAACTATTAATGATCTTAAGCTTATTAGTAAACATGCTTCCATGGTAACTACTCAAGTAGAACAAGTACTTAAGGCACAGAATGATTTGCTTAATGAGATGATTAGTAAGAACAATGATCATTCTGTTAGAGTTGTGACTAGAGGTGGTAGAATGACTCAGGAACCTTTGTATCCTGAGGGCCATCCTAAGAGAATTGAGCAAGATTCTCAAAGAGTTAATACTGATGCACCTGGTCATTCTAATAAAAGGAAAAAGAATGACGATAGAACTTTGCATGCTGCTAGTGAACCTGTTATAGATTCTCATGAAAACCCAAATGATATTTCTATTTCTGATGCTGAGACACAATCTGGTAATGAACATGAACCTAGTGATAATATTAATGATGATGTTCATGTTGATGCTCAACCTAGTAATGATAATGATGTGGAGATTGAACCTGCTGTAGATCTTGATAACCCACATCCTAAGAATAAAAGATATGATAAAAGAGACTTTGTTGCTAGGAAGCATGGTAGAGAAAGAGAACCTTGGGTTCAGAAACCCATGCCCTTTCCTCCTAAACCATCCAAGAAGAAGGATGATGAAGATCTTGAGCGCTTTGTTGAAATGCTTAGACCTGTCTTTTTGCGTATGCGTTTGACTGATATTCTGAAAATGTCTCCTTATGCTAAGTATATGAAAGATATTGTGACAAATAAAAGAAAGAAACCGGAAGCTGAGATTTCCACCATGCTTGCTAATTATACTTTTAAAGGTGGAATACCGAAGAAACTAGGAGATCCCGGAGTACCTACTATACCATGCTCTATTAAAGAAAATTATGTTAAAATTGCTTTATGTGACCTTGGAGCTGGTGTTAGTGTTATGCCTTTTTCTTTATATCGTAGACTTGATTTGAATAAGTTGACACCTACTGAAATCTCTTTGCAAATGGCTAATAAATCAACTGCTTTACCCATCGGTATTTGCGAGGATGTGCCTGTTGTGGTTGCAAACGTTACTATCTTAACGGACTTTGTTATTCTTGATATTCCCGAGGACGACAGTATGTCGATCATCCTTGGTAGACCCTTTTTGAACACTGCAGGGGGTGTTATTGATTGCAACAAGGGCAATGTCACTTTTCATGTTAATGGTAAAGAGCATACGGTACACTTCCCGAAGAAATAACCTCAAGTTCATAGTATCAACTCCATTGAAATTTTTTTAACGATTATTATTGGAGACTTTGAATTCCCTCTTCCTACTGTCAAAAAGAAATATGATATACTTATTGTTGGGGACATGCATATCCCCATTGAGGTAACCTAGTGTTATTCGAAAATTCTCCGATTCCATGTCATTCGAAAAAAGTTTGTCAATAAGACTTGATCAACCTTATTGATGGACTCTTTTTGATGAGCATGAGATGGATGAATCTAGAAAGCACAACCTTCTATACCCAACTTTTATTTTCTGTTCTTTAGTTTCAATCTAGTAAAAGTGCTACTATTTCTCTGTTTTTTGATTTATCCGTGCAATAGAAAAATGACCTGAAAATAAAAGTTCTCAGAATTCCCTGAAAATTTAGTATGATTTTTTCTGGAATATTTTAGAATTTTTGGCACTGAGAACACATCAGGGGGCTGCACCAGTGGGCCACAAGCCTGCAGGGCGCGCCCACCCCCCCTGGACGCACCCACTGGCTTGTGGTCCCACGTGGGGCCCCCTCACTTATTCCAGCACCCATCCACTTCGTCTCCCCCCAGAAAAAATCCCACCATTGCTCAAATCCGTGTTCTAGCTCATCTTGCTGCCATTTTCGATCTCCTTGCTCAAAGCTCCATTTGCAAAACTGTTTTAGGGGATTGTTCATCGGTATGTGACTCCTCCAATGGTCCAATTAGTTTTTGTTCTAGTGCTTTATATATTGCAAATTTTTGCTGCAGTGGTGACCTTGTTCTTGAGCTTGCATGTCAAATTTGTATGGTCCCAAGTCGTTTTGATGCATGATATAGCCTCTAGGCACTTGTGGGAGTAGTTGCTATAAGTTTTGTTGAGCTTTGTTCACTTTTATTTGGAGTCACTAAAAATTTCAGAAATTTTTCAGAGAAAGAAACATGTTAAGGAGAATGTACCAAGGTGGTTCCTCGAGCAAGAAGACCCCGAGACTCGCGATACGCGAGCCCGACTTTGAATCACCAAGGGAAGCTCAAGTGCGGCCTTGTGAATGGCCGTCGGATCCATTCATGGTCCATGCCGGATTCAAGGAAGAATTTTACGCATACATACGAAATGCTGGCCTTGAAATTTTGTTTTAGACCGATGCAAGCAATATTATCAACTCACTGATTCCTTCGTGCGGAGGTTTGAATTTTCATCTAGGCGTAATACGCATTCCGTTCTATTTAATCTTTATGATGAATCTTATACTATGGACTTAGAGGACTTTAACCGTGCATGCAAAATTCCACAATGGGGCAGCCATAGTGACCCTCACAAAACTGAATATAATGATTTTCTTGCTAGCATCACTGTGGGAGAAACTAGAAATATTACACAGGCTACCTTGGGGAGCATTCACTTTCCTGCCATACATTATTTTGCTCTCTTCATAGGTAGATGCATTAACGGTAAACATGACCATAGCCACCTTTGCGTACCTGATCTTAGTATTCTTAAAAGTGCGGTCATGGGCGATAGACGATATAATTTGGGAGCTATTATTGCTAGGAGATTACATAAAAATGCTAAGGATGGAAATTTCTTTAGTGGAAATTATGCCACCCGTGTAGCTAATTATCTTAGGGTACCCATAAGGGAGAATGATATTGAGTTACCACCTGCTTTTCTTGATTATGAGGCTATGGTGCGCTACCAGTTTCTTGAGAGAAACGAACAACCCCTCCTGTACCGACTAATTTTTGACAGACAGCGTGCTGTCCATATTACCCTTCCTGCTCCTGCCTTCTTCAACATTCAGGAAAAACGGAGATACTTTATAACCAGAGAGGAGGCAAACGAGTAAGAGAGAGAGGCGGAAGCCGCTCGCCTCCGCGCTGCAGCCGCTCAGGCAGTAGCTGCTGCAGCCCAGTACAACCCCAACTATAACTTTGGATATTATCCGGGCCAGCCGTGGCCCTAGACCAACTTAGGCCAAAAACCTAAGCTTGGGGGAGTATGTATTTCTCACCGACTTTACATTCATGTTCACACATTCATTCCAGCTATCGGTGTTCATACTTTTTCATTGTACCATCCATGGTAGTTTATTTCTTCTTCTTTTTTTGCTTTCTTCGTGAGTGTTTAATTAACCTTGAGAAAATCCAAAAAAAATTAGTTCTACCTTTACCGTTTATCGTGTTTAGCTGTAGTATTAAAAGAAAACCCAAAAAGATTTCTCGTTCTTCTTTTGCTTGTTGGGAGCTTTCCCGTGTAAATAGTTTTCCTTTCTTCTTTGGGTCGTAAGAGAAGGCCACGATGAAAATGTTGAGTGGCTCTCATTTGCATTATTGTTTGTCTTTCAGAGAGCCCATATTACCTTGCCTTCTCCTTTGAGTTATTGTTTGAGCCCATCATTTGCATTTATGATGAAGTGACCGAGATGGAGAAAAGCTGGTATGAACTCGACCTATTTTGTTTTTGTAAATATGATTAGCTCATCGTTCTGGATTCAGCTCGTTATGCATTGAACATGTTTGCAATGACAATTAGAGATTATAGTTACTCATGCCATGCTTAATTAGCTAAGAGTGTATAATGGTTTGTCTTGAGTGCCAACATGCATTTTAAAATGGTTGTGATGTAGTATGATAGGATGGTATCCTCCTCTGAATGATTCAAGCGGCTTGACTTGGCACATGTTCACGCATGTAGTTGAAACAAAACCAACATAGCCTCTACGATGTTTATGTTCATGGTGATTTATATCCTACTCATGCTTGCATTCAATGTTGGTTAATCTCAAAGCATGTGTATGACTGTTGTCGCTCTCTAGTTGGTCGCTCCCCAGTCTTTTGCTAGCCTTCACTTGTACTAAGCGGGAATACTGCTTGTGCATCCATTTCCATAAACCCAAAGTTGTTCCATATGAGTCCACCATACCTACCTATATGCGGTATTTACCTGCCGTTCCAAGTAAATTTGCATGTGCCAAACTCTAAACCTTCAAATAATACTCTGTTTTGTACGCCCAATTCGCTCATGTAGTGACTAGGGGCTGTCAGTATCTTCCATGCTAGGTGGGTTATTCTCACGATATGTGTTTATTCACTATCAATCACGAGAAAGTGGCTGGTATTCGGGATGCCCAGTTCCATGCTCAAAAATCAAATCAAAATATAATAAAACAAAACTCCCCCAGGATTGTGTTTGTATGGGCGGTACCTGTGGATTCGGCCCGCCGTGGAGTGTGATCGATTGGTAGAGGGGGAGTAAAAACTTTACTACTCTGTTTGGGAACCGCCTATAATGTATCTAGCATGGAAGATATCGAGATCACTTAGTTGTTATGTTGACAATGAAAGCATACCGCTCAAAATTATATTCATCTCTGTTTTAAAAGCTCGAGCTCTGGCACCTCTGCGAATCAATGCTTCCCTCTGCGAAGGGCCTATCTATTTACTTTACTGTTGAGTCATCCTCCTCTTATAAAGAGCACCAGTTACAGAGCACCTCCGTCATTTATATGCTTTGTTATTAACCGATATTGAGTATGAGTGTGACTGGATCTCTTTTACCATGAATTACAATGTCTAGTCAGTCCTTGTTATTCAGAGGTGCTTTGCATTTATGTTTTGCGGTCTCAGAAAGGGCTTGCAAGATACCATTATATCATATTGTATCATGATTATTTTGAAAAAATTGTTGTCATCCGAGACTTATTATTATTGCTCGCTAGTTGATTATGCCATTGATATGAGTAAATGTGAGACCTAAGTGTTATTGTGAATGTGGTTTGTCTATAACCTTTGCTGAAAATCTGAACATCAGTTAGACATATTTACAACAGCAAGATCACACAGAGTTTGTAAAAGTTTTTCTTTATCACTTTCAGTTTGTCAACTGAATTGCTTGAGGACAAGCAAAGGTTTAAGCTTGGGGGAGTTGATACGTCTCCAACGTATCTACTTTTCCAAACTCTTTTGCCCTTGTTTTGGACTCTAATTAATTTGCATGATTTGAATGGAACTAACCCGGACTGACACTGTTTTCAGCAGAATTGCCTTGGTGTTATTTTTGTGCAGAAATAAAAGTTCTCGGATTGACCTGAAAATTTACGGAGAATATTTTTGGAATTAATAAAAAATACTGGCGAAAGAATCAACCGAAGAGGGGCCACCACATGGTCACAAGCAAGGGGGGTGCGCCCCCCCTAGGGCGCGCCCCCCTGTCTTGCGGGCCTCCTGTGGTTCCTCCGACCTCAATTCCAACTCTATATAACCCTATTCGGGGAGAAAAAAATCAGAGAGAAGAGTTCATCGTGTTTTACGATACGGAGCCGCCGCCACCTCCTATTCTTCCTCGGGAGGGCAGATCTGGAGTCTGATTTGGGCTTCGGAGAGGGGAAATCGACGCCGTCGTCATCACCAACCATCCTTCATCACCAATTTCATGATGCTCTCCGCCTTTCGTGAGTAATTCCATCGTAGGCTTGCTGGACGGTGATGGGTTGGATGAGATTTACCATGTAATCGAGTTAGTTTTGTTAGGGTTTGATCCCTAGTATCCACTATGTTCTGGGATTGATGTTGCTATGACTTTGCTATGCTTAATGCTTGTCACTAGGGCCCGAGTGCCTTGATTTCAGATCTGAACCTATTATGTTTTCATGAATATATATGTGTTCTTGATCCTATCTTGCAAGTTGTAGACACCTATTACGAGTTATGATCCGCATCCTCCAGGGTGACAATAACTGGGATTCTTTTCGGTGATTACCGTAGTTTGAGGACTGCATGTATTCACTAAGTGCTAATGCTTTGGTCCGGTTCTCTATTAAAAGGAGGCCTTAATATCCCTTAGTTTCCATTAGGACTCCGCTGCCACGGGAGAGTAGGACAAAAGATGTCATGCAAGTTCTTTTCCATAAGCACGTATGACTATATATGGAATACATGCCTACATTACATTGATGAATTGGAGCTAGTTCTGTGTCACCCTATGTTATAACTGTTGCATGATGAATTCCATCCGACATAATTATCCATCACTGATCCATTGCCTACGAGCTTTTCACATATTGATCTTTGCTAAGTTACTTTTCCGTTTCTACTGTTACAATCACTACAACACTGCTACTGCCACTTTGCCATTGTTACCGTTACTTCCATACTACTTTGCTACTGAATACTTTGCTGCAGATACTAAGTCTTTCAGGTGTGGTTGAATTGACAACTCAGCTGCTAATACTCGAAAATATTCTTTGGCTACCCTTGTGTCGAATCAATAAATTTGGGTTGAATACTCTACCCTCGAAAACTGTTGCGATCCCCTATACTTGTGGGTTATCAAGTTACTACAGGGAATGATGATTTTTACACCCAAGGAATATATTTAATGCAGGGCGTGGGAGAGGTTGAGTGAAACAGCGCTTGGGTCGTGCGCCTAAAAGGGCGCAGCCACGTCAGGTAGAGAGAGCCAACCTCTATGCCTTCCTAGTAAAAAGGGCGTTCGCAGAGGTGTTGCTCATCTAGCACTGGCATTCCTCATCGCACCACTGCTGTCGTCAGCAATTGCTTTAGTGCTTCACTTATATATTTTAGAGCATGGTGGCATGTAGATTTTATAGAAATAATTGAACTATAATTCTTCATTTAAATTTGTTTGAGACTCTAAATAAATAGTAAAGGTAATTCGCACTGGTTATAAGATTAGTCCAAAAAGGATAGGTATTCAAGGACTGTATAATAAAACCTTCATGTAGCTCACTATAAGAAGAAACTATGGGTTAATGATATTGATGTAGTAATATGAAAGGGCATGAGTACATGATTGTTGGATATTAGAAATATCGGTAGTTAAAGTGTGTTATGTCATTCATCTAAATATTGGTTATGGCATGGTGATGATGTGTGAGCATTCTTATTCCTCGTTGAAAACCTAGTGTTGTTCGGGTCAAAGGCGCGTGACTGTTAACTCCTCCCAACCTCCTCCCTAGGGGCATATGGTAGTACTTTGCTTCGAGAGAGCTAATAAGGCTTTGCCATAAGTGTATGAGTTCTTTATGACTAATGAGAATGCATGGATGTATGCACACTCACCTTTCCGTATATTAGTAGCCTCTTCGGTACCGTGCATTGCCCATTCTTACCTCGAGGATCGGTGCAGCTTTCGCTGGTGCATCCAAACCCCGTGATATGATATGCTCTATCACACATAAGCCTCCTTAAATCTTCCTCAAAACAGACACCATACCTACCTATTATGGCATTTCTATAGCCATTCCGAGATATATTGCCATGCAACTTCCACTGTTACTCATCATCATATTGCTTTGCATGATCATGTAGCTGACATAGTATTTGTGGAAAAGCCACTGTTCATCATTGTTTAGATGTTATTCTAGATCATTGCACATCCTGGTACGCTGTCATAGGCATTCATATAGAGTCATAATTGTTTTATGTTGACTTGTTATATCGAGTTGTAAATATTTAAAAATGTGATGATCGTCATTATTAGAGCATTGTCCCAGCGAGGAAAGGATGATCGAGTAATGATTCCCCCACAAGTCGGGAAGAACTCAGACAAAAAATAAAAAAATGGGGGAGGCCAAATGTGCCCACCAAGGAAGAAAAGGCGAAAGAAAAAAAAGAAAAAAAAGAAAAAAAAAGAAAAAAAGAAAAAAATTAGAGAAAAAGAGAGAAGGGACTTTGCTACTATCCTTTACCACACTTGTGCCTCAAAGTGGCACCATGTTCTCCATGTAGAGAGCCTCATGAGTTGTCATTTTCATATGCTAGTGGGAATTTTTTATTATAGAACTAGGCTTGTATATTCCGATGACGGGCTTCCTCAAATGCCCGATGTCTTCATGAGCAAGCAAGTTGGATGCACACCCACTTAGCTTCTGTTGAACTTTCATACACTTATAGCTCTAGTGCATCCGTTGCATGGCAATCCCTACTCGTCGCATTGATATCTATTGATGGGCATCTCCATAGCCCATTGATACGCCTAGTTGATGCAAGACTTTTTTTTCCACTTTGACTCCTTTGATATCTACCACCATCAAAGTTTTCAGAATCGAGATTCTGAATTAGATCGGAGCTCCGTTGGTAGGATTGTGAGTCGTACAATCATAATTGTTAGCCTAGTGGATACCAGGGTACCACGGCACGTCTGCCACTGGCTCTGGTGTCGACACTCGGGGCGAGCCCAAGGAGGTGTCCATGCCCATGCCGCTCCGGAGGGACTTACCTCGCGAGGGGTGTGTCTCGCAGGGCCCCCTCGCGCCCAAGGTTGGGCCCCTCGGGGGCGTTGGAGTGTGGCGATGGCCTCGCAAGGGAATCTCCTTCAGAACTGCCTCACGAGGCCGGGCGCGGGGCGACCAACGGTAGGGTGCCGCACCCGTCACGTAAGTGTATGACCCCGCAGAAGGCGACAACAGGAGACGTGCCAGCCGGCGCGGACAGAGAGGTTTTCCCCTTCGATGGTTAGGGAGGCAGTGGAGCCCGCCTCTCCCAAGGCATGTCCCAAAGTGTTTCCCTTTTGGTGTAAGGAGATCAGGACGGATCGGTGCTGCAGGATGGAGGTCATCACTGAGCCCACCGGGGCGTCACAAAGACTACTTTAGCTGACGGAGACCACCTTTTGTCAGCATAGGGCTGGGTTCATGTCCCCCTTTGAATTGCCACCCTATGGCGACCCTTTCCCGCCAATGTTTTTGGGGAAGAGGACCAAGGCACTACAAAGGGGGCAGGGCCGCTATGATGTAAGGGGATCGAGCCATTTTCTCTCCCCAAGACCTCGCGCACCTCGAGCACAACTCTCCCACACGGAACAATCAAACACAAAGTAGGAGTAGGGTATTACACCGCAACGGTGGCCCGAACCTCGGTAGCTCGTGTGTCCCTGTCGTGTCCGACGAGCAGCAGCGAGCTCGTCGTCGATCCTCTAGTGTTCACCTTTGAATTGTGGGTATCTAAACCAAGTCCCCCCCAATGTTCGAATCTTATTCACAAAGAAGTTCTTGGACACAGATCCCACACTCTGACATTTGGCGCGCCAGGTAGGGGGACTTGCCGTTTTCGCACCTTTGACCTCGACGTCGACCTCGACATGGACGAAGCCGCTGCTTGGCCCGAGCACGTTGCGCCCTGGGCCGCCCTCGGGACCCACTCGGCACCGCCTGGTCTCCTCTGCGCTGCCCCGCGTGATACGTCCATTTTGCATCATGCTTTTATATTGATATTTTTTGCATTATGGGCTGTTATTACACATTATGGTACAATACTTATGCCTTTTCTTTCTTATTTTATGAGGTTTACATGAAGAGGGAGAATGCCGGCAGCTGGAATTCTGGACTGGAAAAGGAGCAAATATGAGAGACCTATTCTGCACAACTCCAAAAGTCCTGAAAAGTTATGGAGAATTATTTTGGAATATGTAAAAAATATTGGGCAAAAGAAATACCTGAGGGGACCCACCAGGAGGCCACAAGCCGGGGGGGGCGCCCTACCCTCCAGGGCGCGCCCCTGTGGCTTGTGGGCCCCCTGGCAGCCCTCCGGTGCCCATCTTCTGCTATATGGAGGGTTTTGACCTGGAAAAAATCATAAGAGAGCTTTCGAGACGAAGCGCCGCCGTCTCGAGGCAGAACTTGGGCAGAACCAATCTAGGGCTCCGGCAGAGCTATTCTGCCGGGGAAACTTCCCTCCCGGAGGGGGAAATCGAAGCCATCGAAATCACCAATGAGCCTCTCATCGAGAGGGCGTCAATCTCCATCAACATCTTCACCAGCACCATCTCCTCTCCAAACCCTAGTTCATCTCTTGTATCCGATCTTTGTCTCAAAACCTCAGATTGGTACCTGTGGGTTGCTAGTAGTGTTGATTACTCCTTGTAGTTGATGCTAGTTGGTTTACTTGGTGGAAGATCATATGTTCAGATCCTTAATGATAATTAATACTCCTCTGATTATGAACATTAATATGCTTTGTGAGTAGTTACGTTTGTTCCTGAGGACATGGGATAAGTCTTGTTATAAGTAATCATGTGAATTTGGTATTCGTTCGATATTTTGATGAGATGTATGTTGTCTCTCCTCTAATGGTGTTATGTGAACGTCGACTACATGACACTTCACCATTATTTGGGCCTAGGGGAAGGCATTGGGAAGTAATAAGTAGATGATGGGTTGCTAGAGTGACAGAAGCTTAAACCCTAGTTTATGCGTTGCTTCGTAAGGGGATGATTTGGATCCATATGTTTCATGATATGGTTAGATTTATCTTAATTCTTCTTTTGTAGTTGCGGATGCTTGCAAGAGAGGTTAATCATAAGTGGGAGGATTGTCCAAGTTAGGGCAGCACCCAAGCACCGGTCCACCCACATATCAAATTATCAAAGTAACGAACGCGAATCATATGAGCACGATGAAAACTAGCTTGACAGAAATTCCCATGTGTCCTCGGGAGCGTTTTGCTTTATATTAGAGTTTGTCCAGGCTTGTCCTTTGCTACAAAAAGGATTGGGCCACCTTGCTGCACCTTTGCTACATTTATTACTTGCTATCCGTTACGAATTATCTTAACACAAAACTATCTGTTACCGATAATTTCAGTGCTTGCAGAGAATACCTTACTGAAAACCGCTTGTCATTTCCTTCTGCTCCTCGTTGGGTTTGACACTCTTACTTATCGAAAGGACTACGATAGATCCCCTATACTTGTGGGTCATCAAGACTCTTTTCTGGCGCCGTTGCCGTGGAGTGAAGCGCCTTTGGTGAGAGGAATTTGGTAAGGAAAAATTTATATAGTGTGCTGAAATTTACTGTCACTTGTTACTATGGAAAATAATCCTTTGAGGGGCTTGTTCGGGGTATCTTCACCTTGACCGGAAGCACAAAGAGTTGCTCCTCAACCTACTGAACCTACTGAAAATATTTATTATGAAATTCCTTCGGGTATGATAGAGAAACTACTAGCTAATCATTATGCAGGAGATAGAACACTACATCCTGATTTGCATCTAATCTATGTGGATGAAGTTTGTGGATTATTTTAGCTTGCAGGTATGCCCGAGGATGATGGCAAGAAGAAGGTCTTTCCTTTATATTTGAAGGAGAAGGCATTGACATGGTATAGGCTATGTGATGATATTGGATCATGGAACTACAACCGATTGAAATTGGAATTTCATCAGAAGTTTTATCCTATGCATCTGGTTCATCATGATCGGAATTATATTTATAATTTTTGGCCTCGTGAAGGAGAAAGTATCGCTCAAGCTTGGGGGAGGCTTAAGTCAATGTTATATTCATGACCCAATCATGAGCTCTCAAGAGAAATTATTATTCAGAATTTTTATGCTCGGCTTTCTCGTAATGATCAATCCATGCTCGATACTTCTTGTACTGGTTCCTTTATGAAGAAAGATATTGAATTCAAATGGGACTTATTGGAAAGAATTAAACGCAACTCTGAAGATTAGGAACTCGACGAAGGTAAGGAGTCAGGTATAAACCTTAAGTTTGATTGTGTTAAATCCTTTATAGACACCGATGTTTTTCGTGAATTTAGCACGAAATATGGACTTAACTCTGAGATAGTAGCTTCTTTCTGTGAATCGTTTGCTACTCATGTTGATCTCCCTAAGGAGAAGTGGTTTAAATATCATCCTCCCATTGAAGTGAAAGTAGTTGAACCTATTAAAGTTGAAGAAGAAACTATTATTTATAATGTTGATCCTGTTATTCCTGCTGCTTATATTGAGAAACCACCTTTCCCTGTTAGAATAAAGGAACATGCTAAGGCTTCAACTGTGGTTTGTAAGAGCTATGTTAGAACACCTACACCCCCTGAACAAATTAAAGTTGAACCTAGTATTGCTATGGTTAAAGATCTCTTGGTTGATAATATTGATGGGCATGTTATTCATTTCTGTGATGAAGCTGCTAGAATTGCTAGACCTGATACTAAAGATAAACATAGACCTATTGTTGGCATGCCCGTTGTTTCTGTTAAAATAGGAGATCATTGTTATCATGGCTTATGTGATGTGGGTGCTAGTGTGAGTGCAATTCCCTTTACCTTATATCAAGAAATATGAATGCTATTGCACTAGCTGAATTAGAAGAAATTGATGTCACCATTAAGCTTGCTAATAGAGATACTATAGCACCAGTTGGGATTGTTAGAGATGTTGAAGTCTTGTGTGGGAAAATAAAATATCCTATTGATTTTCTTGTTCTTGGTTCCCCACAAGATGATTTTTGTCCCATTATATTTGGTAGACCTTTCTTGAATACTGTTAATGCTAAGATAGATTGTGAGAAAGAAACTGTTACTGTAAGTTTTGGGGATGTGTCCCATGAGTTTAATTTCTCTAAATTTCGTAGACAACCCCATGATAAAGAATTGCCTAGTAAGGATGAAATTATTGGTCTTGCTTCTATTGTTGTGCCTCCTACTGATCCCTTAGAACAATATTTGCTAGACCATGAAAACAATATGCATATGAATGAAAGGAATGAAATAGATAAGATTTTCTTTGATCAGCTTCCTATTTTGAAACACAACCTGCCTGTTGAAATACATGGGGATCTTGCTCCACCCAAGGGTGATCCCGTGTTTGAGCTTAAACAATTACCGGATACTCTGAAATATGCCTACCTTGATGAAAAGAAGATATATCCTGTTATTATTAGTGCTAACCTTTCAGAGCATGAAGAAAAGAGATTATTGAAAACTCTAAAGAAGCACCGTGCTGCTATTGGATATACTCTTGATGATCTTAAGGGCATTAGTCCCACTCTATGTCAGCATAAAATTAATATGGAGCCTGATGCTAAACCAGTTGTTGATCACCAATGACGGCTAAATCCTAAAATGAAAGAAGTGGTAAGAAATGAAATATTAAAGCTTCTCGAGGCAGGTATAATTTATCCTATTGCTGATAGTAGATGGGTTAGTCCCGTTCATTGTGTCCCTAAGAAGGGAGGTATTACCGTTGTTCCTAATGATAAAAATGAATTGATCCCGCAAAGAATAGTTACAGGATATAGAATGGTAATTGATTTTAGGAAATTAAATAAAGCTACTAGGAAAGATCATTACCCTCTACCTTTTATTGATCAAATGCTAGAAAGACTATCCAAACACACACACTTTTGCTTTCTAGATGGTCATTCTGGTTTCTCTCAAATACCTGTGTCAAAAGAGGGCCAAGAGAAGACCACTTTTACTTGTCCTTTCGGTACCTTTGCTTATAGATGTATGCCTTTTGGTTTATGCAATGCACCTGCTACCTTTCAAAGATGTATGACTGCTATATTCTCTGACTTTTGTGAAAAGATTGTTGAGGTTTTCATGGATGATTTCTCCGTTTACGGAACTTCTTTTGATTATTGCTTGAGCAACCTTGATCGAGTTTTGTAGAGATGTGAAGAAACTAATCTTGTATTGAATTGGGACAAGTGCCACTTTATGGTTAATGAGGGCATTGTCTTGGGACACAAAATCTCCGAAAGAGGTATTGAAGTTGATAAAGCTAAAGTTGATGCTATTTAAAAAATGCCGTGTCCCACGGATATCAAAGATATATAAGAAGTTTCCTTGGTCATGCTGGTTTCTATAGGAGGTTTATTAAAGACTTCTCTAAGATTTCTAGGCCTCTCACTAATCTTTTACAAAAAAATGTTCCATTCGTTTTTGATGATGATTGTGTAGAAGCATTTGAAATTCTTAAGAGAGCCTTGATCACTGCACCTGTTGTCCAATCGCCTGATTGGAACCTACCCTTTGAAATCATGTGTGATGCTAGTGATTATGCCGTTGGTGATGTTCTAGGGCAAAGAGTTCATAAGAAATTAAATGTTATCCATTATGCTAGTAAAACTCTAGACAGTGCTCAAAGAAACTATGCTACCACTGAAAAGGAATTTTTAGCAGTTGTGTTTGCTTGTGATAAGTTCAGACCTTATATTGTTGATTCCAAAGTAACTGTTCACACTGATCATGCTGCTATTAAATATCTTATGGAAAAGAAAGATGCTAAACCTAGACTTATTAGATGGGTTCTTCTGCTACAAGAATTTGATTTGCATATTATTGACAGAAAGGGTGTTGAGAACCCCGTAGCAGACAACTTGTCTAGGTTAGAAAATGTTCTTGATGACCCACTAACTATTGATGATAGCTTTCCTGATGAACAATTAGCTGTCATAAATGCTTCACGTAGTGCTCCATGGTATGCTGATTATGCTAATTATATTGTTGCTAAATTTATACCACCTAGTTTCACATACCAACAAAAGAAAAAGTTCTTCTATTATTTAAGACATTACTTTTGGGATGATCCACACCTTTATAAGGAAAGAGTAGATGGTGTTATTAGACGTTGTGTACCTGAGCATGAACAGGAACATATCCTAAACAAGTGTCACTCTGAGGCCTACGGAGGACACCACGCTGGAGATAGAACTGCACACAAGGTATTACAATCTGGTTTTTATTGGCCTACTCTCTTCAAGGATGCTCGTAAGTTTGTCTTGTCTTGTGATGAATGTCAAAGAATTGGTAATATTAGTAGACGTCAGGAAATGCCTATGAATTACTCTCTTGTTATTGAACCATTTGATGTTTGGGGTTTTGATTATATGGGACCTTTTCCAAAGTCCAATGGGTATACACATATTCTAGTTGCTGTTGATTATGTTACTAAGTGGGTAGAAGCTATTCCAACTAGTAGTGTTGATCATAACACTTCTATTAAAATGCTGAAAGAAGTTATTTTCCCTAGATTTGGAGTCCCTAGATATTTAATGACTGATGGTGGCTCACACTTTATTCATGGTGCTTTTCGTAAATTGCTTGCTAAGTATGATGTTAATCCTAGAATTGCATCTCCTTATCATCCTCAGTCTAGTGGTCAAGTAGAATTAAGCAATAGAGAAATTAAATTGATCTTGCAAAAGACTGTTAATAGATCTAGAAAGAATTGGTCTTAGAAACTTGATGATGCATTATGGGCCTATAGAACTGCTTACAAAAACCCTATGCGTATGTCTCCGTATAAAATGGTTTATGGTAAAGCATGTCACTTACCTCTAGAACTAGAACATAAAGCTTATTGAGCAATCAAAGAGCTCAACTATGATTTCAAACTTGTTGGTGAGAAGAGGTTATTTGACATTAGCTCACTTGATGAATGGAGAACCCAGCCATATGAGAATGCCAAGTTGTTTAAAGAAAAAGTTAAGAGATGGCATGATAAAAGGATACAAAAGCGTGAATTCAATGTAGGTGACCATGTCTTGCTATACAATTCTCATTTAAGATTTTTGCAGGAAAACTTCTCTCTAAATGGGAAGGGCCTTACATTATCGAGGAAGTGTATCGTTCCGGTGCCATCAAGATCAACAACGCCGAAGGCACAAATCCGAAAGTGGTAAACGGGCAAAGAATCAAACATTATATCTCAAGTACTCCCATAAATGTTGAAACCAATATTATCAATACCATAACTCCGGAGGAGTACATTAGGGAGACCTACCAGAACGTTTCAGACTCCGAAAAGGAATAGGTATGTGATACGGTAAGAAAACCGACTCCAAAACTTTTTCAATAGCAATTTTTCTCTGTTTTGGAATATTTAATAAATTAGGAAAATTTAAAGTAGTCCGAAAAGTGCACGAGGAGGCGACAAGCCAGGGGGGCGCGCCCTACCCCCCTGGGCGCCCCCCTGTGGCTTGTGGCCACCTCGTGCACCCTCCGGACTCCGTTTTCTTGTGGTATACTCCTTTAGGTCGGTAAAAATTCATTATATAATCTCCCGAGGGTTTTGACCTTCGTATCACGACAATACTTCCTGTTTTCGTTTTGAGCTGTTTCTGCAGCAGATTTAGAGCAAGATGTCTTCGCAAGAGTCGGTCAGGGAGAGCCATGCCTCTCGCCTGACACCGGGGCTCGGAGCATACAGCGAAGCCAACCACTTCGGGCAGGCCACAGAGGAAGAGATGGAGGCCGACTTGAAAAGGGTGGATGCCATGGAGGATGACCAAGAAGTTACCTCTCGTCTACAACCTAGAGCCATCAATGAAACATCCACGGGTGATGGGAGCTCTAACCGTCACTGGAAAACTTCGCAAGGAAATAATGGATCTTAGACAACAAAATAACAAGCTTGAGGAGGAGAATCGCATTATGAGGGGCATCATCGCCAAGAATATAACATCACCACCTCCGAAGAAAGACAACTAAACACATGGGTATGGGCACTCCCCTTGGCTTGTGCCAAGCTTGGGGGAGGTGCCCCGGTATCGTATCACCATCACATCTTTTACTTTCATCGTTTTTCTCAGTTCGATCCTTTTGGTTATATCTTGATCTCGTAGAATAAAGTTTTTTCAGTGTGATCTAGTTTTGAGTTTTGCTTTATGTTCCCCCTATGTAAGCGAGTCCGAGAGTTATATAATAAAAAGTAGTTTTGAGTTGAGGGCTTTGCTTGCTTGCTATGATCTTGAGAAACAGAAATAGAAAGAAGTATAGAATAAAAGCAAAGAGTATATATGATGATCTTATGGGGAGTGATGACTTCACATATAAGAAGTATGTCGATTGAAATTTGTTGTGAGTCGACAAACATAGCAATTGGTCATTGTTGCAATTAAAAGGAAGTAATAAAGAAAGAGAGGTTCACATATAAATATATTATCTTGGACATCTTTTATGATTGTGAGCACTCATTAAAATACTATATGCTAAGAAGTTGATGTTGGACAAGGAAGACAACATAATGGGTTATGTTTGCTTATTTCCGAATAGAAGTTATATGGTTATAGATCCTTTAACATGTGACGCTTGCTTCCACCCCATATCAGCCAAAACTTCCGCACCAAGTAGAGATACTACTTGTGCATCCAAACACCTTTAACCCAGTTTTGCCATGAGAGTCCACCATACCTACCTATGGATTGAGTAAGATCCTTCAAGTAAGTTGTCATCGGTGCAAGCAATAAAAATTGCTCTGTAAATATGTATGATCTATTAGTGTGAGGAAAATAAACTTTATACGAACTAGTGATATGGAAGAAATAAAAGCGACAGACTGCATAATAAAGTTCTTTACCACAAGCGGCAATATAAAGTGACGTTCTTTTGCATTAAGGGATTGCGCATCCAACTATAAAAGTGCATGACAACCTCTGCTTCCCTCTGCGAAGGGCCTATCTGTTACTTTTACTTTCTAGTACTTACCTTTATGCAAGAGTCGTGGTGATCTTCACCACTTCCTTTATTTCGCCTTTCTCCCTTGGCAAGCGTCATGTGTTGGGGAATGATCTAGACACATATATCCACTCGGATGTGGGTGATCATGAGTTATTTCTGTTGACATTACCCTTGAGGTAAATAGTTGGGAGGCAAAACTATAAGCCCCTATCTTTCTCTATGTCCAATTGAAGCTTTGACCTCATAGGTACCGCGTGAGTGTTAGCAATTATGAAAGACTAAAAGATGATTGAGTATGTGGGTTTGCTTTACAAGCTCTTATATTGACTCTTTCCGATGTTATGATAAATTGCAATTGCTTCAATGACTGAGATCATAGTTTGTTGGTTCTCAATAGAGTTCTTGATTCATACTTTACATTGTGAATGAATTGTTACTCTAGCATAAGAAATTATATATCAATAAGTATTGCTATTCTAGAGATGATCATGATGCTCTCATGTCCGTATTTTATTTTATCGACACCTCTATCTCTAAACATGTGGACATATTTATCGATTTCTGCTTTCGCTTGAGGACAAGCGAGGTCTAAGCTTGGGGGAGTTGATATGTCCATTTTGCATCATGCTTTTATATTGATATTTATTGCATTATGGGTTGTTATTACACATTATGGTACAATACTTATGCCTTTTCTTTCTTATTTTACAAGGTTTACATGAAGAGGGAGAATGCCGGCAGCTGGAATTCTGGACTGGAAAAGGAGCAAATATGAGAGACCTATTCTGCACAACTCCAAAAGTCCTGAAAAGTTACGGAGAATTATTTTGGAATATATAAAAAATATTGGGTGAAAGAAATACCAGAGGGGACCCACCAGGAGGCCACAAGCTTGTGGCTTGTGGGCCCCTATGGCTTGTGCGCCCCTGTGGCTTGTGGGCCCCCTGGCATCCCTCCGGTGCCCATCTTCTGCTATATGGAGGGTTTTTGACTTGGAAAAAAAATCATAAGAGAGCTTTCGGGATGAAGCGCCGCCGTCTCGAGGCAGAACTTGGGCAGAACCAATCTAGGGCTCCGGCGGAGCTGTTCTGTCGGGGAAACTTCCCTCCCGGAGGGGGAAATCGAAGCCATCATCATCACCAACGATCCTCTCATCGAGAGGGGTCAATCTCCATCAACATCTTCACCAGCACCATCTCCTCTCCAAACCCTAGTTCATCTCTTGTATCCGATCTTTGTCTCAAAACCTCAGATTGGTACCTGTGCGTTGCTAGTAGTGTTGATTACTCCTTGTAGTTGATGCTAGTTGGTTTACTTGGTGGAAGATCATATGTTCAGATCCTTAATGATAATTAATACTCCTCTGATTATGAACATTAATATGCTTTGTGAGTAGTTACGTTTGTTCCTGAGGACATGGGATAAGTCTTGTTATAAGTAATCATGTGAATTTGGTATTCGTTCGATATTTTGATGAGATGTATGTGGTCTCACCTCTAGTGGTGTTATGTGAACGTCGACTACATGACAGTTCACCATTATTTGGGCCTAGGGGAAGGCATTGGGAAGTAATAAGTAGATGATGGGTTGCTAGAGTGACAGAAGCTTAAACCCTAGTTTATGCGTTGCTTCGTAAGGGGCTGATTTGGATCCATATGTTTCATGCTATGGTTAGATTTATCTTAATTCTTCTTTCGTAGTTGCGGATGCTTGCAAGAGATGTTAATCATAAGTGGGAGGCTTGTCCAAGTAAGGGCAGCACCCAAGCACCGTTCCACCCACATATCAAATTATCAAAGTAACGAACGCGAATCATATGAGCACGATGAAAACTAGCTTGACAGAAATTCCCATGTGTCCTCGGGAGCGTTTTGCTTTATATTAGAGTTTGTCCAGGCTTGTCCTTTGCTACAAAAAGGATTGGGACACCTTGCTGCACCTTTGCTACATTTGTTACTTGCTATCCATTACGAATTATCTTAACACAAAACTATCTGTTACCGATAATTTCAGTGCTTGCAGAGAATACCTAACTGAAAACCGCTTGTCAATTCCTTCTGCTCCTCGTTGGGTTTGACACTCTTACTTATTGAAAGGACTATGATAGATCCCCTATACTTGTGGGTGATCACCGCTTCGCCCACAACTAGAAGTGTCGTCTGCCGGATTCCCTGCGGCGCCGACGCGGTTGGGCGCAGGAGCCGCACGACCCCACCGGGAGGCGTCGTCGCCAGTGGGGGCTTCGCAGGGTGGCCTGCATCCTCGGCGGGTCCCAGGCGCCTCCGTCCTGCCGCCACCTCAATAGCTTCTTGGTAGGGTGATCGCAGCCTTCCCTGCGTCCGAGCCCTCCGGCATCCCCAGGAAGTCGGAGTCCTCCATTGCCTTCAAAGTGAGCGACCATCCCAAGTCCACTAGGGGCGTGGGTGCCGTCCCCCTGGTGTGTACCCCCCTCCATCGTTGGGGTAGCCATCACTAAGACGCTCATTGACGGCGGCGCGGGTCTCTACCTGCTATTGGTGGAGATCTTCGAGGCACTCCAGGTGCCCTACGAGCTGTTGGCGCCAACCAGGCCCTTCTCGGGCGTCATCAGCGGATCCACCCGGCCTCTGGGACAGGTGCGCCTCCCGGTCACCTTCGACACTCGCGAAAACTACCGCACGAAGTGGGTGGATTTTGATGTGGTTCCATCGGCCTTCCCTACAACGCCATCCTGGGTTACCCCGCGCTATCCAAGTTCATTGCAGCGACCCACCATGCTTACGGCCTCTTAAAGATGCCAGGGAGCAGCGCCCCCCTTGCTGTCCGCTGCGATAAGAAAGACGCGACGCGAGCCCTCGCATGCTCCTATAAGACGGCCGCCGCTGCGACCCCGGCGGGCGAGGGCGCACCTGGGCTGGACGAGCCGGCGCCCGCGAAGAAGAAGCTCATTTTCTCCCAGGATCGAGCTAAGACCAAGAAGGTGTCTTTGGATGGGGGTACCGAGGACCCTTTGTCACCATCGGCAGCACCTCTCTCCCGAGGAAGAGGGTGAGCTCATCATGTTCCTCCGGGCGAACATGTACATGTTCGCTTGGATGCCTTCGGACATGACCAGCGTGCCAAGGGAGGTGATTGAGCACCACCTGGCGGTGTGCCCCAACGCGGGCCCGGTCAAGCAGAAGGTTCGACGCCAGGCAATCGACAAGCAAGACTTTGTCATCCAGGAAGTTGAGAAGCTCCAAGATGTCGGCATCATCCGCGAAGTACTCCATCCCGAGTGGGTCGCCAACCCCGTCGTCGTGCCAAGCCGCATAGCAGCAAGCGCATGTGTGTCGACTTCACCAACCTTAACAAGGCCTGCCCCAAGGACCATGTCCTGCTACCGAGGGTCAATCAGATAGTAGACTCCACTGCCGGAAGTGATCTGCTTTGCTTACTGGACGCCTACTCGGGCTACCACCAGATCAAGATGGCAAAGAAGGATGAGGAGAAGACCGCCTTCATCACACCTTGTGGGGTGTTCTGCTACGTGTGTATGCGAACCGAAGAGCACGGGGGCTACCTTCTAGAGGCTGATGCGCATCTGCCTGGGATGCCAGATGAGGAGGAACGTGGTGGCTTATGTCGATGACATCGTCATCAAAATGCGCAAGGCGCACACCCTCATAATTGACCTAGCGGAAACGTTCACCAACCTGCGCGAGGTCAACATAAAACTCAACCCCGCCAAGTGCGTCTTCGGTGTCCCTCTTGGCAAGCTCCTGGGTTTCCTTGTCTCCCATCATGGCATCGAGGCCAACCCTGAGAAGATTAGGGTCATCGAAGAAATGCGTCCGCCCCGCAACCTCAAGGAGATGCAGCGCCTGGTAGGATGCATGACCTCGCTTGGCCGCTTCATATCCAGGTTTGGCAAGCGGGCTCTACCCTTCTTCAAGCTCATGAAGAGGATTGGCTCCTAAAAGTGGACCCCTAAGGAAAATGCGGCCGTTGAGGGACTCAAGAGGTACCTCACGACTCCCCCCATCATGGTCGCCCCGTGCCCTTGCAAGCACCTGCTGCTGTACTTGGCGGCCACCCCCGAAACGACCAGCGCGGCCCTGGTGGCGGAAAGAGAGGAGCAAGTGTGCGCCAGGAAATGCCCAGCCACCGCCGCGCCTTCGGACGCCACCCCCTAGAGGCATCAGTTGGCTCCCTCGGGGCCCCTCCAGTGCCCCCTAAGAGTTTTCCCCCGAAGGCCTCGGTGCCACTTCAAGGGGCCTCTAGTGGTCCGCCTCTGGAGGCAACCGAAGCACCTCTTGCCGAGCTCCCTGGTGGCAAGGGATGGGACACCATGGTCACGCGCCTCGCCGAGCAACCCGTCTACTTTGTCAGCACGGTGCTACGAGATGCATGCGAGCGGTATCCTATGTAGCAGAAGCTCCTCCTGACGCTCCTCATGGTCTCTAGGAAGCTACGCCACTACTTCCAGGCTCACCAGGTCAGACTAATCTCTTCTTACCCCCTGGAGCAGGTCTTGTGGAGCCCGAATGCCACCAGTCGCGTAGCCGAGTGGAACATCAAGCTGCAGCCTTTCGAGCTGGAGTTCATCACCACCTGGACCATCAAGGGCGTGACCCTGGCGGACTTCACGGTGGAGTGGACCAACCCACACCAGGGCAAATCTCATCAGGAGGCGCCCGTGCCCGAGGAGGCCTTCTCTTGGGGCTGGAGCATGCACTTCAACGTGGCCTTCGAGGGCCAGGGCACGGAGGCTGGTGTGGTTGTCACTACGCCAACAGGTGACAAGCTTTACTATGCAGTGCAGCTCTGTTTCAGGTGCACCAACAAGGTCTCCAACATCATCGTCGATTATGAGGGACTCATTGTCGGGCTCAAAGCCACCATCGCGCTTGGGGTCAGGCACATCATCATCAAAGGAGACTCGCAGCTCCTCGTCAACTTCTCCAACAAGAAGTATAAGCCGAAGGACGAGCACATGGCAGCTTACCTGGAGGAGGTGTGTAAGCTCAAAAAGCGCTTCATGGGCATGGATCTCTAGCATATTCCTCACGGCGGCAACAACGAGGCAGACGAGATCGCCAAGCGCGCCTCTCGCCGGGAGCCCCAGGACCCTAGGGTCTTTGAAGAGTGGCTCACCGACATCCACGGAGGTGATTGCGGCCACCACTCATACTGGCGCACCCTCATGGGCAAGGCGTTCCGCAGCGGCATCTATTGGCCCATGGCGCTCGAGGATGCCGTCGAGCTGGTCCAGGCATGCGAGGCTTGTCAGTTCCACTCCAAGCAGATTTACCAGCCCACGCAAGGACTACAAACCATCCCCCTCTCATGGCCTTTTGAGGTCTGGGGCCTGGACATACTCAGCCCTTTCCCACGCGCGGCCGGCGGCTACTGTTTCCTCTACGTCGCCATCGACAAGTTAAACAAGTGGGCGGAGGTTGAGCATATTCAGGCAATACCGTCGGGCTCGACATTCAAGTTCATCAAGGGATTGGTGTATCGTGTCGGCGTCCCCAACCGCATCATCACCAACAACGGCTCGCAATTCACCAGCGGCCTCTCAAGACCTACTGTGCCTCCATCGGCACGCAGATCTGCTTCACCTCCGTCCCTCACCCTTAGAGCAATGGACACGCGGAGTAGGCCAACGCCGAGGTCCTCAAGGGCCTAAAGACCCGGATCTTCAAGAAGAAACTCACGGCATGCGGCAAGGGCTGGTTGGATGAGCTCTCGTCGGTGATGCGGTCCATCCACACCACGGTGGCCAAGCCTACTGGCAAAACGCCTTTCTTCCTCGTCTATGGGGTAGAAGCGGTCCTCCCAGCCAAGATCAAGCACCGGTCCCCGCGGGGCTTTGCCTTCAACGAGTCTCGTCAGAGCGGCTTGCGGGAGGATGACCTGCTTTTTCCCAAAGGGGCCCGTCGCTAGGCGGCTCTCCGCGCAGCCAGGTACAGCAGGCGTTGCATCGCTATCACAGCCGCAACATACGCCCCCGCACCCTCGAGGTGGGCGACCTGGTGCTGCACCGGATACTCTCTAGAGAAGGACTCCGCAAGCTCTCGCACATGTGGGAGGGTCCCTTCAGGGTCACACACATCTCCAGGCCCGACATGGCACAACTCGAAACGGCAGAGGGTGTTCTAGTGCAAAACGCTTGGAACATCCAACATCTCTGCAAGTTCTATCCATGACTTCACGAATACGAGTGAGATGGAGATGTACACGCTCCGGAGCTCTCTCTACCAGCGCTGCCTACAACACGCGGGAGCTCCTTCCCACTCTCGTGGAAGCCCCATGCTCCATGCTGGCGGATTCTCCTACCCACTTATATGGAAGTCCCGTGCTTCGTGCTAGCAGAAACACAATGCTCCGCGCTGGTGAATTTTGACAAAGAGGTTGCTTTTCAGCGGTACCAACCTTAGGCTGACCCGTGTCCATCACGGCAGCATTTTCTGTCACCTCATGACGGCGCTTTTTAGCTGCATCAACCTCAGGCTTATCCGTGTCCGTCACGGCAGAATTTTCTATCTGCTTTTTTCTGCTTGTAATGAACCCATTTTCATGCAACAGTAAAACTTATTTCCTCCAAAACCGCTATGTGCTTGCAGCTTAACCATGCCTTGGTAGGGGCACGCGTTGGCGGTCTCCCCCATGTCTTTCACGTGAGCGGGGGCTGGGCACGGTGTCTGTGCTCGGGTCAGTCCCTGCAGCACAGCAAAGCCCAAGCGACTGAGCTCTGCCTCGCGGGCCCGTTCCTGTGTATGTCACCTCACTAGGTCCTTCGTGCTCTTATCTCCTCGCGTGACACCCATAGGCTCCCCGCGAGAGCGTCCCCCGCTACATTGTTCGGCGATTCCTTGGTGCAGATAAAGAAGGGCCTCAAGAGCCTCCCCCGAGAGGGCCTTGCGGGCGGTGCCTCACAAGCAGGAGGCCCCTCCAGTTAAGTCTCAACACACCCTCAGATTCCTTCCCCCTTATTTCCCTCTCGAGGCTCCCTAACCTCCCTGGCACGGGCCGTCTGCGCGTCAAAAGGGGGAGGAGCCTGAGCGTAGCACCTCAAGACCTCTTACCGGCCCCAGGAGCCCTGCACCCTCTGGCCTTGCTGAGCTCTTTCTCTAGGCATGCCAGCAACAGTGCAGTCCGCCACAGGGGCTGGGTCCCAGCAACGTAGGGCACAAAAGCAGCGCAAAAATGGGCGGAGAAGGAACCCCAAAATAGCAAAAGGCATGCGGAAATAGTGAACGCATGGAGCATAACATTTGCCACACAGATTATCTGCCACGCCCCAGTGGGAAACTTCAATTACTCAGGAGTAGGAAGGAAAGAGGTCGCCCCCCGTCTGAGGTCCACCCTGGCACCACCCGCGCCTAGTCAAAGTCCTCGCTCTTGATGCTCAGGGGGCTCCCGTCACTTTCGCTCCCATCGTCCTCGCTCCTGCCGGATGAGTCGGAGCCACTCCGGCTCTCACTCTCCACGCAACACTCCACGCGGCTGCCGGAGACCCCAAAGAACTTCGCAAAGAGGGTCGTGATTCCGTCGTATTGGAACTACATGACCTGCCCGCGCTTCAAGTCATGGGAGCGGGCGAACGACTTCCACCCCCGCTCCAGGAACATGAACCCGGTGGAGGAGAACTTCACCACCACCCAAGAGGGACCGTTGCAGCAGAAGTCTGCCTGCAGCCACAGGACTGGGGTTCCTTGCAATCCATCTCCCTCACGAAGGAGTCCGGAAGGTGGTGCCAGCTGCGAGGCCGCCGACACAGTCCCACGATAAAATCGTGGGTAAGATCCGCCGCGTGGGTTTCCGACGGAGGAGAGGAGGCGCCTCGCGCGCCTTCGCGCCCCCTGCGGCCTCGAGCGCCATGCCGCCCGCGACTTCAGGTTGATGGCGCCCCGCGGCCGATTGGAACGGACCCCGCCGAAGCGACCAAGGAGCGCGTATGGCCTGCAGAGTCGTCCACAGTCGCTGCAGCCAAGGCGCGGCCCCGACCCCTGCTCCTCGCCGCCGCGGGCTTCGGTGGCTCCACCTTCTCCACCGCCTCCTTCCTCTTCCCCACCGTAGGGAGCTTCCTCTTTGGGGCCATAGCCACGGAGGTCACTGGCAGGCGCTCGGGGAAGGAAGAACCGCAAGGCCGAGAAGTTAGTCGCAAGAGGAAAGGGATAATGGTGCCCCCGTGACTCGTGCGGGTGGGCTTTATAACCCCAGCAGCGGTTATCGAGGCATTGCGGAGAGTAGAGGCTTCATGTTCGCCCAGACCACCACGCATCGCCCCCAGGCCAGGCGGTCCAAGGATCCCGCGTCGCTTCGCCCGTGGCTGACAAAACGGTGTGCCGCGGGCTAGGGGGCTACTGTCGGCCAAGTGGATACTAGGGTACCACGGCCCATCTGCCACTGGCCCTGTTGTCGACACTCGGGGCGATCCCAAGGAGGTGGCAGTACCAATGCCGCTCTGGAGGGACTTACCTCGCGAGGGGCATTTCTCGCAGGGCCCCCTCGCGCCCAAGGTCGGGACCCTCGGCGGCGTTGGAGTGCGGCGATGGCCTCGTGAGGGAATCTCCTTCAGAGCTGTCTCGCAAGGCCGGGCGCAAGGCGACCAACGGTAGGGACCCACGCCCGACACGTGAGTATATGACCTCGCAGAACTAGACAGCAGGAGCCATTCCAGCCGGCACGAACAATGAGGTTTTCCCCTGTGATGGTTAGGGAGGCAATGGAGCCCGCCTATCCCAAAGCAAGTCTCAAAGTGTTTCCATTTTGGTGTAAGGAGATCAGGACTGATCGGCGCTATAGGATAGAGGTCATCATCGAGCCCACCGGCATGTCACGAAGACTACTTTAGCTGGCGGAGACCACCTTTTGTAAGGATAGGGCTGGGTTCCTGTCCCCCTTTGAATTGCCGCCCTGTGGCCACCCTTTCTCGTTGATGTTTTGGGGGAAGAGGACCATGGCACTACAAAGGGGGGAAGGGCTGCTACGATGTAAGGGGATCGAGCAATCCAACACAGCTCTCCCACGCAGAGCAATCCAACACAAAGAAGGAGTAGGGTATTACACCGCAACAGTGGCTCGAACCTAGGTAGCTCGTGTGTCATGTCGTGTCCGGCGAGCAGCAACGAGCTCGTCATCGATCCTCTTGCGTTCACCATCAAATTGTAGGTAGCTATGACAAACCCCCTAGTGTTCGAATCTTATTCACGGAGAAGTTCTTTTCCGCAGATGCCACACTCTGACAATAACTACTAGGATCGTAGAAACTTAGATTCTATGAGAAAAATCATAGAATCAGAGGGGCTAATTTGGATCATAGAGTCGTAAGATTACAAGACTTGAGACACGATTCTCACAACCTTGACCACCATATTCTATTCCACCCGTATGCTATATCCATGGTTCACGCTCATATATTGAGCGAGGTTGAAAATCTAAAGCATGTTAGATGTATGATCCAATTGCCTGACTTGACAACTTGGAGCTCATGATTTGTCCTTATGTGGTGAAGACAGAGTAATGCCATGCTAATATGATAAAATGAGTGGGGAGTAACGTTCTTTAAGGATCGTATATTTTGAAAGTTAATGATTATGTTGCTTATGCTTATGGATATTATTATGTTGATGTTTACTAGTTCATCATTTCTCAAAGATCATACCTAAAAGATAGTACATGTTGGCCAGCATGTCGCATCAAAAAAACTGTTATCATTTACCTACTCGAGGATGAGAAGGAATTAAGCTTGAGGATGCTGATACGTCTCCAACGTATCTATAATTTTTGATTGCTACATGCTTTTATATTATCATTCTAGGATACTTTATATGCTATTTTATATCATTTTTGTGAACTAACCTATTAACCAAGTGCCCAGTGCCAGTTGCTGTTTTCTGCCTGTTTTTGGCCTTTTAGGAATACTGCAAACGAAGTCGAAATGCCCCGAAACTTTTTGTTGATTTTTTCTAGACAAAAATAAGACTTGGAAGCTTCGGAAGAAGACCGGAGGCCACACGAGGTGGCGCCAAGCCAACAGGGCGCGCCCTGAAGGCTTGGGACCACCTTCCACCGCGTCCTGACCTAATTCCAACACTATATATTCTCTAAAATCGGGAAATCAATAGAGAGCCTCACGAAACATTTTTTCTGCCGCCGCAAAGTTCTGTTCCTCCATGTGCCCATCTGGAGCCCTGCTCCCGTACTCTGCTGGAGGGGGGGTCAATCATGGATGGCCTCTACATCATCCTTGTTGCTCCCATGATGATGTGTGAGTAGTCCACTATAGACCTATGGGTCCATAGCTAGTACCTAGATGGCTTTCTCTCTCTCTCTAGGATCATCAATACAAAGTTAACCGCGATTCCCACGGTGATCTATTCGTTGTAATATTCTTTGCAGTTTGTTTGTTGGGATCAGATGAATTATGGGTTAATGATTAGATTATCCATGAATATTAATTGAGTCTATTCTGAATTCTTTTATGCATGATTGTTATAGTATTGTATTTCTCTCCGATCTATCGGCTTGGTTTGGCCAACTAGATTGGTTTATCTTTAGTGGGAGTGGTGCGTTGTGATGGGTTTAATCTTGCGGTGCTCTATCCTCGTGACAGAAGGGGTCAACACACGTATTGTATTACTGCCATTAAGGGGAAAACGATGGGGTTTATTCATATTAGTTGAGTTTAGTTTGTCTACATCATGTCATCTTGCTCAAAGCGTTACTCCGTTTTATACTTAATACTCTAGATGCATGCTGGATAGTGGTCGATGGGTGGATTAATAGTATTAGATGCAGGAAGGATTCGATCTACTTGATTATGGATGTGATGCCTATATACATGATCATTTGCTTGGACGATTGTCATAACTATGTGTTTTTCTATCAATTGCCCAACAGTAATTTGTTTACCTGCTGTATGCTTTCTTCGAGAGAGGCCTGTAGCAAACACTAAACCCCCCAGGTCTACCTAAACATAATTACTTAAAACCAAAAAATACCTTGTTGTTATTTTATTACTTTTATTTTTTTCAATAATAATATCTATGTATCAAGTTTTAATCTTATAAGTAACGAGTTCAAGGGGCTTGAAAACCCTCTTGCCTGCGTTGGGTGCAAGTGTTTTATTATTTGTTTGCAGGTCCTGTTGAGTGGTGTTTTCTTGCTTCTCCTATTGGTTCGATAACCTTGGTTCTCAATGAGGGAAATAGTTTTCTATATTGTGTTGCATCTCCTATCCTCTTTTAGGAGAATACCAACGCAGTTTACAAGTAGCACTTCGTATTTCTATCCGATCTATCGATTTGTTTTGGCCAACTGGATTGGTTTATCTTCAGTGGGAGTGGTGCATTGTAGTGGGTTCATTCTTGCAGTGCTGTATCCTTGTAACAGAAGGGGTCAAGACACGTATTTGTATTCTTTCCATTAAGGATAAAATGACGTGGTCTGAACATCATGTCATCTTGCTTTGTCTACATCATGTCATCTTGCTCCAAGCATTACTTCGTTTCTTATGAACTTAATACCATAGATGCATGTTGGATAGCGAGCGATTGGTGAAGTAATAGTAGTAGATGCAGAACCGTTTCGGTCTAGTTTCTTATGGACATGATGACTATATACATGATCATTGTCGTGAATAACATGTCATAACTATGCACTTTTCTATCAATTGCCCAACAGTAATTTGTGTACCCATTGTATGCTACTTTCGAGAGAGAAGCCTCCAGCGAACACTATGGCCCCCGTGTCTACTTAAAAATAAAATCTAAAAAAATCTTTATTACTTTGCTGCACTTTATTAGTTTTATTTTATTTTGCATTTATAATATCTATTCTATCAAGATTTAATTGTTGCAAGTGACAAGTTCGATTGGCTTGATAACCCTCTTGCCCGTGTTGGGTGCAAGTGTTTGGTTTTGTGTGTGTAGGTGCTGTTTAAGGGAATTTGCATTGGTTCTCCTATTGGTTCAATAACCTTGGTTCTCACTAAGGGAAATACTTATCTCTACTATACTACATCTCCCCTCCTCTTCGGGGAAAATCCCAACGCAGATCAGAAGTAGCAGGAAGAATTTCTAGCGCTGTTGTCGGGGAGCATCATCAAATTCTTGTGAGGTTCCTACACACACATTATCATTCACTTGTTATAATCTTTACTTGCCTAGCAATGCTATCTTTGTCTTTGTCACACAAAAACAGAAAGTAAAACATAATGTTTAAGATAAATGGATCCTCATCCACTTGGTAATCTTTTCAAAAGACCCGATTATGTTGAACCAATTGCTAGTGAGTGTGCACTAGATTATCCTTATGAGGTCTTGCTTGAAAATCATGAATCTAAAAATTGTCATGAAGTGTTAAAAGAAATTTATAAAGTGATTTATGATAGTTCCTTGAATGAAATGCATGATTGCAATTTTGTTAGTATAAATTCTATGAATGTCAATTGTGCTAATGATCATGACTAGGTGATAATCATGATGTTTCTTGTGATCTTGAGAATTCTGAGCTTCATGATGAATCTACTATTGATAATGATATTTGCGATGCTACTAAAAGTGGTTTTCGAAGAGTGTAAACTTTAGGTAATAATGGTCCAACTATTTTGGAGGATGGTCAATCTTATGCATTTTTTGATAAAAGTGCGTTTGGATTAATCCCACTATCTTGGAAGATTATAAAACTTTTATGCATGTGGATCATGAAGATAATATTTTATATGATATCTATATTGTTGAATTTGATTATGATCCTATATGTAACTATTATGAGAGAGGCAAATGTGGTTATAGGAATTTTCATGTTCATTTACCTCTCTGGATGTTCAAATTGTTAATTCTTCACTCTTCCTATTTCCATATGCTAGACACTCCTTGTCTTGATAATTTGTTTTCTTTTAAAATGTCTATACATAGGAATTATGTTATTCTTAAATGTGTTTGTCACATGTTTTATGATGCTCTCTTTGTGCTTAAAATTCTTGTCTTTTATGTGAGCATCATTATTATCCCAAACCTATCTTAATGGCTATAAAGAAAGAGTTTGTTGGGAAACAAACCAATACTTTCTGTTTTGGTGTGTTGACATGATTATTGCTACTGTGATGATTATTTTTTTATGTTTAAATTAGTGTTTGTGCCAAGTAAAGCCTTTGGGATGATTTGGAAGATGGTAGAATTGATATGGTGCAAAAAGTAGAAACTTTTGCGTCCAGTGCAGAATTTCTCTGATTTTACTGGAACATCTTTTTGATCTGAAATGTTTACAAAGTATTGGTATACAAATTGCCCAGGTTTACCTAATTCTTAAGAATTTTCGAAGTTACATAAGTATAGTTTTTCTATAGATCTTTACAGACTATTCTGTTTTAGACAGATTCTGTTTTTTGCTTGCATAGTTTGCTTGTTTTGCTGATTTTATGGATTGTATCGAGGGGTATAAGCCATGGAGATGTTAGAATATAGTACCTATTATGCAATAATGAAATACGAATCAATTTATAATAGTACCTAAAGTATTTGATATGTTGATTATACTAACGGATCTCACGAGGTTTGTTGAGTTTTGTGTGCTAAGGTTTTTCAAGTTTTGGGTGAGAGAAAGATGGATGAAGGAATGAGAAGCAGAAAGACCATAAGCTTGGGGATCCCAAGGCACACCAAGGTAATATTCAATTAAGACCCAAGTGTCTAAGCTTGGGGATGCGCCGAGAAGGCATCCCCTGTTTCGTCTCCAATCTATCGGTATGTCAGTTGGAGCTATATTTTTATTCATCACATGATATGTGTTTTTCTTGGAGCGTCTTGTGTTATATTTTATTTTTCCTTTAGCTTGCCACAATAATTGTTTGGTGTACACACATATTTGAGATAGACACACGGTCGTCCTAATTTGTTAGAATGCTCTATATGCTTCAGTTATATCTTTTGAGCTAAGAAGTTTCTCTAATGCTTCACTTACATCTTTTTAGAGTACGACGACGTCTAAATTTTGTAGAAATAATTGAACTCTCATGCTTCACTTAAATATTTTTGTGGGTATAATAAGAAATAGGAACGATATATGGAACGTGTTATAAGACTAGTCCAAAAAGGATAGGTATTCAAGGAGGATATAATAAAAACTTTAATGCAACTCACTAAAGAAGGAACATCAGTTGATTATATTGATGTAGTAATATGAAAGGACATGAGTACGTGATTGTTAGTTAGTAGAAATATTGATATTAAAGCTTGTTAATTGTTATTCATCTAATATCAACATGGCATGGTGATGATGTTTGGGCATTTTTATGTCTGAAATGAAATCCTATCATGTTGTTTGAATCAGGGGCATGCGATTATTAATTGCTCCCAACCTCCTCCATAGGGGTATGCGTTAGTACTTTGCTTCGAGAGAACTAATAGACTTTGCAATAAGTATGCGGGTTCTTTATGGCTAATATGAATTCAGGGATATATGCACTCTCACCTTTCCATATTCGCTAGCCTCTTCGGTACCGTGCATTGCCCATTCTCACCTCGAGAGTTGTTGCAACCTTCGTCGGTGCATCCAAACCCCGTGATATGATACGCTCTATCACACATAAGACACCTTATATCTTCCTCAAAACAACCACCATACCTACCTATCATGGCATTTCCATAGCCATTCCGAGATATGTTGCCATGCAACTTCCACCGTTCTGTGACATGACTTGTGTGTTCATCATCATATTGCTTTGCATGATCATATAGCTGACATAGTATTTGCGGCAAAGCCACCATTCATAATTGTTTACATCCTCCTCCTGTCGTATCCAGGCCCCGTGGCCATTAGCTCGAGCCACCGCAAACATGCCCCCCTAGCTGAATCATGTATCCCATGGTTGTGCTTGTTGCAGGTTGCCTGGTTTGTCTACCATCCTTGCGCGCCTCCCTTTGCTGCTCTACAAGCTCCCCGTCCCGTTTACATGTCCTACATCACCTTCGCTTGCCTCCTTCACCTTCAAGAGGTCCTAGTTAACCTTGGCTGCGAGACCACCATGCCTTGGTTAGAATCGCACCAAGTCGTTACCTCTATGCACTCTCGAATTTGAAACCAAGCGCCCAGTACCACCGACGCAAGGTCAGGATTTTGCCAAGTACGCAAAATCGACGACACTTCATCGCAAGACCAAAACCTGCCATGTACCACTACCGGCGAGGCACGAAGACCAAGGCCATATCCCTCTACAACTACTTCGTGTACCACGACATTGATGACCCGCCAAGTTCGACTACGTAACCATATATAACTATCATCGCCGAAGACCGACAGGTGTACCTCTACCCTTGTCGTGGTTCCGACAAGTCCGTCACCTTGTACATCTACTTCCATGATGACCATGAACCTCTACACCACACCGAACCGTTCCGCCTCGCCCGCATGCTTCGAAGGTATAACCAATGAGACAACCGCCCATGAAGGAATGTTTGTGATGTATGAGATGAACCGCATGTTTGCACCATATGTGATTGCTCGTTGCACATTGCCCCTCTTTTGCCATGATGATAACCCACAAGTATAGGGGATCGCAACAGTCTTCGCGAGTAGTATTTCACCCTGATTTATTTATTCGACACAAGGGGAGCCAAAGAATATTTATCGGCCTTAGCAGTTGAGTTGTCAATTCAACCACACCTGGGATATCTCTCTATAGCAAAGTTTTAGTAGCACAACAAATAATAGTAGTAACAGTAACGGTAATAGCAACAACGGTAATTTTGTAGCAGTTGTAACAGTAGCATCGGCAATAGTAACTTAGCAAGATTCAATATGTGAAAAGCGTAGGCACGTGGATCGGTGATGGATAATGATTTACATGACATCAATCATGTAATAGTTACACACTAGGGCGACACAAAACTAGCTCCAATTCATCAATGTAATGTAGGCATGTATTCCGTATATAGTCATACGTGCTTGCGATAAGAACTTGTATGCCATCTCTTGTCCTACCCTCCCGTGGCAGAGGGGTCCTAATGGCAACTAAGGGATATTAAGGCCTCCTTTTAATAGAGAACCGGAACAAAGAATTAACATATGGTGAATCACCAGAAAGAATCCCAATTATTGTCACCTTGGGATATACGGATCAAGAAACGTAATAGGTGCATACAAATTGCAAGATAGGATCCAAATCACTCTTATATTCATTAAAAAAAATAGGCTCAGATCTGAAATCATGGCACTCGGGCCCTAGTAACAAGCATTAAGCATAGCAAAGTCATAGGAAAATCAATCTCAGAACATAGTGGACACTAGGGATCAAGCCCTATCAAACTTAACTCGATTACATGATCAATCTCATCCAATACCATCACCGTCCAGCAAGCCTACAAAGGAATTACTCACTCCCGGTGGTGAGCATCATGGCGGTGTTGATGAAGAAGGGTTGGTGATGACGACGGCGATGAATCCCCCTCTCCAGAGCCATAAACAGACTCCAGATCATCACTCCCGAGGAAGAACAGGAGGTGGCGGTGGCTCCGTCTTGTAAAACATGATGAAATCCTCTTTCTATTTTTCTCTGAATATGTGAATTTATAGGACTGGAATTAGGGTTGGAGGAGCCACGTGGGCCCCACAAGCCATCAGGGCGTGCCCAGGTGCGGTGGGCGCGCCTGTTGGTTGTGGCCCATAGGCAGTCCCCCTCCGGTGGACCTTCGCTCCATAATTCATTATTTATTCCAAAAATAATTCACAAAAAATTTCGTCTAATTCCGGGAACTTTTATTTCTGCACAAAAATAACACAGCGTCAGTCCGGGTTAGTTCCATTCAAATCATGCAAATTAGAGTCCAAAACCAGAGCAAAAGTGTTTGAAAAAGTAGATATGTTTGAGAGGTATCAAATCCCCCAAGCTTAACTCATTGCTTGTCCTCAAGCAATTCAGTTGATAAACTGAAAGTGATAAAGAAAACGTTTACAAACTATTTTGTTCTCATTGTTATACACATGCTTAGCTAGTGTAATAGTTTTCAGCGTAAATAATAAATAACCATATAGATGATAACAATTAAACATCATATTCACTCATGGCAATACATAACCAACTAGCGAGCAATAATAAGATATCTTAGATGCAAAAAAAATTGTCAAAACAATCATGATATAATATGACAACATGATATTTCGCTAGCCCTTTTTTAGACCGCAAAACATAAATGCAGAGCACCTCTGAGGTTCAAGCAGCGACTAAACATTATAATTCAGGGTAGAAAAAGATCCAGCCATGCTCACATTCAACATTAACTAGACTCAATGCATAAGATTGACAATAGTGCTCTCCGGTCTGGTGCTTTTAGTAAGAGGGTGATGACTCAACCTGAAAGTAAATAGATAGGCACTTCGCAGAGGGAAGTATTGATTTTCAGAGGTGCCAGAGCTTAAAAACGATATTGAAATTATAGTTTTTGGGTGGTGCACTTTTCCTGTCAACATCACGACCAAGGATTTCAATATCTTCCATTCTAAACACATTACTGGCGGTTCCCAAGAGGAATTGTAAAGTTTACTCCCATCCACCATACATACACAAGCCATGGCTAACCGAATCCACAAATGCCCTCCAACATGTCAACTGTCCCGGGAGTTATGTGTAATTAAATTTTTTTGCAGGACTGGGCATCCTTTCTACCGGCCTCTCTCGTGCAATAACAGGTGAATAAACGCGCATCTTGAGAATAATCCACTTAGCATGGAAGATACCGACCGCCCCATCGCACCATGAGCGGTACGAGTGCACAAAAGAGAAGTTTTATTTCAATATTAGAGGTGGCACATGCAAATTTACTTGGAACGATAGGGTAATGCCGTATATAGGTAGGTATGGTGGACTCATGTGGAATAACTTGGTTTAAGGATTTTGGATGCACAAGCAGTATTCCTGCATAGTACAGGTGAAGGCTAGCAATAGATTGAGAAGCGACCAGATAGAGAGCGAAAACGGCCATAATCATGCATTGCGAATAATTAACATTGAACATAGCATGAGTAGGATATGGACACTCTAAATTTTAACATCATGAAGGCTACATTGGTTTTGAATCAACTACATGTTTGCACATGGGCCAAGTCCAGCCACTCGAATTACTTAGAGGGAAATACCATACTACCATACCACATCATAATTATTTTAATGCATGTTGACACATAAGATAAATCATTATACAGTCCTAGCTATTTAAGCATGGCATGAGAAACTATAATTTCTAATTTTCATCATAAACATGTTCACTCCTGATATACTGAATCAAGATCGAACAAGCTAAACATATTCACAAAAACGGAAACCAAGAAGAGTTCATACCAGCTTCCTTTACCGCGATCACTTCACCAAATATCGTCATTATTGCCTTTCACTTGCACGACCAAATGATGTGATGATAATAATAATAGTGCAAGAGTGTCGTGGACTAAGATGGAATCTATAAGACAGTTTTATACAAAGGAGAAGACAAGGTAATATTGGCTCTTTGTTAGATCAACATTAATGCATATGAGAGCCACTCAACATTTTCATCGTGGTCTTTTCCTTTCACAACTGAATAAAAAGAAAAGAAATTCAGAGAAATACATTGAAATATTATTGCAGTTTTTGTTTTTCTCAGGAAAGAAAATATAATAATGGAAAAACAAGAACGAGAAAACTTATTTACACGGGAAAGCTCCCAACATGCAAAGGAAATATTTTTTGGTTTTCTTTTAATACTACCACAAATTAAACGGGAAATAAAAACTGAAAAGAAACGAGAAATATTTTTGGATTTTCGAAGTTTTTCAAACACAGAAGAAGAAAGCGGAAAAATAAAGCTAACATGGATATACAATGAAAGAGGGCGAACACCGACAATTGATATGAAATGTGTGAACATGAATGTAATGTCGGTGAGAAACACGTACTCCCCCAAGCTTAGGCGTTAGCCTAGCTTGGTGATCACCACTGCTGGTCTGGATAATAGTTAAAGTGATAACTCGTGAAGGCGTTCCTTCCGTCCTCCTCTGCCAAGCGAGCAACCTCTACTGCAGTGTTGTACTCCTGCACCCCGTCCTCAAGAACATAGTATCTCTGTCGAGCCTGAAACTCAAAGAGGGCAGGCACATGCAACATAACAAAAGCAGGCTTATATTTGCAAAACTTTAGGTTATACTCATAACCCCTAGCACTGTTCATAAGAAAGTCATGATTACCCATGGCTTCAAAGTCTAAATATCTCTCAGGCAGCCTAGGGTCATTAGGTTGAGGTGACACTCTTAGTTTTGCAGCTACATAGGAGGCATAAATTCCTCCATACAAATCTCCACTACTGCATTAGCATGCAACCTCAGAGCAACAATTGCATCGAGGTTATAATGTTTTTCACCGGTCACCGTAGTGTGAATAAGGCTCAAGTCCGGAGCGCACAATGCACTACAATCCTGTTTGCTTACTAGACATTTCCGATTAAACAGTGCAATGTAACGAATAGAGGGGAAATGAATACTTTTTATTCTAGCTTGTGTCACCCCTCTATCCTCTCCAACGCAAAGACTTTCTAGGAACATACTATAATCATATGTTTTTGTTTTTTCTAGAGAGCCCCAAATTGGAAGTTTGCATGCATCGGAGAATTCATCTAGATTCATACTAAAAGATTTATCATAGAGATTAAATAGCACCCTAGAAGTATGTGGATGATATCGAAATCCATGCGTGAATGAATTGGTAAGGTTATAGTATTGGACACACTTATCTGCAAGCAAGTCGGTGAGGTCGGTATTGTAAATGTAATGATCAAATTCCTCCTTGATACCTGCACCTCTCATGAACTCATCGCATGGCCAACGATATGGTTTAGCATCGGCCATGACTACCAGGCTTGTCTGGGGCTCAACATAAGCTTGCCATACCGAGCCCTCGCTCGACGACTCACTGGTAGTACTCCTTGTTGAAGAGCTCCTCCTAAAGGAACTCATCTTCCTAAGCACAAATTTCTAAAAAAATTGGGCCACAAAATTATGTCAATAAAACTTTGCAAAATTGATAGCAACTACTCATATAAGTACCTAGAGGCCATAACAAGCATTCATACTACTTAGAACTCAAAGAATTCATCAGGCAAGCTCATTTTCAGTAGCTCGAAGTGCAGCAAAATATGAAAAATATAAACCACTAAAGCAAAAAACTAATTGGAGCAATGGAGGAGTCACATACCAAGGAGCAAGTCCTCAAAACAGTTTCGGAAACGGAGTTCCGAGAAAAGAGATCGAAAATTTCAGGTTTAGGAGGAAGAACACGGGAGAGAGAAAGCTAGCGAATTTTTGCTCGAGGAGAGTGATGAAGTGAGCCGAAGGGATAAGGCAGGGGGTCCTGTGGACCCCACAAGCCATCAGGGCGCGCCCGGGGGGTGCCATGTTGGCTTGTGGCCCACAGGTGCACCTCACTGATGTATTTTTAGCACCAGAAATTCTTAAATATTCCAGAAAAAATCATGTTAAAAATTGGTAGCATTCCGAGACTTTTTTATTTTTGGGTCATTTTTTATTGCACGGTAAATTCAGAAAATAGGATTATCATGGCATTTTATTTTATTCAACTAAAAATAATAGAGAGTAATGATACAGAGACTTGTGCATACTAAATTCATCAATCACATGTCTTTCAAAAATGATCCATTAATAAGGGTGATCAAGTCTTATTAATAACTGTTTCCGATTGACGTGAAACTAAAGAATCTTTGTATAACACTAAGTTACCTCAACGGGGATTTGCATCTCCCCACAATAAGATTATAATATTTCTTCTTGGCAGTAGGTAGAGGGATTTTAAAACCTCCAATGATAACCATGGCACTTGGCTCAATGACATTAATATTATTAACCAACGTTTGCTTCTTCGAAAAATACACAGTATGTTGTTTGCCATTGACGTGAAAAGTAACCTTGCTTTTGTTGCAATCAATAACAGCCCCTGCAGTATTTAGAAAGGGTCTACCAAGGATGATCGACATGTTATCGTCCTGGGGCATATCAAGGATAACAAAGTTTGCTAAGATAGTAACATTTGCAACCACAACAGGAACATCCTCGCAAATTCCAATAGGTAAGGCAGTGGATTTATCAGCCATTTGCAAAGATATCTCAGTAGGTGTAAGCTTATTCAAATCAAGTCTTTTATATAGATGGAAAGGCATAACACTAACACCGCCTCCTAAATCACATAAAGAAGTTTTAACATAACTTCTTTTAGTAGACCAAGGTATTGTGGGTATACCCGGATCTCCCAACTTCATAGGTACTCCACCATCAAAAGAATAATTAGCAAGCATAGTAGCAATTTAAGTTTTAGGTTTTTCTTTTGTCTATAATAATATCCTTCATATACTTAGCATACGGAGGCATTTTCAATATATCAGTCAAGCGAGTGCACAAAAAGACAGTTCTAATCATTTCAGCAAAGCGTTCAAAATCTTCATCGTCCTTACTCTTAGAAGACATACGAGGGAATGACATGGGTCTTTGAACCCATGGCTCTCTTTCCCTACCACGTTTCCTAGCAACAAAGTCTCTCTTCTCATATCATTTATTTTTAGGTTGTGGGTTATCAAGATCTTCCGCAAGTTCTATTTCCACACCATTATCATGTTCTTTATTATTATCTGGTTGAGCATCTACGTGAACTTCATCATTATTATTGTCATTATCGTTATCACCAGGTGCATGTTCACTACCAGATTGTGTCTCAACATTAGAAACAGAAACATCATTATGTTTTTCAGCAGGTTATTCCATAACAGGTTCGCTAGAAGCATGCAAAGTCCTATCTTTTTTCTTTTCTTTTTCTTCTTAGATGGACTAGGTGCATCATCATTAATTCTTTGAGAATCTTGTTCAATTCTTTCAGGGTGACCTTCAGGATAAAGAGGTTCCTGAGTCATTCTGTGTCAGGGTACGACGATCTATGGGGCTATCAAGGCCCCTTTAGTGGTTCGGCAAGGGAGATCACGCAAAGAGCATCACCGAACCATGCGCGCACGAGGGATTAGACAGGTTCAGGCCGCCGGAGCGTAATACCCTACGTCATGTGTGTTGTGGTAATTCCAGGTTCACAATATACGAGCGTCACAGCCCGGCACGGATGCTCGGGGAGCGTCGCTACTCATGTAAATGAACAAAGTGTCCACCTTTCTAAAGGTAGCCATGGACCTCCTTTTATAATACAAGGGGCTACCACAGTGGCTAAGATGGTCTTTCCATGGATAAACAATGTATATCCCTCTGCCCAAATCGCTGGAAATAGCGATAGTGGGATATAACTAACTCTTGCAGACTAGGACAGTCACATTAAATGCGTTGTGAGGTGGCGCGCTGGTGACGTCTCCCGGCAAGGATTGCCTCTCCTTTTGTGTCGTTCACCCAGCTACGTCATATTCCTTTGCAACACCATGGGACGGGTGTCATTAAAGCTGCTGTAAATCTGGTAAGCTGCCACGTGCCCCCAACTAGCTCCACCTAACCGCCTGCCCGCTTGACAGTTAGTCGATGTAGACAACCAGCCTGACGACGTGGAGCGATAGCTTGGCGGGAAGAGGCCTTGGCAGGTGCTTTAACATTCGAGTCCTCCGACAAGGAGGGCTTGCCTATTCGCTCGAACCCTTGTATGAAGTGGTTGGCATCCAGATCCAGCCTGGCAGGGCCTTGCCGGTCCGGAGGCCATGGTCGTCTGGTGCACAAGTCAGGGTACTTAGGGCCCCATTCTTTAGTACACCGACAGGATCCCTCGGGCCTGGGCCACACTTGCGTCCCTGACATTTGTTGGGCTAGGCCAAAAAAACAGTGCACACGCACACGCGGCTGCAATTACCTGCGATTATGATGATGATTTCCCCGCTCCTTCACAGGACGCGCATTCAACGCAAGCCATGGGAAGCGGGGCAATACGGTGTTTGAACGGACGTGCCTGAAAGGCCATGCCGCATCGAACAGTAAGAGGCGCCCCCTGCGTCACGCAATTCCACACAAGCTCAGTATTGGGGGAGAGAGGCGGTCGCCCAAGCAGCATGCTTGGCATCGAAAAGTCAGCCTCCGAACCATCTCGCGTCGCTTGAGTGTCCTTGCCCCTTCCGCTCCGTCTTCCTCCCTTGACTGCATCCTGCATGACGCGTGTGACATGCGGGGCCTGGTATTGGTTGGGAGGGGCGCTCACTGGTGCTAGCTGTGTGCCAGTGCATGTTCGCCCCGGGTCGCGGAGAGCCAGCCCCTCCTCTTCCCCGTCTCTATAAAGAGGGGGGACCGAGGCGGAGCGCTGCTCATTCATGCTCTTCTGCTCTAGCCCATCGACCAGTGCCTTCTCCTCCCTTCCTCCGCCATCTCCTCCAGCACGCCATTCTCAAGATGGCGAGGGGCCGTGGTCGCGCTCGTGGGTCCAGTGCAATCGCGAGGGGCACCCTCCCAGAGCCCGGTGTGGATCATGTTGAAGGCGGCGGGGGCTGGCTCTAGTTCCCGCGGAAGGACGACGTCCAGAGGCCACGGAAGGACGGCATATCGGGGCCGTGGAGGAACTGCTCCGCCGAACCGCAGCGGTCATAATGGTGCACCCCTCCCGCAGCCCCATGCAGTGATCCATGCGGAGGAGGAGGTGCAAGAGTTCGTCGTGGCGCTCCCCCGGTGGCAACGGAGCTGGCTTCGCCTCCCTGACCCATTTGCGCAGGCCATGGAAAGCAGCCGGCCCCAAGGTCTGTGGCTCCAAGCGAACGGTTGTTGCAATGGGCCCGCCTAGGTGGGCATCGATCTCTCCGCCGGAAGCGCCATGCTCTTGACGCGGGGATGGAAGTCGTTCCCCCACTCCCGTGGTCTTGGACCCAGGCATCTCCTCCACTTCAAGTTCGACGGCTCCACCACCCTCTTCGTGAAGATCTTCGGGGTTTCCGGCATCCGCTTGGAGTGCTGTGCGGAGAGCTCGAGCGGCAGTGACTACGACTCCTCCAGCGACAGCGACGACGACGGCAGCACCTTTGGCATCAAGTAGGAGGACTCCAACTAGACGCGTGATACGTCTCCAATGTATCGATAATTGATGAAGTATTCATAAATGATTGCCTATGTTTACAATACTTTTATATGGTTTTGGTGCACTTTACATGATTTATTTAGAACTAACCCGGACTGACGTTGTTTTTAGCAGAACTACTGTGGTGTTTTTTTTGTGCAGAAATCAAAGTTCTCCAAATGCAATGAAACTTTTTGACGATTTTTTTGGAACAAAAGAGGCACTAGAAGCTTTGTTGGAGGGCCAGAAGAGCCACGAGGTGGGCACAACCACCAGGGCACGCCAGGCCCCTCCGGCGCTCCCTGGTGTCTTGTGGTCCACTTGTGGCCTATCTTCGCGTGAAACCGACGCCCAAAAATCCTACATATTCAGAAACCCCCAGAAATAACCCTAGATGAGAAGTTCCGCCGCTACAACTCTCTGTATCGACGAAAAAACAATCTGGAGGCTTTCCAGTACCCTACCGAAGAGGGTAGATCATCTCCGGTGGCCATCGTCATCATCCCGGCGGAGTTCAAGACGAGGAGGGAGTAGTCCACCCTCGGGGCTGAGGGTATGTACCAGTAGCTATGTGTTCAAACTCTCTCTCTCGTGTTCTTGAGATGTCACGATCTTGATGTATCACGGGCTTTGTTAATATAGTCGGATCATATGATGTTATTCGCTTGCTATCATGTTGTGATGAATTGAATCTTTCCCTTTGAGATGTCGTTATGTTGGACTGAATATTTTGCTTGAGAACACTTGATGTATGTCTTGCGTGGGATACCCATAGTGACATAGGGGTATCCTATTGATTCACTTGATATATGTTGAGGCATCAACTTGCGGATTCCGGTGACCTAGGGGATCTATGCATAGGGGTTGATTGCATGTTTTCATACCATGTTCTCCGATAGAAATCTTGGGGCACTCTTTGAGGTTCTTTGTGTTGGATTGAGTATTATGAATCTGAAATTGTTTGATGTGTATCGTATAATTAACTCATGGATACTTGTGGTGACATTGGAGTATCTAGGTGACATTAGAGTTGGTTGATGCGTATCATATGGTGTTATTTTAGTACAAACTCTAGATAGATTGATCGGAAAGGATAACTTGGTGTTATTTTAGTACGAACTCTTGGATAGATCGATTGGAAAGGATAACTTTAAGGTGGTTTCGTACCCTACAAACAATTTCTTCTTATGTTCTTCGCTAGATAAGAACTTTGGAGTGATTCTTCGTTACACGTTGAGGGATGGTTATGTGATCCAATTATATTAGCATTGTTGAGAGATTGCAATAGCGAAAGTACAGACCCTAGGCCTTGTTTTGAAGCATCGCAATACCATATGTGCTCACTTTTGTTACTTGTTACCTTGCTGTTTTTATATTTTTAGATTACAAAAACCTATGTCTACCATCCATATTGCACTTGTATTACCATCTCTTCGCCGAACTAGTGCACCTATACAATTTTCCATTGTATTGGGAGTGTTGGGGACATAAGAGATTTCTTGTATTTGCTTGCAGGGTTGTTTGAGAGTGACCATGTTCATCCTACACCTCCCACGGATTGATAAACCTTAGGTCATCCACTTGAGGGAAAATTTGCTACTGTCCAACAAAACTCTGTGCTTGGAGGCCCAACACGAGTCTACAAGAACACGTTTTGTAGTAGACATCAAGCTCTTTTCTGGCGTCATAGCCGGGGAGGTGAGTACTTGAAGGTATATCTTTAGATCTTGCAATTAAATCATTTAGTTTCTTGTTTTTCCCTAGTTTGGTTTCATAAAAGAAAACTACGAAAAATGGAATTGAGGTGGCCTCATATTATTCGTCTTTCTCATGTCTTTCTTGAAAATGATGGAAAGGAAAATTGTGCTCAATTGATAGAAGAAGAATTCAATAAAATGTTTGGCATAAATGATGAGCATGATTGCAATGTTGTTAGTATGAATTCTATGAATATCCAAATTACTAATGATGATTGCACTAGTCATGATAAAAATGTTTCTTATAAGCATGTCAATTTTTGTGGAGGGCATAAAGTTTGTGAAGACGTGCCTTATAGGGATGATAGATTTTGTAAGAAGCATAAACATGATAGAACCATTTTTTTGCTCAAAGTGATAGATGAATTTGCTATGAAATTATGTTCTCTTTGTCCTATTACTTGTGAAATTTGCAATAAAGTTGGTCATCTTAATTTCCAATGCAAACTTTTTCATGATCAAATCATGGCCAAATATTGTAATGACTTGATCACCCTTGAACTTTATAACGAGCTTTCTCTATTTTTGGGGAGTGAAGAATTGACACATAAAAATAGTTGGTTTGAAGTATTCATTCTCACGGGCGACATTGAAACTAATCTAAAAAATATCTATATGTTTTGCATGGTAAATTGCAATGAGAATGCTTATATTGCCAACTATAGAAAGATGGGAAAACTAATAGAATATAAAAGGAATACTAATGAAAGGGTAAAGATTTCCACTTTCCCTCCTATTTTCTCTCATGATGAAATAGGTGACGAGGAGGAGCTCCCTATTCAACCAATCTCATCAATAAGAAGCTCGAAAAAATTAATTAAACCCACACATGATGTGGTGAAGAAGAAGAAAAGAAGAAAGACTAGAGGGAAAATGGTATCTCTCCCAAATGATGTTGCTCCTATTATTGTTCTGCCTCACGAGGATGAATCAAAACTAATTGTGGAAGATGATACACTTGATGATGATTTTGTTATGCCTATTCCTTGTTGTGATGCCTATGATTGGGAATATAATGATACTTCTTATAATCTTGAAAATCTTTTTGGCACCAACTTGGTCAATTATGATGATCATAATTATTATAATATTGATGCTATTCATACTATTAATGATGAGAGTGATTATGCTTATGATATGCCATGCCACAAGCTTGGGGATGCTATGTTTGATGAGAATGACATGTTTGAGAATTTATTTGCTGCAATTAATGTTTGTCCCATGCTTGGGGATGCTATGCTTAATGAAGATGATCTTTTTAGTTCTCCTACTTTGAATGATCAAATTTGTTATGATGATTGCATGCCTCCTATTTATGATGATTGCAATCCCACCCGAGTATGTGTAGATTGGGTTCGTTTTCCCATGCTCTGCTCCGGATCCGACGCAAAATTTCGGTAGCACCTCCCCGTTGTTCTCCTGATACACATCTTGGCAATAAGAAGAGAGGATGTGTACCCGGAAAACAGCAGGGAGGCACTGACGAAATTCTGCATCGGATCCGGAGCAGAGCATATGGGAAAACAAACCCAATCTACACATACTCGGGCTGTCCATGGATAACGTTGGATAATTCGAACGAATCATGGTTATAAATATGCTAATGCATGCATATTTATAGATGTAACCCTTTCGAACGGGAGACGCATAGTGGTCACGCATACTGATGATTGAAGACACCTATAGCTAGCAAGTTTCATCGGCACGAACACCAGAACAGAGCAAATGAAGGGGGGAGGAGGAGATGTCATTTGTGCTCACCCACGAACGCAGGGGCGGAGCTCGTCGAACACTAGACCCTCGCACCGATGAAAAAACTGCACATTTTAATCGAAAGATGAGTAACATAGCAATATTGTTTTTTCCGTCAACCTAACTAAATATTTATAACAGGACGAATGGGTTAGGGGGTTCCTCGACGTCGATGAAACCCTAAATAGCAAGTATCATCGGTCCGAGATACATGTGGCGCTCGGCGGTGATACTTGCTATTTAGGGTTCCCTCGACGTCGAGGAACCCCCTAACCCGCTCGTCCCCGGGCGCCCTCTGGTATGGCGACGCACGGTCGACGGGTCAGCACTCAGACCGGGGGATTCTCGGCATGGGCGACGGCGTCGGGACCGGCGGGACCCACTGGCTCCACCATCTCTCCCCTCGGCGACCGGCGATCCACGACCCTCTTCCTTTTATCCTTTTTCCTCTTCTTCTACTTATTCTTCTTTTTTTCAACTTTCTTCTTCTTCTAATTATCTAAACCTAAATCTAGCACTAACCTAATCCTACCACTAACCTAAACCTATTAATAACACCTAAACCTAAACAGCAAATAACAGTAGAAAAAAATAAAAAAAAGTTCACCTTGGCTCCGGCGGTGTTGGAGGAGGCGGTGGGGCGCCGGGGCGGCGGGGCGCCGTCGGGGCGGCAGGGGCGGGGTGGGGCGCCTAGGCGCCGGGGGCGGGGCGTCGCCGGGGAAGCGGGGCGGGGCGTTGCCGGGGGTCGGGGCGGGGGCAGCTCGGGCCCGGGGGCGGCGGCGCGGGTGAGGTGAGGGCCGGGAGAGAGAGATGGGGGTGGGGCGCGGGTGAGGTGGGGGCCGGGAGAGAGAGAGAGGGGCGGCGACGCGGGTGAGGTGAGGTTCGGGAGAGAGAGAGATCTAGAGGGGAGAGAGAGGGGTCGGGCGCGGGCGCCGGCCCCTTTTCAGTTAGGTCACAGCTCTTTGCCGTCTTCTAGCAGACGGCAAAGAGCCTAGCTAGTGGGGTGGGGCCGGGGGGAAACGGCCTTTAAAAGGGCCACTTTCTTTGCCGTCTGCTGGCGGACGGCAAAGAAGCTTTGCCGTCCGCCAGCAGACGGCAAAGAAAGTGGCCGTTAGGTCGTTCTCGTTAGTGGGCCACCCACCCTCTTTGTCGTCTGCTAGCAGATGGCAAAGCTTCGATGCCGTCAGCTAGCTGACGGCAAAGCGAAGGCTGACGGTAAACACCTTCTTTGCCGTCAGCTAGTTCTTTGCCGTGTGTTTTCTGGAAACGGATGACAAAGAGCTTCTTTGCCGTCCGCCAGCTGACGGCAAAGAACTGGCAGACGGCAAATTTGCTGATTCCAGTAGTGTATCCCTCCTCACGGAGGGGCAAATCCCATCTTGGTTAACCATGTCTCGCGGCATGTCTCACGACTCACCCGAAAGCTACCTTTATAACTACCCAGTTACGGAGTAGCATTTGATAGACCCTAAGTAAGTTGATCCTCATCCCGAGAACATGCAATGACCTCAGGTCTAGGACATGGCATATACATTGTGCTTGAGACTAACAGATGACATTATCTCGATGTGTCTCAAAGTGGGTCTGTCCGACTCGGTGATCTCAATCCCCGAGTCCATACTATTAGTTTAGCATCTCTATGCACATGACTTGTGAAACGTAGTCATCAACTGAATCGTATACTAGTAAAGGATATGTGTCCGCATAACCTTAACAACTAGGGACTATTACAACAATCATCATACAATATATAGTCTCATGAATAAGTCACATACTTATTGATACGTATCACTGATGATGTTCAAGGACAATACAAAATACTCATGAATACATAGGAAATGAGATCATCACATGATTGCCTCTAGGGCATATCTCCAACAATCTCCCACTTGCACTAGAGTCAATCATCTAGGCATCGTATGCCCATGGACCTCTTGTGCATCTCATGCTTCGACTGTGGGAGAGGCTTCGTTAATGGATCAACAATATTTGCATCCGTGTGTATCTTGCGTATGTTTACATCGCCTCTCTCGACAATGTCGCGAATGAGGTTAAAACGCCTGAGTATGTGTTGGGTTTTATGATGGTTCTATGGTTCCTTGACTTGTGCAATAGCACCACTATTATCACAATAGAGGTCCAATGGATTGGACGAGTCCTGAACCACTCCAAGATTAGAAATAAAATTATTCAACCAAACACCTTCTTTTGCAGCTTCAGAAGCCACAATGTACTCAGCCTCTGTTGTAGAATCAGCTACAGTATCTTGCTTGGCATTCCTCCATCTCACTGCTCCTCCATTCATAATGAACACAAACCCAGATTGCGATCGACTATCATCCCTATCGGTTTGGAAACTAGCAACAGTGTAACTCTTTACATCGAGCTCATCCTCACCTCCATAAACCAGGAACATATCCTTTGTCTTCTCAAGTATTTAAGGATATTCTTTACCGCTATCCAGTGACTCTCACCTGAATCAGCCTGGTATCTGCCTACTACGCTTAGAGCAAAGCTAACATCAGGACGAGTACATACCATAGCATACATCATGGACCCGATAGTCGAAGCTTATGGAATCCCATCCATGCGTCTTCGCTCATCAGGAGTCGAAGGACTCTGAGTCTTGCTAAGACTAATGCCATGTGACATGGACAAGAACCCTTTCTTGGCATCTTGCATGTTGAACCGCTTTAACACCTTGTCTATATACGTACTTTGGCTTAATCCAATAAGCCTTCTCGATCTATCTCTATAAATCTTGATTCCCAAAATATAAGCTGCTTCTCCCAAGTCTTTCATCGAAAAACTATTTTTCATTGAGTCCTTGACAGATTCAAGCATTTGAACATCATTTCCAATCAACAATATGTTCTCCACAAACAGGATCAGAAATGCAACTGAGCTCCCACTGACCTTCCTGAATACACAATGATCAAAGTCATTCTTGATGAAGCCAAACTCTTTGACCGCTTCATTAAATCGAATGTTCCAATTCCGAGATGCTTGCCTCAATCCATAAATGGATCTCTGAAGCTTGCATACCTTGCCCGCATTCTTTGGATCGACAAAACCCTCGGGCTGTATCATATACACGTCCTCAGTTAAATTTCCATTAAGGAAAGCCGTTTTGATGTCCATCTGCCATATCTCATAGTGGAAATATGTAGCTATAGCAAGAATGATCCGAATTGATTTAGTCATCGCTACCGGTGAATAAGTCTCACCGTAGTCAACTCCTTGAACTTGTCGATAACCTTTAGCGACAAGTCGAGCCTTATGGACTGTAACATTTCCATCCATATCAGTTTTCTTCTTAAAGATCCATTTGCACTCAATGGCTCGAACGCCATCTGGCGGATCAACCAAGTTCCAAACTTTATTGTCATCCATGGACTTTAATTCGGATCTCATGGCCTCAAGCCATAACTCGGAATTAGGGCTCACCATCGCTTCCGCATATGTGGTCGGTTCGTTGTTCTCCAAGAACAACACATTGCAGTCGTGCATATTGCGCAACCTTTCCGACCTACATGGAACCTGCGCCGATTCCACTACGGGTTCCCTGACTAACTCCGGTGTGATTGAATCACCTGTCGGAATGTCCCCATGTGGCTCTCGAATTTGTTCGAGTCGGACCGACCTCCCACTAGCCTTCCGATTGAGAAACTCTTTCTCAAGGAAAACTCCATGTCGAGCGACAAACACTTTGCCCTCTTCACAGTTGTAGAAGTAATATCCCAAGGTTTCCCTAGGATATCCCATGAATATGCACTTGTCTGACTTGGGTGTGAGCTTGTCCGACTGGAGTCGCTTGACATATGCTTCACAACCCCAAATCTTTAGAAAAGACAAGCTATGACTCTTTGCAGTCCATATCTCATATGGTGTCTTATCTACGGACTTTGATGGTACCCTGTTTAGTGTGAAAGCTGCGGTTTCTAGAGCGTATCCCCAAAATGACAAGGGTAAATCCGACTGACTCGTCATCGATCGGACCATGTCTAACAAAGTCCGATTCCTCCGTTCCGACACACCATTTCTCCATGGCGTACCTGGAGGAGTGAGTTGTGGAACTATTCCACGGTTCTTTAGATGATCATCAAACTCCTGGCTCCTATACTGACCGCCACGATCAGATCGTAGAAGCTTGATTGTCTTGCCGAGTTGATTTTCCACTTCGTTCTGAAACTCCTTGAACTTTTCAAAAGTTTCTGACTTGTGCCTCATCAAGTAGACATATCCATATCTACTAAAGTCATAGGTAAAAGTCACGAAGTATTGGAAACCACCTCTAGCTGTCGTTCTCATCGGTCCACATACATCACTATGTATAAGTTCCAATAGCTCAGACGCCCTCTCACAACTCTTTGCAAAAGGAGTCTTAGTCATCTTGCCGAGTAGGCAGGACTCACCTGTCTCATATGATTCAAAATCAAATGAAGTCAGAATTCCATCATCATGGAGCTTCTTCATGCGCTTTTGACTAATGTGTCCTAGTCGACAATGCCAGATGTAAGTCGGATTTATCTCGTTAGGCTTATGCCTCTTGAAATTTATGTTATAGACCGATTCACCTTCAAGATCTAATATAAATAACCCATTCTTAACAGGTGCAAAGCCATAAAACATTTCATTCAAGTAAATAGAACAACCATTGTCCTTAATACTGAATTCATAACCTTGCCTTATCAAACATGAGGCCAAAATAATGTTTCGACTCAATGCAGGAAAAAAATAACAATTATCAAGTTGAATGGTGCCGACGGCTAATGCAGCAACTCTTGCTTTATTCCCGACGCGTATGTCAACTTCTCCTCTTGCAACATTCCTAGCCCTTCTTAGCCCCTGCATCAAGTTGCATATGTGAACAACCGATCCGGTATCATATACCCAAGAGCTACTAGAAATATCAGCAAGAAAAATGTCTATAACATATACAACAAGTGTACCTGAAGAAGAAGTCACACTTCCAGTCTTCTTGCCTATCTTGGCAAGCCACTTGCGGCAGTTCCTCTTCCAGTGACCGGTTTCCTTCCAGTGAAAGCAAACGGTCCCCGTGTTTGGTCTGGACTTGGGTGCGGCAGCGACAGTAGGAGTTGCCTCCTTGCCCTTTGCCTTAGTCTTTTTCTTGGACCAGCTCTTCTTGAACTTTGTCATGTTCTGCACCATCAACACTTGATGTGTGCCTTTATTGATATCCCGCTCTGCCACTTTTAGTATCCCATGCAATTCAGTGAGCTTCTTTTCCATGCCGTTCATATGGAAGTTCGAGATGAACGCCCCATAGCTAGTCGGAAGAGAAGCTAGAATTGTATCCGTGGACAATTCGTCCCCAAGTGGGAAGCCTAACCGATCCAAAGCTTGCATGCATCCGATCATCTTGATCACATGCGGGCTCAGTGGATCACCCTCTTTCAGCTTACAATCCATCAAGGATCGCCAGACGTTGAACCTTTCGGTCCTTGCATGCATCTGAAACGAGCTTTTGAGGTTCTCGATCATATCGAAAGCCTCAATGTTTTCGAAATGCTGCTGAAGATCGGGCTCCATATAAGCCAGCATGAGACAGCTTATCTCGTTTGACTCATCAACGAGTTTCTGGTGGGCATTCCTGGCCGTGGCATTAGCATTCTCTGCAGGTTCCTCTAGAAGGGGTTCCTCTAGAACATGTTCCTTTTTATCATGCCGACAACAATTCTCAGATTTCTATACCAGGTGGTAAAGTTTGTTCCATTCAGTTTACCCTTTTCTAGGATTGATTTAAAACTAGGTTGAGCAGGTGGTGCCATTGATCTACAACAGAAATATGCAAAACACTAAGACATGTATTCATAAAGAGTAATTCAAATTAAACATTTTAATAAGAACATTACTCCCACTAAAATCAACATCCCTCCATTGATTCTTAGTGATTCAAGATCCAAGATCCACATGTCAACTAGTGAGCTTTTGCATCACCGCCAGAAGACTAGATCACTCGGTAAGCAACACTTGCTAATCATATCTCTATACGACTCTTGGTTGTTGGGGACATCTCATGCCACGCCAACTCTTATGCCATGAGGCCCAAAACTATTTTGATAGCCACGACAAGTTAACCAATGCTTCGCTCGTAAGTGTCCGACACAAACACACCACGTTAAGGAGAATTAGTAGCACCCTAATTTTATAGGCCCACCACTAAAAATACTTAACATGTGATGTTGCAGCTATTGGGGAGGCAATTTTACTTGACATTCTTTGAGGGATCACCCTACTTAATAACATCTATCATGCAAAAGAAGGGCGCATAAAAGGGATAAACTTTGACATGCATTTTATATATGTGTGATATGGTATAGCCCCTTTCATCAATGCATGGTGATCTCCATCTCCACGTGCGCTGCATGCCCATGGTGATCTCCATCTCCATGCATGGTTGCCCTTGTGGTGATCTCCATCTCCACACATGGTGTCAACCGCCAAGTGTTACATAAGATACTATGCTATTACAAACTAATAGCTATGTGAGTAAATTACATTACAAGGCATCTCATGTTGACACGCAGGTCATTAATACAATTAATGGGACAACTATATGGCTCCAGCCGGTTGCCGCACTCATGACACGCGGGTCATGATTTAAAAATTTACAAGCAACATTCATGGGCTATACCAAATCACAAGCATTCCCTGCAAAAACAAGTCAGACGTTCTACCGTCAAAAATAAAACTGTCTGAAACTCTATTTTCCAAGAGGATTTTGACCTCGAAAATATCGCCGAAAACGGCGAAGCTATGCCCGTTTTATTGTGACCCCTCCAACAGATTTCAGCACTGCGGAAATCACATTTCCACGGTGTCGATCTTTGCTCCAGTTCGATCAATCTCATTGATCTTCGCGTGCTGCATCTGGATTTACGCTCCACTGTCTACCCCGGTGGCGGAAACCAACCGGTAGGGGTAATTCGTGTCACGACCTCTGCATCATGATCACGGAATTGAGATCACGAAACCAACCGTCAACACTGACGTGCACAGCCGATCTCATCGACCCGCACCTGAACCGATCTACATATCTCATATGCAAATCACCGAATCTATCACCACACAGCAGAGGCTCTGATACCACTGTTGGAACACGCGGTACGCTACGCTAGCGCCAAATAAAAATTTCTACCGCGCACCCAAGAACATGCTGCTAGAAATAGATCACGGGATCGGGTTTACCACTAGACGCGCAGTCACCGCAGTGGAAGTAGAGTTGGTGATCCGTGTAGTCGATTAGCCGATTCGTCTCCTCCTCGTGTAGCTGATCTCCCACGAACAGTTCCTCGCGCATCCCTCGAACAGTTCCTCATGGATCCCTCGAGCGGTTCGTCCAAGCACCGCAGATGCGATGCCTCCAAGGTATCCACACGTACGGGGGCAGCGTCCGGCGGCGGACTGCTAGGTCCGATCGCACGGCATGGTGGCGTGGGGAGTGGCGGTGGATGTCGACGGGAGGAAATAGATCAACCCTGAAAGGTGCGCCCACTCCCCTTTATATAGACCTCCGAAGTGGGCTCAACACTTGAGGCCCATGATGAGTCTAGTCCCATTTTCCATTCGGATCCAATCTGAATGGGCTGCAATCCCTTAAGTGTGCGACCCTATAGGTTCATGTACACATGGACACGACCCGAGTCGATAATCGGTAGCGGCTCCTAGCAGAACGTGCCAACTCCCATGTGTGCGCAAAGTCGTTAGACGAACCTCGACAATATGTCATATACAACATTCCTTTTGCCTCATGATATAGGTTGTAGAGCTCAAGGCAGGTACTTGTCACCCTCCGAAACCGTGATGCAGATTCCCGAACTGGGTTAACACTTAACCCATGTCGCATGGCCATGCTTTCTGAATCCGATCACACGAGAGGGCCCAGAGAATATCTCTCCTCACGGAGGGGCAAATCCCATCTTGGTTAACCATGTCTCGCGGCATGTCTCACGACTCACCCGAAAGCTACCTTTATAATTACCCAGTTATGGAGTAGCGTTTGATAGACCCTAAGTAAGTCGATCCTCATCCCGAGAACATGCGATGACCTCAGGTCTAGGACATGTCATATACATTGTGCTTGAGACTAACAGATGACATTATCTCGCTGTGTCTCAAAGTGGGTCTGTCCGACTCGGTGATCTCAATCCCCGAGTCCATACTATCAGTTTAGCATCTCTATGCACATGACTTGTGAAACGTAGTCATCAACTGAATCGTATACTAGTAAAGGATATGTGCCCGCATAACCTTAACAACTAGGGACTATTAGAAAAATCATCATACTATATATAGTCTCACAAACAAGTCACATACTTATTGATACATATTACTGATGATGTTCAAGGACAATACAAAATACTCATGAATACATAGGAAACGAGATCATCACATGATTGCCTCTAGGGCATATCTCCAACACGTACAATGGGATTCTGGTCTGACCGGTGCTAGCAAAGTTTATGGCGGCTTCCACCACGCCTACAAGACCCTCAAGATGCCAGGGCCAGTGAGCATCATTACCGTCCGCATCGACAACAAAGATGCGGTCCTCTACGTCGACAAGCTCTTCCGGGAGGCAGTTGTAGCGTCTCCCAACGAGGCACTCGCTCCTGCCGGCAAAGCTCTCGGGGGGAAGAATGAGAACAAGAGCTCTGGGGGATCTCGTAAGGACTCCGAGAAGCGCGCCACAGAGTGTAGCACACCCGTCGAGGACTTACCAGAGACCTCTGCCGCCAGGAGCAAGAAGGACAAGGTGACTATTCCCAAGACAAAACAAGTGGCTGCGCGGGAGAATGGCGAGAGCTGCACTTTCACCATAAGTGCCACCCTCGACAGCAAATAGGAAAGCACGCTGGTCACCTTCCTGTGGGCGAATGTCGATGTGTTTGCCTAGCAACCATCCGACATCCCTGGTGTTCCTAGGGAGGTGATTGAGCACCACCTTGCCGTTTGTCCCCATGTGTGCCCGGTCAAGCAGAAGGTCCGAAAGCAAGCCCTGGAACGGCAGGAGTTTATTGCCAAAGAAATCAAGAAACTAGAAGCAGCTGGTCTAATCAGAGGCGTGATCCACCCAACTTGGCTGGCGAATCATGTGGTAGTGTGCAAGGCAAATGGGGAATGGAGACTTTGCATCGACTTCATCGATGTCAATATGGCTTGCCCGAAGGACCCATTCCCCTTACTGCGCATAGATCAGATAGTGGACTCAACCGCTAGCTGTGATCTCTTATCTTTGCTTAACGCCTAATCTGGATATCACCAGATCTTCATGGACAAGGAAGACGAACAGAAAACAGCATTCCTTACCCCTTGCGGTGCGTACTGTTTGAGACGCATGCCATTTGGGTTGAAGAGCGCCGGTTCAACATTCGCAAGAGCAGTTCAGATTGGTTTTGGGCTGCAACTGCACACGAATTTGGCAGCCTACATGGACGATATAGTGGTCAAAACCAAGAGCAAGGACATGCTTGTCGGAATCGGGGCTCCGGGGACCAAGAAAGGTTCGAACTCTGGGGTGCACTCGCTCTCCCACCCTACTCTGCCTCACAACCTCACGGTGACCCTCCGGCGACTCGAACTACGGAAGACGAACAAAGGACACACAGCTTACCCAGGTTCGGGCCACATCGCGGTGTAAGACTCTACTCCTGCGTGTCTAGATTGCTTGAGGATGAAGATGAGTACAAGGTGTGTTCTGTCCTGCCCCGGGTTCGATGCCCCCTACGGTGGCTGGTTACCTACTCTTATATTGGCCTTGGTCCTCTTTCCCCCGAAAATACCAGGCAGGAAGGGTTGCCACAACGGCCAGTTTGAAGGCGGACAAGACTGCAACCTATCCTGACAAAAGTGTTCTTCGCCTGTCAAATCTCCTCGTCGTGACATGCTTGTGGGATCGGGGGTGACCCCCGTCCTGCCAAGCCCCCGGTCTTCGTCTTCTTGCACAAGAAGGGAAACATTTGGGGATTGCTTTGGGAACCCGCGAGCTAGCCCTGCCCCTTTGTCACCAAAGAGGAAAGCCTCTCTGTCCGTGCACGCTGGCACCGCTCCTGGCGCCGCCTGGTGCGGCGCGCGTCACCCACGAGGCGGTAAAGGGCCACGTGATATTTGATCAAGCCGCCGCTGCGAAAGCCTCGGGGGCGGCCCCAGGAGGCGACCTCACGAAGGGGGGCTCCACGAGGCCCTTGATGATGACTACTGCCTCCTGGCTCCCGAGGCGGGGGCCCTCGGGAGGGCCTCACCCGTGAGATCCGACGGCGGGCCGCGTTAGCCCACGGCACGCGCCGTGCCTTGGGCCGCAGGCAGACGAGCCTGGGTACCCCCAGTACCACGGGCCCGACAGTAGCCCTCGGGGCCGCGATGCGCACGGTCCCACCTGCTAGGGGCAGAAGCAACACGGGCCCCAACCGCCTACGGGCGAGGTCTGGCGCGTGGCGACACGGCGGATCATGGGGTGTCTTCACTGCCCACAATGCCTCGGTAACTGCTCCACGCTGGCATAAAGCCTGCGCTCGGTGCCGGACCATCATTGCCCTTCCTTGTTTAGCGTTGCCCTCCGACGCCTTCCTTCGTGCGTACACTTGCCCCCAATTCACCGAGCGACCATCGCCTCCCATCTCGCTGAGAAACGGGGTGGTAGCAACGGTAGAAGAGCAGCCTGCGCCGGAACCCGCCCTGGGCAGGTCCACAGTGCTCAACAGCGAGGGGCTCAACAAGGTCCCCCCGATGACCGCGACCGCCTCTAATGAGTGGGGGCGGACCAAGATCTTGCCAGCCTCGTTGCCCCCTGCTGAGCTGGAAGCCACCTCCATCGTCCTCCACCTTCCAGCGCCCTTCTCCGGTTTACTTCCTCCTTTCTTGAATTTTTTCGACGTTGTGCTCTCGCATTACCAAATCCACGCACTGCATCTCGAGCCAAAATCCGTTATCCTTCTCTCATCATTCACCTTCCTATGTGAGGCCTTCCTGGGTGTTCCCTCCTTAGTGGAGCTGCTCCGACACTTCTTCTTCCTCCAGCTGACCGCGCCCAGCCAGTGCTCTGGGTGCGTGTCGTTCCAGGCAGTGGATGCGACGGCGAGCGAATGCATCGACATGAGGATCAACCCCGACGTGGGAGGCTTAAGGTGGAAGTGGCTGTATGTGGACACCGGCCAGTACAGCCCCCTGCAGCTGACCCCGTCGTCCCCGGCCGTGCCGAGCTCTGGTGGGGGCACGAGAGGCTTGATGACCCGAGGTTGTCGTCTATGATGAGGAGGCTGGCCACCCTGAGGACAACAGGGGTGACCGTGACGCTAGTCATGAGGGAGTTCCTCCGGCGAAGGATTGCTCCCCTTCAACGCCACTCCCGCCCGATGTGGGCCTTTACTTGTCCAACGGACCCCATGCGACTCCACCCAGATCGTCTGCCGCCCGAAGTGTTAGATGGGGTGCTTCGAGTCCTGACCGGCGAGGTAGCTGGGGTCCTCCCCCGGGAGGGGCGCCCCCTATACAAGTACAAGAACAGGAAGGACTTCACCCTGGCCATGCCCCACTTCGACCAGTGGGGGCTGCTCCCAGAGTGCCGCGAGGGGCCTCGGGATAACCCTGCCCTGGTGGTCCCCGAGCCTGGGGCCTTCAGCCGAAACAGCGGGGAGCGACGGGCACCTGCCCCAGAAGACCCGCTGCCAACTCTTCCCTGCACTCGCGGGTGCGAGCAGCGCCACCCTGCCAGGAGGCGAGGCTGCCTCCCTTGGCATGACGAGCGGCGCTATTGACCCCAGGGCAACGGCCTCCGGGCCGCACTCCATTGAGGGGGCCGCCTCGAGCGTGCCCCCTGTTCCTTTCGCGAGGGGGGCGCGGGCTGGCGTCGAGGCCGCACCATCGCCCCATGGGGTAAGCCGCGGAGAGAAGGCCCTGCCTGAGAGCAGCGCCAGCGTGCTACCGAGGGTGCTGAGGAAGAGGAGGTGGGCCGCCAGAGACGAGTAAGCGCCGCATCTTGGCTTTGATTGCTTCTACGCTCCGGGCGTTCCTGACCCCTTCTTCCTCGCAGGTTTCCCGCGAGCAAAAAGGCTAAGGAGCCCCCGCGCCTAGCGAACACTTTCCCGCTGCCGGACGAGTCTGCGGAAGGCAGGGAGGACGTGCCTCATCAGATCCCGGACAACATGCCCGGGTGCAAGGCGGTTTCTCCTTCGCCCATTGGGAGCACGAGGCGAGGGGGCGACAGCTCACCCCGCATCCCCCGAGGGGGAACCCGCTTACGGAGATGCGACAGTGGTCCCTCCGGGGGCGCCCCCAGAAGGCCGCTCTCGGCCTCCGGAGCGCTCGGCCCTGCAGCGCGCACCGAGCAGGCGGGGATGGAAGTGCCGGCCGGAACTTCCACCCAGGCCAGCGCCGGGGGCGGCCTCGATGGGCCCACCACTTCAAGGGGAGTCCCGAGCCCGTGGCGTGCGCCGTCCTGCCAGGACGGGGCGGAACGAGCATCGGCCGGCCCTCAGCCCTCGGTGGGTGGCGCTCGAGCCTCTGAAGCTTTGGCGGTGGACGAAGGCGCGGGGCCTGACCCGGACTAGGCCCTGTCGCTCGTGAACTCCCGGACCTCGATCCGGCATGACCTTCTGTGGAATGCAGCGAGCTTGCTGGGAGAGCTCGGGGCGGAGCTTCAGGGTGCCGAAGAGCGCTTCGCCGAGGAGCGGTTGCGCTTGGCCCACGGGTGGCATCAACTTGATGTCGCCGTCAAGCTAAGCCGTCGCCAACATGAGACGGCATGCTCGAAGACCGAAAGATCCGCCGCCAAAGCGAGGGAAGCACGCGACCACGCCCTCCGGGGGCCGAGGAAGCAGACGAGCGTCGCGAGGCAACCGAGGCCCGCGAGTGGGAACTTCAGGCCTCAAACGCCGTCCTGGAGCGGCAACTTCAGGAGTGGAGGAGCGCCCCTCCCTCCCGTAGTGAAGGGGCGGCAGCTGAAGTGAAGGCGCGTGAGCTCTCTCTCTGCGAGGCAGACCTTCGGGCTCTCGAAAAACAACTTGCCCAGGTGTCATCAGAGCAGATCCCGGAGTGTGAGTGGCTGGAGGCGCTAGATCGTGATGTCACCGCTGCCACGGCTACCTACAAGCAACGTGTGGAGGAGGCCCAGGGGGAGCTGACACGAGGGTCGAGCGGGCCCACAAGGATTATAACAATAAAGTGAAGCTACAAAAGAGCCGCTTCAAGACTCAGCGCGCAGAGATGCATTGTGAGATAGATGGCCTCAGGAAGACGCTCACCCGAGCGGAGGTGCAGCGGGAGGCCGTGGCCGAGCTGGTGTCGCTCCAGGAGCAGGTGGACGGCTCTGCATCCCTCGTGGAGCGGGCGACGAACGAAGCGAACCAGGCCCGGGGGCGGCAGCATCTGCGCTCAAAGATGTTCCATAGCCTCGAGCAGCGGGCTTGCCGAGCCCTGGGTTCCATCTGTAGGGGAGGACGCCTCCAGCCCTCTTGTGCCTGATGACGCCGGCTATCTTGATTTTTTTACCAAGGTCGTGGAGCGGCTTGAGGCAGGTCCCGAGAAGGTTGGCAAGCTGATTGAAGGAGAGAGCTGTGACCTTCTATCCCAGGCGCTAACGCGCGTCTTTAGTCATCTCCTTCGCGCCGACCCCAGCTTTGATTTTGAGTCGGTGATGGCCCCGCTTCCTGACGCGATCCGCGACTCCCTGGGGGAGGCTGTGGAAGATCATGTGAACGCACTGAGCGCATAGTTCACCCTTGGCAACCACGAGGATCAGGAAGGGTCTGAGGAGCGCGCAGATGATGATGACGACGAAGGAGCTAAGTAGCGCGAAGGTAACAACAACAGTGAAAGCGACACGTCTCCCTAGGCCCCCTTTAATCCTCCAGCTGATATTAGTTTGTCGTCCCGCTGAGGCGTGTAGTGCTACTTCTTGAGCTTGCGTTGGTTTTCCCTTGAAGAGGAAAGGGTGATGCAGTAAAGTAGATAAGTATTTCCCTCAGTTGTTGAGAACCAAGGTATCAATCTAGTAGGAGGTACAAGCAAGGCTCCAATCTTTGCACCTACACAAACAATCAAACACTTGCACCCAACGCTATAAAGGGGTTGTCAATCCCTTCACGGTTACTTGCAAGGATGAGATCTGAAAGAGATAGATATAAAAGATTGCTAAAACGGAAAGTAGAACAAAAGTAAAAAGATTGCAGCAAAGTATTTTTGGTATTTTTGGTTTATAGATCTAAAAATATAATATGGAAAATAGACCCGGGGGCCATTGGTTTCACTAGAGGCTTCTCTCTTGAAGGAAAATAATACGGTGGGTGAACAAATTACTGTCAAGCAATTGATAGAAAAGCGCATAGTTATGACGATATCCAAGGCAATGATTATGCATATAGGCATCACGTCCATGTCAAGTAGACCGAAACGATTCTGCATCTACTACTATTACTCCACGCATCGACCGACTCCTGCCTGCATCTAGAGTATTAAGTTCATGAAGAACAGAGTAACGCATTACGTAAGATGACATGATGTAGAGGGATAAACTCTAGCAATATGATGAAAACCCCATCTTTTTACCCTTGATGGCAACAATACAAATACGTGCCTCGCTACCTCTACTTTGTCACTGGGTGAGGACACCGCAAGATTTAACACAAAACTAAGCGCTTCTCCCATTGCAAGAATTACCAATCTAGTTGGCCAAACCAAACCAATAACTCGAAGAGACTTGCAAAGATATGAAATCATGCATATAAGAATTCAGAGAAGATTCAAATAATATTCATAGATAATCTGATCATAAACCCACAATTCATCGGATCTCGACAAACACACCGCAAAAGAGTATTACATCGGATAGATCTCCATGAAGATCATGGAGAACATGGTATTGAAGAACATAGAGAGAGAAGAAGCCATCTAGCTACTAGCTATGGACCCGAAGGTCTGAGGTGAACTACTCACGCATCATCGGAGGAGCAATGGAGTTGATGTAGATGCCCTCCGTGATCGAAGCCCCCTCCGGCAGATTACCGGAAAAGGCTCCAAGATGGGATCTCACGGGAACAGAGGCTTCCGGCGGTGGAAAAGTATTTTCGTGGCTCTTTTTGGTATTGGGGGAATATTTGGGAATTTATAGGCCAAAGATTAGGGTTGGAGGGCCTGCAGGGGGGGCCACAAGCTAGGGGGCGCCCCCCCCTAGGGCGCGCCCTGCAGGCTTGTCGCCTCCCGGCAGGTCTCCTTCCTTCCTCTCCAAGTCTGGTAGGTTTCTTCTGGTCCAAGAAAAATCATCGCAAAGATTTTATTCCGTTTGGACTTCGTTTGATATTCCTTATCAGCAATACTCAAAAACAAGGAAAAAACAGAAACTGGCACTAGGCACTAGATTAATAGGTTAGTCCCAAAAATAATATAAAATAGCATATTAATGCATATAAAACATCCAAAACAGATAATATAATAGCATGGAACAATCAAAAATTATAGATACGTTGGAGACGTATCATGTAGTCAGCATTATGTTTTGAACACTATGTTCCTGTAATTGGTACTCGTGCTTTGTATGGCTTCCTCTGGTGTTGCTTTCATAGCTCGGGATACCGAGATGTGACCTTTGCGTGAGGCTAGGCCGTCACCAGTAAGCCAGGTCATGCTGCCTGGGCGAGACCAGGAGGCGAGGGCGTCCGGACTTAGGGGTATCAGCTTACTCATGCGCGTCGCGCGAGGAGACCAAGCGCCAAAGGGCTTGGCGAGGTGGTGCATGCACGGACAGGCCCGTGACCCGGAGCCCGCACGTTGGGGTTCCGGTGCCATGGGTGCCGACCCGGGCGTAGACACCGTGCCCCATCCCCTGCTCGCGTGACGCCCAAAAGGGAATCGTTGAGCGCGCGTGGCTTGAAAAGGAAAATCCAACTAAACTCCGCAAAAATCCAAAAAACCAAAACATTTATTAAAACGGGGGACAAACTCATTTACAAGAAAAAAGAGATGCGACTGTCGTGTCCTGCACTGGTCAGCCTAGGGTTAGTGTGGCCCGTGGGGCATCTTCTTGATCTTTCCACCAGCGCGATGCATGGGGCTTCCACTTGGGCGTGGGCATGGTGTTCCGCCAGCACGATGCATGGGGCTTCCACTTGGGCATGGGCATACCCGCGGTTCGACAGTTATTCCGCCAGAGAGGAGCATGGGGCTTCCACTTGGGCGTGGGCAGGAGTCCTCCCGGCGCAGAGCATGGCACATCGGAAGGCCTCGGGGCGTGTACAACCCCACTCATTCTTACATGAGAGTGTCACTGGTAGAACTTGCGGAGGTGCCGGATGTTCCTAGTGTTTGGCATAGGAACCCCACCCTCCGTCTCCAGGCGGGCGGCGCCTGGCCTGGAGACATGGGCAACCCTGAAGGGGCGCTCCCACATGGGCGAGAGCTTGTGGAGGCCCTCCCTGGAGAGGACCTGCCGCAGGATGAGGTCCCCGACCTCGAGGGTGCGAGGGCGGATGTTGCGGCTGTGGTAGCGTCGCAAGGTCTGTTGGTACCTCGCGGCACGGAGGGCGGCCTAACGGTGGGCCTCCTCAAGGAGCAAAAGTTCAGGTCCCCACGAGTCGTCCTCACGCACCTCGTCGAATGCCAAAACCCGTGGGGAACCATGCTTAAGCTCCGAGGGAAGGACCGCCTCAGCCCCGTAGACGAGGAAGAAGGGGGTTTCGCCGGTGGGCTTAGTCGTGGTGGTGCAGATAGACCACAACACGAACTGCAGCTCATCCAGCCACCCCTTCCCGCAGGCCTCAAGCTTCCTCCTGAAGCTCCTGGTCTTGAGGCCTTTGAGGACCTCGGCGTTGTCGCGATCGGCCTGACCATTGCTGCGCAGGTGCGCCACGGAGGCATAGCATATATGTGTACAAAGGTTAGCACGATATGACTTGAAAAGGCCACTAGTGAACTGGGAGCCGTTTTCGGCGATGATGCAGTTGGGGACGTCGAACCAGCATACGAGGCCTTTGATGAACCTGACGGCCGAAGCAGCCGTAATGGTGCGGACGGGCTCAACCTCCGCCCACTTAGTGAACTTGTCGACGGTGACGTAGAGGTAGCGATACCCGCCGGCCGCGCGGGGGAAAGGACCTAGAATGTCCAGCCCCCACACCGCGAAAGGCTAGGAGAGTGGAATCGTCTGCAGCCCCTGCACGGGCTGGTGGATCTGCTTGGCGTGGAACTGGCAAGCTTCCCAGGACCGGATCGCGGAGCGCAGTAGGCCAATAGAAACCGCTGCAGAACACCTTACCGGCGAGGGTGCACGACGAAGAGTGGTGCATGCAATCTCCCCCATGGATGTCGGCGAGCAGCTCGCGTCCTTGCTGCTCCGAGATGCACCATAGTGAGACGTCGTTTGGCGGTCTTCGGTACAGCTCGCTATCTCACAGAAAGTACACGGTGGCCTGGCAGGCGACGCGCTCCGCTTCTGCATCCTCTGCGGGGAGGCCGCCGCGAAGAAGATAGGCCTTGAGCTCGGTAGTCCAATAGCCCTCTTGAGTTTCCAGCGCTTGCAGCGATCTCCTCATGGTGGGCCGCAGTCCGGCGCGCCTGTAGGAGGCGTGGGCGGCAGCTCCTCTCGCAGCAGCGCGGTGCCAAGGATGAGCGGCGCTGCCAATGGCTTGAGAAGTCTTTCTTCAAAAACGCCGGGGTATTGGGGCTCACGACGAGACGCTCCTTTGGTGATGTCGTCGGCCTCCTGATTAGCACCACGTGGGATGTGCAGCAGCTCCAAACCAAGGAAGCGTTTCTCAAATTTGTGTACCTCCTCCAAATACGCCGTCATGTGCTCGTCCTTGGGTTTGTACTTTTTGTTGGAGACCTTGATGACAAGACGCTTGATGCCGAGGGCGGAGGCGGCCTTAAGGCCGGCGATTAGGCCCTCGTACTCTGCGATGTTGTTGGAGACCTTCTCATCATGCCTTAAGCATAGATGGACCGCGTAGAGTAGCTTGTCGCCTTTTGGTGAGGTGAGCACGACGCCAGCCCCCGCGCCCTGCATGGAAAAGGTGCCGTCGAAGCATAGGACCCAAGCGCAGGGTGCCTCATCCCTAGGCAAGAGGGATTCGCCCCCGCGAGGCTCCTCCTCGCTCGGGGCTGTCCACTCGGCCACAAAGTCTGCCAGGGCCGCACCCTTGATGACCCTGGTGGTGCAAAATTCCATCTCGAAGGCCTGCAGTTTCATGTTCCACTCGGCGACCCTGCCCGTAGTGTTGGGGCTACGCAGAATCTGCTCCAAGGGGTACACGGAGACGACCCTAATAGGGTGCCCTTGGAAATAGTGACGCAGTTTCCTGGAGGCAACCAAGAAGCACTCTCGTCACTTCAGCTCCTCATCCGGCTCAGGTTCCCATAAGCGCCGGGTGTGGGTGCCCAACACTGCCCTGCCATCAAGGTACACTGCGAGGCCATCCTATGAGGCGCCCCGCCCAAATCAGAACAACCCTCCAGCCAAGCCCTATGGTGGAAATGCTGCTAATGCTGCTCCGAGGTCTTCAACTGTGATCTGCTACAAATGTGGAGATCCTGGACACTATTCTCGTGAGTGTCCTCAGAACAATGCCAAGCCAACTAGACGTGGTAAGCCGGGCAAGGCTTATTACATGAAGCCAACTCCTGCTCGTGGACGAGTGTACAATGTCACCCTTGAAGAAGCCCATGATGACCCCGACGTTGTGCTTGGTACACTCCTTGTCAATAGTCATCCAGCATCATCTGTTCTATTTGACACTGGTGCATCTCATTCATTCATCTCAGAAAGTTATGCACAGTTGCATAACATGACCTTTTGTGATATGCCCACTCCATTAGTATTTCAGACTCCTGGATCAAAATGGCAAACTTCTAGAGTTATAGCCATGACAATGAGATTCTCGTGGATAGGCTAGTCTTCTTAGCCTCCCTAATAGCTTTGAAGTCTTCGGACATCAATATCATCTTGGGTATGGACTGGATGTCAGCTCATTATGCCAGGATTGATACTCATACTAGGAATGTTCAACTTACACATCCTTCAGGTGAGATAGTCACCTTTTCAACTCGAGTGGCTAAGTGCCAACTCTATTCCCTCAATGCTAGCCCTCTTCCAGAGCTTGAGGATATTCCGGTGGTCCGTGACTTCCCGGATGTCTTTCCAGAGGAACTGCCAGGTATTCCACCTGTCAGAGATGTAGATTTTGAAATAGACCTCATTCCAGGGACCGTCCCAATAGCCAGAAGACCCTATAAGATGGCACCCTTAGAACTAGCCGAGCTAAAGAAACAACTCGACGAGGCCTTGAAAAAGGGATTCATCCGCCCTAGTTCTTCTCCTTGGGCTTGCCCCGTCCTCTTCGTCAATAAGAAGGATGGAACGGACCGGATGGTTGTAGATTACCGACCAGTGAACCTGGTCACAATCAAAAACAAGTATCCGCTCCCCAGGATCAACGACTTGTATGATCAACTCGCTGTATCCTCAGTCTTCTCCAAAATGGATTTGAGGTTGGGATACCATCAAATCAGAATCAGGAACGGGGACATTCCAAAAACGGCTTTTGTTACTCGTTATGTCCAATACGAGTACACCGCCATGTCCTTCGAATTAACCAATGCCCCAGCCACCTTCTCTCGTTTGATGAATTTGATCTTCATGGAGTATTTGGATAAATTCGTCATGGTTTACCTCGACGATATACTCATCTACTCGAAGAACGAACGAGATCATGCCGAGCATCTTAGGCTGGTATTGACGAAACTTCGAGAGCATCGCCTATATGCCAAATTCTCCAAGTGTGAATTTTGGCTACCAGAAGTGACCTATCTAGGTCATGTAATCTCTGGCAAGGGCATTGCTGTCAATCCCGAGCGAGTTCAGTCCGTCCTTGATTGGACTCAACCTGAATCGGTTAAGCAAGTTCGGAGTTTCCTTGGCTTAGCGAGCTATTGTCGCCGCTTTGTCGAGAATTTCTCCAAGGTTGCGAAGCCTCTTACTGAACTCCTCAAGAAAGATAAAAAGTTCGAGTGGACCCCACAATGCGAGCACAGCTTTCAGGAACTGAAAAGACGCCTAACTTCTGCACCTGTATTGGTGCCACCAGATTTTTCTAAGGACTTTGTTATCTATTGCGACGCCTTGCGACAAGGATTGGGTTGCATTCTCATGCAAGATCGTCATGTGATTGCATACGCATCTCCATAGTTGCGTCCACATGAGGTTAATTATCCAACACATGATCTTGAGCTTGCAGCTGTAGTCCATGCACTTAAAACATGGCAACATTACCTTCTGGGTAATCGTTGCGAGATTTACACTCATCACCAAAGTCTGAAATATATCTTCACCCAACCGGATTTGAATCTCAGGCAAAGATGGTGGGTTGAGTTGATCACAGATTATGACTTAGGGATAACTTACACCCTGGGGAAAGCCAATGTCATGGCTGATGCACTAAGTCGTAAGTCTTATTGTAACAATTTGATGTTACAACAAGGTCAACCGCTTCTCTATGAGGAATTTCAGAAGTTAAATCTTCACATTGTTCCTCAAGGATTCCTTTCCACCTTGGTGGCGAAACCGACCCTTAGGGATCAAATCATAGTTGTTCAGAGGTATGATAAGGGTATATCCCGAATCAAGGAGAACATTGCTAGCGGAAAAGCTAAAGATTTCTCCAAGGATGATCAGGATGTTGTGTTCTTCCAGAACCGCTTGGTGGTTCCTAAGAGCAAACATCTATGACAGCCGATCCTTAAGGAGGCTCATGATTCTTCTCTCACGATTCATCCTGGCAGTACCAAGATGTATCAGGACCTATGCCAGAGGTTCTGGTGGACCAGAATGAAGAGAGAAATTGCTCAGTTCGTTGCTAACTGCGATGTCTGTCGTCGCGTTAAGGTGGAACATCAAAGGCCTGCTGGCACCCTTCAACCCTTAGCTATTCCTGAATGGAAATGGGACAAGGTCGGTATGGATTTCATCACCGGTTTTCACAGGACCAAGAGAGGGAATAATGCTATCTTTGTGGTTATTGACCGTCTTTCCAAAGTGGCTCATTTTCTTCCTATTCGTGAAAGTATAACTGCTAGTCAGCTAGCGGATCGATATAGTGTCTCTTCATGGTGTTCCTTTGGAGATCAACTCAGACCGTGGAAGTATCTTTACTTCCCGATTCTGGGAAAGTTTCCAAAATGCTATGGGACTCATCTATCCTTTAGCACTGCTTTCCATCCGCAGTCAAGTGGTCAAGTTGAGTGAGTCAATCAAATCCTGGAAGACATGCTCAGAGCTTGTGTTATCTCTTTCGGCATGAACTGGGAGAAATGTCTTCCATTCACCGAATTTGCTTATAACAATAGTTATCTGTCAAGCTTGGGAAAAGCCCCTTTTGAAGTTCTCTATGGAAAAAGGTGTTGAACATCTCTTAACTGGTCAGAAACCGGAGAGAGGCAACTCTTTGGCCCGGATATGATCCAGGATGCAGAAGAGCAAGTTCGCATTATCCGTGAAAAGTTGAAAACAACCCAATCTCGTCAAAAGAGCAAATATGATCGCCATCATAAGGCTGTGACCTATGAAGTTGACGAGAAGGCTTACCTTCGGGTTACACCTCTGAAGGGTACCCAACGATTCGGTATCAAGGGCAAGTTGGCTCCTCGTTATATTGGTCCTTTTCGCATTCTTGCTAAACGAGGAGAGGTTGCCTACCAATTGTAACTTGCACCGCATCTTTCCAAGGTTCATGATGTGTTCCACGTCTCGCAACTCAGGCGTTGCTTCTCGGACCCTGTCCGTGAAGTGGACCATGAAACGCTTGATCTCCAAGATAACCTTACATATCGAGAATACCCTGTTCATATCCTCGATCAAGCTGAGCGTACCACTCGACGTTGAAACATTAAGTTTCTCAAGGTTCGGTGGTCGCACCATTCCGAGAAGGAAGCCACATGGGAAAGGGAGGACCGTCTTCGACTAAAGTACCCCGTGCTCTTCCCGACGACTTCGAAATCTCAGGACGAGATTCTTTTGAGTGGGGGTGAGTTGTCAAATCCCTAGTTTCACCTTGCTTGTGCTAGCTAAGATGTGCATCATGTTCAAATATGCATCAACCTGAAATGGGGATTATCAGAAACCCTAGCACCTCACCCTAAACAAACCAATCCAAATGTTTGTGATTTTCAATGAATCCAAAATGCCCTTTAAAATGTTCAATATTTCTGATAAATGTTGGCAACAACATATCAGAGGACATTTTATTTTTCACAACAGATATAGCATTTAAAAATAACCTTTTAATGCTACTGAAATCAATAAATAAAGCACTATAAATATAATAGTCATTCAAAAATGCTGAAACTTTTTGTGGAGGTTTGAAATATTCAAACAATGCTCTATAAAATATTTCAGTGGTTTTGAGCTAAGCACTTGTGCCCAAACAAAAATAAAACAAATGTCAAAAATAGAAAAATAGAACAGAAAAGAAATAAAAAGGAAAGGGACCTAACCTGAGGCCCAGTCAGGCCGGCTCACCTGGCCCAGCGACCTCGTCATCCTCCTGGCGTCCAGGAGGCCGGGCGTGTGGCCACCGCGGGCACACGGTGGAGCTGCCACGCAGCTCCCCGCCTCGCTGCCTCCCCCGTCGCGCTGGCGACGCGGATAACGTCGCCGCTGCCGCCTGGTTCGAGCCGCCCCTCATTTCGCTCCTCTTCCCTCTCCTTCGCTCTCTGCTCGCCATGGCCGCAGCTCGCCGCCGTAGAACCGCTCCCTCAGCGCCTCCCCCTCGCTTCTGAGCCACCCAGTAGCTCCGCCTGGTTCCCCTCGTCATCTCCAGCAAGCCACGCACCTCCAGGAGCTCTCCATCGCCACCCCGAGCTCGTCTTCCTCCTCTGGTCAACCAAGGTCGCCGCCATGGATTTGCCGTCTCCAGAGCCTCCCCGACCTCGTCACCAGGGCCAGAAGAACCGTTGTGAGCCCTAGGTCCCATTCCTTCCCCTCTCGCGATTGATTGCTTGTCGTAGCCCCCGAATCGCCTGAGTCCGAGAGCCCCTCGCCGCCGGCGACGGCATTGCCGTCGTTACGGCCGTAGGAGCTCGAACCTGAGCGCGTGGTTGTGCTCAGGAGGTCTCCAGGAGCACGTGTGTGCCTTCGGTTTCCTTCCTAGCCGTCTGTAGCATCGGATCCGAGCTTTCCCGAGCTCCGGCAGCTGCACGGGTCGCCACCGATGAGCATCCCGGTGCCCCCGCAACCAGCTAACCCGTAGCTAGATGCGGCCCAGTGCGGGCGTCACTCCGGTGGCCTCCGCGTGCCCAGCAGCTGCCTGTAGCGTGATTCTGGTGACGCGCCGCCGTCATTTTGGTCGCCGCCGGTGAGTCTCCGGTGGGGGCTGACGTGGTTAGTCATTAGGAGCTAATCTTTTTAATTAGTAGGCTTAAAAGCCGCTGACAGTGGGCCCTGGCTGGGGTCAAAGCTAGGGTCTACTCGGGTTTATCCCCTGGGTTAATGACATGTGGCCCCACATGTCAGTGACTCTAAATGGCCCTGGGCCACTGACCAGTGGACCCCACTGGTCAGGTTTGACCTCGCAACGGCCAGCTAACCTACTGACGCCATGCTGATGTCATGCTGACGCAATAAAGCTTTTCTGATTTAATTTAATTCCAAAAAATGGATAAAACTTCTAAAAATCATAGAAATTAATCTGTAGCTCAGATTGAAATAATTTATATATGAAAAATTATCAGAAAAATCCAAAGAATCCATAGGTGCTATTAATATTGCATGCTAGAGCAATCTAAATAGAAGAACATTGACATTTTGCAATAATGCAATATGTGGAATATCACATGGAGTACGATTTTGAACCTATATTCAACTCTACTCCATTTAACTCTAATGATAAATGCATTAGCTCATTCTTATCAGACTGCCATGTCATGACCATGCATCATATTGTTGCACTTGTCATGTATTGATTGTTACTCCGTCTATGTCGCAGTAGGTTCTGCTCCATCGGATACCCTCGAGTATCCCTCTGAAGGAGAGTACCTCCCGGCAACCACATTGATCATATCGATAACATCCCACTCTCTCGCTCCTGCTCTTGTTTATTGCATTAGGACAAACACTTCTACTGTCTATCTGTTGCGGTAGTTGAACCCATTCCTCTGCATGACCTGTCATTGTCATAGTAAATAGCTAAACCATGCAACCTAGCATACCATGGTAGATGCTTGAGCCTTGATGTGCTTTACCTGCTTTGCTTGCTATGCTTGGAGTTGTGTCAGGTCTAATTCATCTGGGCGATGAACTGGAGTGAAACGGTGTTGTTCTGATGTGATGAGCTAAATGATGAACCCGATTTGGTAAAGGTAGCGATGAGAGGCTATGTAGGAGTACATAGCAGATTGTCTCATTGGGACCGTTCTTAGGAACTGAGTTCCGTGTTTGTGATCCGAGACTAGTTACTACCACATGTTGGGATACTTAATTGACCCTCTCGACCTATCAACCGCCTAGTCCTCTGTCCAGGAATTGCAAGTAGTTTCTGGTGTTTGTAGCCATGCTGGAGGCCGTGCGTAGCGCTGACCTTAGGGGTGGGCTACGATGCGGTAGGCAGTGGCACGGTGTACCAAGTGGCACCCGAACGGTGGGCTTGGGAATCCTGCGCACATCGTTTGAGGTCGTAGCGGAAACTTCGGCCGGACTTCCGTGCGGGATTAGTCTCAAATAGGCGATAGCCTGGACTAGGGTCTTGTGTGATTGACGGTCGTGGCCGACTCCCTCGCTGGGCTTCCGCTTGAAGGTTGCCGAGGTGCCTGTTTTTATGAGCACACAGCGATAAGTGGCGAGAGCGTGTGTGAAGAAGTGCACCCCTGCAGGGTAATGAATCCGTTCGAATAGCCGCGTCCTTGGATATGGAGTACTTGGATAACTTATGCTGTTCATAGATAACTTGATGGCTACTCTAAAAGACTCAAGACAAGTGTGAGTACCGTGGATGGCACTCTCGTAGGTGACGGGAGCGGATCCATGGTGGTGTATTGATGTGGTGTTAGTGGACTCGTGTGCGCTATCTCAAAACTTGTTCAAAGAACTGGTAGTCATAGTATAGGCTAGCCAAGAGTCAAAGCTGGCATTGCTGCATGAACCCCACTACTCCCTTGTTGAAACATGAGCATGAATAGCTTAGGTCTGCTTTAAAGACTTGCTGAGTATGATTGTACTCATGTTTGCTTAATAACTGTTGTAGATGAGAATATGGACCCATCTGGTGGGTTCTATCTAGACGTCGACGATGCCGAGTAGCTGGTATCCCAGCTACGATCTGATGCCCTGGGATGGGCTGTAGATAGTCAGGCTGTATGCCTTTTTACCTTTCATCTGTCTGTACTCAGACAGCTTTAAACTTCTGCTTGGTTTGTATGAACATGTTTGTATGACTTGAGTGTCGGGTCATGTGACCCCTACCTGTATGAACATATTATGCAAGGCTCTTCTGAGCCTTCTAAATAAATGTTGTGTTGTTGTATGGTTATGTTGTGATACCATAGTTGTATCTATGCATATCGGACATGTCGTGCGTACGTGTGACGTGTAACGGTATGTATGGGATTCGACACCTAGTTGTGTGCCTCTAGTAGTACTCTTTGTGGGGAAATGCCTCTTTGTGATTCCACTGAGCCTTGGTAGCTTGCTACTGCTCCGGACACATTGATTGACCAGCATGTATCCTTCTTTGCTGCTGTGTCTGTCCCTTCGGGGAAATGTCTCGCAATGTAATGGAGTCCACGTAGCCTGCTATGACTCGTCTACGCGCAGTTGATGAAATTTATGTCCCACGGCGTAATGGAGTCCCTGTAGCTTGCTATGACTCGTCTACACACGCTGAGGCCGACACCTGCATTGTTGGGTTACGTATGCCTGTCCCTGTACGGATGTGCCTCTTAGGTTCTACGACTAGTCATGTCCACCCGGGTTCTTTGACATTTGAATGCTAGCGACATATTCACATTCGTGAGCCAAAAGGCGCAAACGGTCCAGGCCCAGGTAAGGTTGCAGTCGTGGAGATAATCGTGCATGAGGCCGCAAAGTAATGTGAAGTGTTACATGCTAGATTCTTATGGCTTAGGATCGGGGTTCCGACACCGCGCGACCCTGGTAGGCCGTCTTTGATCAAGCCACCCCTGTGAAAGCCTCGGGGGAGGCCCCAGGAGGTGACCTCACGAAGGGGGGCTCCACGAGGCCGTTGATTACGACTGCTGCCTCCTGCCTCCTGATGCAGGGCCCTCGCGAGGGCCTCGCCCGTGAGATCCGATGGCGGGCCGCGTTAGCCCACGGCACGTGTCGTGCCTTGGGCCGCAGGCAGACGGTCCTGGGTACCCCTAGTCCCACGGGCCCGACAATGCTGATCCAAGACCTAGAAGAAACCTTTGAAACCTACGCAAGATCAATTTGAAGATTAACCCCGGGAAGTGTGTGTTTGGAGTCCCCTCCGGCAAACTCCTCGGGTTCTGTGTGTCACAACGCGAGATCGTAGCCAATCCCGCCAAGATTGAGGCAATTGAACAGCTGGAGGCGCTGAAGCGCATCAAGGACGTGCGTTGCTTGGCAGGCTGCATTGCCGGCCTCAGCAGGTTTATTTCCAAATATGCAGAGCGCACCCTGCCATTTTTCAAGATCCTGAAGAAGGCATGCCGAATGACATGGACCACAGAAGTGGAGGCAGCGCTGCAATGTTTGAAGAGATATCTATCCTCAACGCCAGTCCTAGTCCCACCCAAACGAGAGGAGTCGTTGTTGCTATACTTGGCGGAAAGAAACCAACTGGTTAGTGCGGCACTGGTGGCAGAAAGAGAAGCTAAAGAGCACAAGGCGAAAACCCAGAGTCTGCAGCCGGCAAGCAAGAGCCAGCCCTGGCAAGTCGAAGAGCTGATGACGCAAGCACGACGCAAGGGGCAGAACATCAACTGTGCAGAAGACAAAAGTGGTGCAACGGCCAGTGTATTTTGTCAGCTCTCTCCTGCAGGGGCTAGGTCAAGATACTTTGGGATGCAGAAGATGTGTTTTGGCCTCCTCATGGCTTCCCGGAAATTGCGCCACTACTTCCAAGCACACCACATTACCGTCGTCACTCGGTTCCCACTGCAACGCATCTTGAGAGATCCAGAGGCAATCGGCAGGAAGGTCGAGTGGGCATTGGAACTGGCCAGCTTTGACTTGAGCTTTGAAAGCATGACAACAATCCAGAGTAGAGCCTTGGCGGAGTTCATAGAAGAATGGACACCAACGCCAAATGAAGAAATCCCAGAATCAGCCCTCCACGATAAGGAAACACCTCAAGAATGGATCATGTACTTTGACGGAGCCTTCTCGCTGCAAGGCGCCGGTGCCGGGGTACTACTCATTGCACCCACCGGAGAGCACCTCAAGTACGTGATCCAGATGCATTTCTTCAGGGAGGAATCGACAAACAATACAGCTGAGTACGAAGGATTGCTTGTCGGATTACGGATAGCAGCTGATCTCAGCATCAGGAAGCTGATAGTCCGGGGAGATTCACAGCTTGTTGTGCGCCAAGTGAACAAAGATTACCAGAGTCCCCTGAGGGAGGCGTATGTTGACGAAGTACAAAGATTGGAGGAGCGCTTTGATGGTCTGCAAAAGGAGCACGTCCCCCGTGCCGAGAATAGCATTGCTGACGAACTGTCAAAGAGTGCTGCGCAGAAGTTGCCTGCGGAACCGGGCACTTTTGTACTCCGATTAACCCAACCTTCAGTCACCCCATCAGCGCGACAGAACAGGAAGAGAAAGGTCAATTCCAGCGACTACTTCTTGGCAGAGCCATCAGCGGGTACCAAGAAGGTTGCCGGAAGTGACAAACTGCCTGACGGTGGACCTCGAGCTCCGGCAGAATGGATGGTCTTCGCTGTAGAAGCTAGTGTCCCCGCAGCGGAAGAAATGCCTTTAGTCCTAGTTGTCGAGGCAATGGCTCCGGCATGGGCGCAATAGATAGTGCAGTACCTCCAGACATGAGATCTTCCCGAGAAACCAGAAGAAGCCGAAAGAGTAGCCCGACGGTCGAGCATGTACCAATTCATGGACAACACCTTATACAAGAGGAGACCGAATGGTGTCGAATTGAAATGCGTACCCCGGGAAGAAGGACGTCAGCTGTTGGCAAAGATACATGAAGGGATCTGCGGCTCCCACATTGGGTCACGAGCCTTTGCCGGGAAAGCATTCCGCCAAGGTTTCTATTGGCCGACAGCCCTTCAAGATTCATTGGCAGTGGTGACAATGTGTGAAGCATGCCAGTACTATGCCAAGCAAACACATCAACTAGCACAAGCCCTTCAAACCATACCACTCTCCTAGCCCTTCTTGGTCTGGGGGCTCAACATTGTCGGGCCCCTCCCCCGTGCTACCGGGCGCTTCGAGTTCTTGTTCATTGGAATCGACCAGTTCACGAAGTGGACTGAGGTGGAGCCAGTGAGAAAGGCAACGGTGCAAGCGGCAGTCAAGTTTCTCAGACGAACAGTTTGTCATTTCGGTGTCCCTAGCAGGATCATCACCGAAAACGGCAGACAGTTCACCAGCAACAGCTTCATGCAATATTGTCAAGACATTGGCACGAAGATATGCTTTGCATCAGTTTCTCACCCCAGGAGCAACGTGCAAGTAGAAAGGCCAAATGCTGAAGTGCTGCGGGGCCTCAAGACGAGAACTTTCAACAAGCTGCACAAGCACGGAAGGTGCTGGATTGATGAGCTCCCGGCGGTTCTTTGGTCAATCAGAACGACACCAAATCGAGCCACCGGCGAAACACCCTTCTCCCTAGTTTATGGTGCATAAGCAGTTCTCCCCATGGGTCACCGAGAGTGCAGGCCTTTGACGAGGACCGGCAAGAGCAAATATGGCAAGATGATGCCACACTCCTCGAGGAAGATTGTCTCCATGACGCGCTGCGTGCTACTCGGTACCAGCAAACTCTGCGCCGCTATCACAGCCACAGGGTGCGCGCCAGGAGTGTTGAGGAAGGCGACCTTGTTCTTTGACGAATTCAGTTTGCAAAGGGATCAAACAAGTTGACGACGAAGTGGGAAGGCCCTTACCGGCTAGTACAAGTCACCAGGCCTGGCGCAGTCCGCCTGGAGACCGAAGACGACACCCCAGTGGAAAACTCATGGAATATCGAGCATCTTCGCATGTTCTACCCGTAAGACGTGGTTGACGGGCCCCCGCCAACCCCTTTTGTACAAGTTCGCCTGCAAGGCGTGTAATCCTTTGTATAGAGCCAGGCGATGACCCTGTTCGTAGTCAATAAAGCTAAGTGTTCTACAACTCTTGGTCAAAGTACATATTTATCTTATGTATCTTATGTGTGATGTTGACTTGCGTAAGGTGGCTATCGAACCACTTAGGTTCCTAGCCTACTCTATTTTCTCTTCTTTCTTTTTCTCAAAAGGGAGAAGGGGGAACCCCGCGTGCAAGTCTTCCATGGGGGAGAGGCGGTATGGACAACTATAGACGCGTTCAAGAACGGTCAATTTGTGGCAAGAAAAGCAACAAAAAGAAGAGCTAAGTTGCAATGACTCTTCAAAAATAATTCGAGCTTTTCCCTCGAACAAAGTTGGTGCCTGTGTGAGAAAACCTGCACGCTGAGGGCCCCTGTCGAAATAGTTGCGCGCTTGAGTGTTGGAGGCATGCCCAACATCTTAAGTAGCCATGGCAAGGACGACGGGGGAGCTTTGCTGGAAATGACACCACCGGAAGGGTGCTCAGGACCTATCCTTAGAAGCGCCCGCGGTAACCGCGTGCGCGCCGGCAAGCATTCCCGGCAAGAGTAAGGGTCAGAAGGACACACAAGCGAAATCTTTGTTTGCCGAAAGGGAAATGGCCATCCATAGACACATGACGAATCCTTAATGTTTTAAAGATACCCAATACTTTCTCATCGTTTCCTCGCAGGGTTACATTGGGTAAGATTTAAACACAAAAGGAGATCTGCCACTACGATGTGGCGATTGATCCGGAAAAGAGGTCTCGTGGATGGAGCCTCGTTCCCGCATCAGTCCAAAGCCCTAGCTACAGCACCTCGCGCGTTGATGTCTACTACACAACTTGTTCTTGTAGAATCGTGTTGGGCCTCCAAGCGCAGAGTTTTGTCGGACAGTAGCAAATTTTCCCTCATGTGGATGACCTAAGGTTTATCTATCCGTGGGAGGTGTAGGATGAAGATGGTCTCTCTCAAACAACCCTGGAATCAAATAAAAGAAATCTCTTGTGTCCCCAACACACCCAATACAATGGCAAATTGTATAGGTGCACTAGTTCGGTGAAGAGATGGTAATACAAGTGCAATATGGATGGTAGATATAGGTGTTTCTTATCTGAAAATATAAAAAAGCAAGGCAACAAGTAACAAAACTGAGCACAAACGGTATTGCAATACTTGAAAACAAGGCCTAGGGTCCGTACTTTCGCTAGTGCAATCTCTCAGCAATGCTAATATAATTGGATCACACAACCATCCCTGAACGTGTAACGAAGAATCACTCCAAAGTTCTTATCTAGCGGAGAACATAAGAAGAAATTCTTTGTAGGGTACGCAACCACTTTAAAGTTATCCTTTCTGATTGATCTATCCTAGAGTTAGTACTAAAATAACACCAAGTTATCTCTTCAGAAACTTTCCACGTTCCGGTAAAATATGAAAATTCAAACATTACAGCAAAAGTTTCTGTTTTTACACAACACACATCAAACATGCAATGCAAGCATCCTAAGGCAATTCTTGGAACTTCTTATTGAAAAACAAGATTATAAATAACACCTAACAGGAAATACCAAAATATAATCACGATCCAAGCAAAGCACATATTATGTGACGAATAAAAATATAGCTCTAAGTAAGATATACCGATAATGTTGAAGACGAAAGAGGGGATGCCTTCCGGGGCATACCCAAGCTTACATGCCTGAGTCTTCCTTGTATATTACCTTGGGAGTTCCTTGGGCATCCCCAAGCTTAGGTTCTTGTCACTCCTTATTCTCCTCATATCGGTGTCTCACCAAAAACTTGAAAAGTTCAATCACACAAAACATAACGGAACTTCGTGAGATGGGTTAGTATAATAAATAAAGATCATTCACTTAGGTACTGTCAAGACAAGTTTCATAATTGTTCTCACATAATACCTACAGTATTCTCCCATTCCTATAATTTATATCACTAAATATAAGCTATGGGAACACTAAAACAAGCAAACTATGCATGCAAAACAGAATCTGTCAAAAACAGAACGGTCTGTGAAGATCTGTAGTATAACCATACTTCCCTGTCTCTATTTTTTTTGAAAAATTAGTACATCCTTAAGAATTTGTGTATAAACACTGTGTAAAAATTTCAGATCATTATCATGCTCCAGTAAAAAAGAAAATTTATGTACTTGAGTCAAAAAATTCTGTTTTGGTTCAGCATCAATTCTACTCATCTTGAGAGTCATCCCAAAGGCTTTACTTGGCACTTTATTCAAATAAAAGACACAAAACATGATTGCTACAGTATCGTAATCATGTGAACATATAAAAACAGAAAGTAATGGTGTTGGGTTGTCTCCCAACAAGCGCTTTTCTTTAATGCCTTATTTGCTAGGCATGATGATTTCAATGATGCTCGCATAAAAGTAAAGAATTGAAACATAAAGAGAGCATCATGAATAACATGGAAAGCACATTTAAGTCTAACCCACTTCTATGCATAGGGATTTTGTGAGCAAACAATTTATGGGAGCAAGAATCAAATAGCAAAGGAAGAAAAACAAGCAAATCTTCAAAATTTTGAATATATAGCGAGGAAACTTGATATTATTGCAATTCCTACAAGAATATGTTCCTCCCTCATAATAATTTTCAGTAGCATCATGAAGGAAGTCCACAATATAACTATCACATAGAGCATTCTTTTCATGATCTACAAGCATATAAAATTTATTACTCTCCACATAAGCAATTTTCCTCTCATTCATAATAGTGGGAGCATCAAATGAAACTCGAATACTATAAATTGTTTCCACATTAAAAGAGAAATGTTCACTAAAAGGATATTCAAAATTATGACAATAATTATCACTAGTTTTTATGACATAAGTATCATCACAATAATCATCATAAGTAGCAACTTTGTTCTCATCATAGTCAAGTGACCTCTTCCGAAATAGTAGAATCATTACTAAATAAAGTCATGACCTCTCCAAATCCACTTTTATCGTTATAATAAAATTCAACACCCTCCAAAATAGTGGGATAATAATTATCTAAAGTTTACACTCTTCCAAACCTACTTTCATAAATAGGACCCATCTTTACCTACTAGACTTCAACGTCTTTTCATGGTCGAAGAGACGGCCAGACAGATGACGTGGCATAAATTGGGCAAAAGAACCGAGGTGGATGCAGATGGGAATCCGATGTTGGTACACACATCGGACGCTTTTGCGTGGAAGCACTTCGATGCTTTACATAAGTACAAAGCGGCAGATCCAAGGCATCCTCGAGTCGCCATCAGCACGGATGGGTTCAACGTGTTTGGTATGATGGCAGCCCAATATAGTTGTTGGCCTGTATTTGTCATTCCACTCAATCTCCCCCCCGGACAGATTATGCAAAGAAAGAACATTTTCCTGACGTTGATAATTCCGGGGCCCAACTATCCGGGGAAGAGTATGAATGTGTACATGCAGCCGCTTAAGGATGAATTGCAAGAAGCTTGGGATAATGGGATCAAGACATACGACGCCGCTACAAAAAAAACTTCCTAATGCATGTGTGGTACATGTACTCGATGCATGACTTGCCGGCGTATGCGCTATTCATTGGCTGGTGTGTGCATGGAAGGTTCCCGTGCCCCACATGCAAGGCAGCTCTTGAGTTTCGTTGGCTGGATGCGGGTCGCAAGTATTCTTGCTTCGACTTGCATAGACAGTTCCTGGATCCTCGCCATAAGTTCACAAAAGACCAGAAGAAATTCATCAAAGGTAGAGTTGTCAAAAACTCTGCACCACCTGCGTTGACAGGCCAACAGACCCTGGATCAGTTAAACGCTCTCGAGCCGGATCCAGAGCGTCCAGGGTATTTCAAGGGGTATAATTCAGAACACGCCTGGACTCACAAGACATGCTTGTGGGATCTGCCTTACTTCACAGACCTCCTTTGCCCACACAACATCGACGTGATGCACACTGAAAAGAATGTCGCCGAGGCCCTCTTTGGTACATTGTTCGGCATAGAGGGGAAGTCAAAGGATAATCCTAAGGCTAGAGTCGATCAGGAGGCTCTATGTGATAGACCGTTACAAAACATGCGACAACCGAAAGGAAAGCAGAACTGGACGAAGCCAAAGGCATGGTTCAATCTTGGAAGGCCAGATATGAAGGAAATTATCCTGTGGATGAAAAAGGAGTTGATGTTCCCCGATGGGTATGCAGCGAATCTAAAGAGGGGAGCGAGTCTTGAAAAATTGAAAATATTTGGTCTCAAGAGTCATGATTGGCACATATGGCTTGAGCGGGTAATGCCGCTGATGTTGCGTGGCTTTATCCCTGAGGATGAATGGCTAGTACTGGCAGAGCTGAGCTATTTCTTCCGTGTTCTTTGTGTGAAAGAACTATCGCCTGGCTTGCTAGATGAAATGGAAGAGTTGGCGCCGGAGTTGATATGCAAGTTAGAGAAGATCTTCCCACCGGGCTTATTTAATCCAATGCATCATTTGATTTTGCATCTCCCGACCGAGGCACGATTGGGGGGGCCCGTGCAGAATCGTTGGTGCTACGCAACTGAGAGGATGCAGAAGACGCTTGGAGCAAAATGTAAAAATAAACGCAGAATTGAAGCATCGATGGCCGAGGCATTCATTACTGAGGAGGCGGCAAACTTCGTGACAGCACACTACGAAGCCAAAAATCGTCATTTGCATAATCCGAAGCCTCGGTACAATGATGGCGACCCTAAAAAGGGTGGATCCAACCTCAGCCTATTCAAAGGGAAGCTCGCACCAGCCGGTGCTTCTAATTCCTTACCGTTGGATGTCGAAGAATGGCGGACCATTTCGTTGTATATCTTCAACAACCTAACAGAAGTGCGGCCGTACATCGAGTAAGTTCTCGGTACATTGTTTCGCAACTTCTAATTCCTTTGAAATGCTCTTATTCCCGGATATGTGATACAGTCAATACGTCGCCAAATTCTCGGATGGAGCGGTGATCCAAAAGGATTCCATCGAAGAGTATGAGCTTCTGGCAAAGCATGGAGGAGGCTATCCCGGTTTCATCTCTTGGTTCAAACAAACGGTAATTTCCATTAGACCATTTCATTTCTTCGTCTAGTTTGCGGCTAATGCAACAATCCTTTCGTATTAAACTTGTAGGCTAATGTAGAGTCTATGGACTCCGAATTGAGACAAGTCGCTAATGGTTTTGACTATAAGGTCCGATCATTTGACAAATACGACTTCAACGGGTATCGCTTTCGTACTTTTGGCAAAGAGCTATCTATGGCCGACCGAATGTCTACAAATTGTTGTGTCTCCGCTGTCGGCGAAGGAGGGGTCGAGTATTATGGAAGAGTTGAAGCAATTTATGAACTTACATTCTTTGGTGAAAACCCACCAAACGTCGTAGTCTTCAAATGTTATTGGTTCCAGCCGAAGGAGACTAGAAGGACTCATGAACATATAGGGCTAGTCGAAATCAAACAAAGCACCCATTTAGATGTTCCCGATGTCTATATTACGGCTCAACAGGCGACCCAAGTTTTCTATCTACCGTGGGCCTGCCAAACTGATCCAAATCTGAATGGTTGGGATGTCGTTTATGATGTGCCACCACATTTTAGACCACCTCCCCTCAATGAAGATGATTATGACCCTCACATTAACCCAGACACATATGAAGGAGAATTCTTCCAAGAAACACGTGTTTCCAAAAAACGTTTCAAGAACCGCTCTACTTCACCCCAGAACATTGAGGTAGACAGCGACAGTGAATCCGACTTCACCCCTGAGCCGGAACAAGAAGAGACGGAAGAAGAAGAGGTTACTGCTGCGGATGACCTGTCAATGCTTGACCGATTACATAAAGGAGGCCTTCCACATGTTGATGCATTTATTGTTGATGCTGATGAGCACGTCATTACTGATAGTGATGATGATTCTGCGTTTATTGATCCTGGAGCATATATAGACGATGAAGATTAATATTAGTAATGTCAGGTATTCAATTATTATTATGTACATATATATTAATTAGTTCATGTTATTAGGTATTCAACAAAATGACATTGACTTAGCTTGTTTTCCTCGAAAATGACATAATAACCTTACTTAGCTCCAAACTGACATACTTTACCTAGGATAGCTATAAAATGACCTAGCTATACTTAGCATTTTTCCTCCTAAATGACTTAATATGCTTAGTTAGCTAAAAAATGGCATAACTACCTAGGATAGCTCCAAAATGACCTATACTTAGCTTCTTTAGTTTATTTATGACATACTTAGCATACTTAGGTAAAAAAATGGCATGATAACCTTGGTTTAGCTCCAAAATGACATTGACTTAGCTTATTTTCCTCCAAAATGACAAAATAACCTTACCTACCTCCAAAATGACCGATTTTAACTAGGATAGCTCTAAAATGACCTACACTTGCCATTTTCTTGTATGATTGTATGATTTATATAGTTACTTGTATAATTTTCTTACTTTGTATGATTGTTTCTTATACATAGTGCCATGGTCTTGATATCCGTCCCCGTCGGCCCTCGCCCGCTTTATGATTCGGATGTGGTAAATTCTCTTTTATAACTATTTGTTGCATTTCGCATTTATGACAATTATGGCCATCAAGTTGACATAGAGATATTTTAATCTAGGAGGTATGTGAACCGGAATTTGCAACCGACCCTCTTGTCAAGAAGTTAAATTGAGTTGAAAAAGAAAATGAGTATTTGAAAGAAAAAATTAAAAGAATTGAAAAAGAGAAGATGACATTGGAGTTCTATGTTACCGATGTCGTCGATGATCACAAGATGAAGATGAATGCAATGCGCTTGAAGATGGATGCAATGCGCTTGAAGATTAAGAAGATTAGAAAATATGCCATTGATAATGAGGCTTGGTATCATTATGCCGTTGGATCAATTGTTACCTTAGTTGGATCAATTGTTGTGATGAGGGTACGTTTTCTCTAGTGTTTTCCTTAACAAATGCATACTTAGCTTATTTTCCTCCTAAATGGCATAATTACCTAAGTTAGATAAAAAATGAGCTATACTTACGTAAGTTGACTCAAAAATGGCATCATCCTCGAAAATGACATAATAACCTTACTAAGCTCCAAAATGACCTATTTACCTAGCTTAGCTCTAAAATGACCTACACTTAGCTTTTTTTCCTAGCTTAGCTAAAAAATGGCATTTTTACCTACCTTAGTTAGAAGAAGAAGAAGATAAAGAAGAGGAGAGGAGAAAAAGAAAGAGAAGAAAAATTCTTCTTCTTCTTCTTCTTCTTCTTCTTCTAGTCCTCTTCTTCTTCTTCTTCTAGCTAGTCTTCTTCTTCTAGTCTTCTTCTTCTTCTTCTTCTTCTTCTAACTTTCTTCTTTCCCAATTTGTAGATTTGCTTTCGATGACGAAGCTTGCGTTGATGGAGTCTACTATTCTTCTTGTGCTTCCTTTTTGTTTTGATTTTGTAGGATGAACAATGTGAAACTTGCTACCTATATATGTATGTATGGATGAAACCATTGTATGCTTGTTGTTGGATATGTTGGCTAGCTATATATGTTGCGTATGGACTTTTCATTTGGTATGTATATGTGTTGGATGATCATATCCATATGGCAGGGATATGATTTGGTATGTATATGTGTTGTTATGCTTGTTGAAAGTATTTTCAAATGTGTGTATATATATATGTGAAATTCTGTGAAATTGAATGAATTTAAGAAAAAACAGAAAAAACAGGGGCTGTACAGGCTCTTTGCCGTCTGCTGGCAGACGGCAAAGAGCTTTGCCATCAGCCAGCAGACGGCAAAGATGCCACGTGGCAGCTACCTCTGCAACCTGGGGCGCACTGGGCTGGCCTATTTGGCAGCTTTGCCATCTGCTGGCTGACGGCAAAGACCTTTGCATCTTTGCCGTCAGCCAGCAGACGGCAAAGCATGTCGTTAACCCCTTAACGGACCTAAGCTGCCACGTGTGCCGTCCATGCCCTTTGCCGTTTGCTGGCAGACGGCAAAGACCTTTGCCTCTTTGCCGTCGGCCAGCAGACGGCAAAGTGGCCTTTACCGGACCTTGTTCAGCCGGATGTGGTGCCGTCTGCAGGCTGATGGCAAAGACCTTTGCCGTCCGCAATTCATGCCTTTGCCGTCAGCCATGGCAGACGGCAAAGTTGCTGATTCCAGTAGTGATATTCTCTGGGCCCTCTCGTGTGATCATATTCAGAAAGCATGGCCATGCGACATGGGTTAAGTGTTAACCCTGTTCGGGAATCTGCATCACGGTTTCGAGAAGAGATGTCGAGCTACCACAAGGGTGACAAGTACTCGCCTTGAGCTCTACAACCTATATCATGAGGCAAAAGGAATGTTGTATATGACACATTGTCGAGGTTCGTCTAACGACTTTGCACACACATGGGAGTTGGCACGTTCTGCTAGGAGCCACTACCGACTATCGATTCGGGTCGTGCCCATGTGTACGTGAACCTATATGGTCGCACACTTAAGGGATTGCAGCCCATTCGGATTGTATCCGAATGGAAAATGGGACTAGACTCCTCGTGGTCCTCAAGTGTTGAGCCCACTTCGGAGGTCTATATAAAGGGGAGTGGGTGCACCTTTCATGGTTGATCTTTTTCCTCCCGTGGACAGCTACCGCCACTCCCCACGCCACCATGCCGTGCGATCGGACCTAGCAGTCCACCGCCTGATGCTGCCCCCGTACGTGTGGATACATTGGAGGCATCGCATCTGCGGTGCTTGGACGAACCATTCGAGGGATCCGTGAGGAACTGTTCGAGGGATCCGCGAGGAGCTGTTCATGGGAGATCGCTGTTCGTGGGAGATCGGCTACATGAGGAGGAGACGAATCGTCTGATCGACTACATACATCACCAACTCTACTTCCGCTGCGGTGACTGCGCGTCTAGTGGTAAACCCGATCCCGTGATCTATTTCCAGCAACATGTTCTTGGGTGTGCGGTAGAAATTTTTATTTGGCGCTAGCGTAGCGTACAACATGTTCCAACAGTACGGCAGCGACATCTTTGCGACGTTGAAGACTACTCTTTCTATCCTGAAGTTGAGCTCACTGCCAAACGTAACCGGCAGAGTTATCTTTCTGTTGGGCAGAGATCTTCCTGGGTTAACCCTTTGGAAGGATTCTGCCGGCTTGAGATCCGAGTCCGAAATCTGTAGACGCTTGATTATATCTGGCGATATCAGATTCTTACAGGCTCCACTATCGACTAACATCTTTTTGACCCTGAGGTTGCGTATCGTTGGCGAGACCAACAATGGCACACACCCGATGGCAGTGATGCGGTCAGGGTGGTCCTCAGTGTTAAAGATGATGGGAGTGTTGGACCACTTAAGAGTTTTGCCTCTGACACTGTCTCTGCCGCGTTGATGTCACGGGCCCACAGCTTGAGTTGTCAGTGAGAGGATTGCAAAGATGCGCCTCCGTCAACACACATGGCATCGACGGCCTTCTAGAATTCTTGGCCTTCAGCCTCTTCTTCATCCCCTCGTCATCGTCGTCTTCGTCGTCATACTACTTGTCTCGGCCTCTAGCAGGTTTCTCCTTGTGATGCTTGGCCTCCGCGGCGGCCACCAAGGCCACCGTTGTTTTTCTTAAAGGAACCACCTATACCATCTTAGCCCTTTTCCTTGTCATGCCTTTCGTACCCTTGATTTTGCTTCTCAGCAAGCTGCTCTACTTGGCGGCATTCGGTGACGTCATGGCTCTTTGTGAGGTGGATCTTGTAGTATGGCCTGCCGGTCTTCTCTCCTACTGTGGCCTCGTTGTCTCGGATCATGCAGCAGCGTCCTTGCCGGACCCCTCAGACTTGGCCTTCTTGCCGGAGTTGGAATTGTTGTTCCCTTGGACAGCCATCACTGCTTTTGCTTTGTGCTTCAGATTGCGCTTCCGACCCTTTTCCTTGGAGGCTTGCGCGTCTTCGTCGTCGTCTGAATCGACCTCTGCGCCAGCGTCTTCTCTAGGAAGTCTCCTCCCCTGTTCATCTTGCAGACATTTAGCAGCCAAAGCATATAGCTCTGCGACATCCAGCACCTTATTAATGCTCATCTCTTCACGTATCCGCCGGTTGTGCACGTTCGTGTGGAACGTGGCGATCTCTATGACAGGGTGGATGTCGGGGATGTTGTGCTGTACGCGGCTGAATCTCTGGATGTCCTTGCAGAGTGATTCGCCCTCTCTCTAGGGAAGCACATGCAAGTCGATGGGCTGCCCTGGAAGCTTGGGCCCTCCATGGTATGCGCCAACGAACTTGTTGCACAGATCCACCCAAGAGGAGATGGACCCTTTCGGCAAGTTCATCAACCAACTCCTCACATTGGGCTTGAGCGCCAATGGGAAGTAGTTGGCGAGCACTTTTTCATCGCATCCTCCAACAACTTGCAGGGCAATGGTGTAGATGCCGACGAACTCGAAAGGACTGATCTTGCCATCATATTTGTTGGACAACTCGGGCTTAAAGGGTCTACTGGAGGGCCATCAGACTTGCCGGAGCTCGTGGGTGAATGCCGGGCAGCCTATATCATAGGGCAGGCTGCCCGGTACCCCCGGCGTGTGCCCATCGACGGTTGGGTCCGCCCGGCAATTCGATTGGTGGCACGCCAGCTAGCACCTCTCGATGGTGGTGCGGGCGTCCTCCTTGCATCTGTCCTTCAAGACTTGGCGTTGATCTTTATTCAGCCGTGGGTCCATCGATGCGTAAGACACCTCGTCTTGTACGTCGGTCCGGCGGGCAGGTTGCTGCTGTTGCGGGGGAGACTGCATCGTAGGCACCCCGCCAGCGTCGCGTCCGGCGGTGAGAGCCCCCGGAGCCGCTTGGCGGGCACATGATAGGCCTGCTCCCTTCGGCTTATTGCGGTTCGCGAAACTCAGCAGGCTCTGGATAGTCGCTCTCCAGTCTTCCATCTTCTCTGGCGCGGGCGGGAAGTTCAGCAATAGCTGGGCCTGCGCTAGAGCTTCCTCTGATGTCTTGGGAATGGAGTGGTGTGAGGCGTGGGTGGCGCTCTTACTCCTGACAGTGTCAGGAGGAGCGTTTCCCCGCACCGTCGCGTGTTGCTCATTCCCTCAAGGAGGTTGCTGTTGAGCTCAGCCCTGTGTGTCTTGAGAGGGACACGCAGGGGTCTTATCCGCGCACCGGCCAGGGTCGCCACACTGGGGGTGTTGGTCACGGTTATCTTGTGAAGGTCGCGGTAGAGGTCCTCTCACCGCCGCTGCTGTTGTTGCTGCTGTCGCCGCTTCCGCGGTGTCGGCCCGGTCGCTACAGGCCCGTTCCGCATCTCCACGACGGCGGGGTCTGGATCGCGGCTCACGGAGCTCCGCGCAGTGTTGTGGCCATGTTCACCGGCACGGTGAAAGCGCGGGCCGCCTCCCTCGGCGTCCCTGGTGACCTCTTGTGAGGGCAGCTTGGACGCGGACAGAGCGAGCGTCACCGCTCCCTTGGCTTTCTTGGGAGGCATGGTCGTCGAAGAGGTTGTTGACGACCACACGTAGGAGTTGGTGAAGGTTCATGTAAGGGAGCCCCCTACCTGGTGCGCCAAAGATGTCGGGGTACAATGATCTACGGGGCCGGCAAGGCCCCTTTTGTGGTTCGGCAAGGGAGATCCTCTGATGCAAAGAGCATCACCGGACCATGCGCACACGAGGGTTTAGACAGGTTCAGGCCGCCGGATCGTAGTACCCTAGGTCCTGTGTGTTGTGGTTATTTCGGGTTCACGGTACAGGAGCGTCATAGCCCGGCAAGGATGCTCAGGGAGCGTCGCTATGCATGTAATGAACGGAGTGTCGACCTTTCTAAAGGTAGCCATGGACCTCCTTTTATAATCCAAGGGGCTACTACAGTGGCTAAAATGGTCTTTACACAGGATAACAATGTATATCCCTCTGCCCAAATCACTGGCAACAGCGATATTGGGAAATACCTAACTCTGACGGACTAGGACAGACGCATTAAATGCGTCGTGAGGGGGCGCGCTAGCGACGTCTCCCGGCAAGGCTTGCCTCTCCTTTTGTGCCATTCGCCCAGCTACCTCCTATTCCTTTGCCACGCCATGGGACGAGTGTCATTAAAGCTGCTGTAAATCTGGTAAGCTTCCACGCGCCCCGACCAGCTCCATCTAACCGCCTGCCCGCTCGACACCTAGTCGATGTAGACAACTAGCCTGACGACGTGAGGCAATAGCTTGGCGGGCAGAGGCCTTAGCGGGTGCGTTAGCATTCCAGTCGTCCGGCAAGGAGGGCTTGCCGGTTCGCTCGAACCCTTGTATGAAGTGGCTTGGCGTCCCGATCCATCTCGGTAGGGTCTTGCCGATCCGGAGGCCGTGGTCATCTCGTGCACAAGTCAGGGTACTAAGGGCCCCGTTCTTTAGGACACCGACATTCTACCTCGTCTAGTCATTACTCTTACAACATGATCATTCATATTATCATTTATTTCAGCAAGAAAATCATTTTGTGACTTAGCAACTTAGTCTAGTTGGGTGTGAAACATAGAAGCATGTTTACCTAGACCCTTAACATCATTAGAAATTCTGAACATCAAGTCACTCAAGCGATCTATCATCATAGCATTATGTCTTAATTGATCATTGACATATTTATTGAAATGTTCTTGCTTAACAGTGTAATTATCAAATTCATCCATGCATTGACTAGGAGTCTTAGTATAAGGCATATCACTTTCATTAAAGGCACGGAGAGATTTGACCTCTACTACCTGTGTCGGGGTGTCAAGTCCATGTATTTCTTCAATAGGTGGTAATTTCTTGACATCTTCAGTTTTACTACATTTCTCTTTCATAGATCTTTTTTGCTTCTTGCATATCTTAAGGACTAAGGAATAGAATACCTCTCTTCTTTTGTATAGGTTCTGGTGGTGGTTGAGGAAGTGTCCAACTATCAGCATTTTGCAATATGTTATTCAATAGTTCTTCAGCTTGTCCAACAGTTCTTTCCCTCAAAACACAACTATCACAACTATCTAGGATGTCCCTAGAAGCATCGGTTAGTCCATTATAAGAGATATCAACTATTTCATTTTTCTTAAGAGGGTGATCAGAAAAAGCTCTAAGTAACTGGAGAAGCCTCCCCCAAGCTTGAGGGAGATTCTCTTCTGCAATTTGCACAAAGTTAAATATTTCCTGTAACGCAGCTTGTTTCTTATGAGCGGGAAAATATTTTTCAGAGAAGTAATATATCATATCCTGGGGGCTACGCACACAACCAGAAGCAAGAGTGAGGAACCATTCCTTAGCCTCACATTTTAATGAGAAAGGACAAAATCTTAATGATATAATAGTAGCGCATCTTTTCCTCATTAGAATATAAAGCAGCAATATCATTAAATTTCATGAGATGTCCGATGACAATTTCAGTTTCATAACCATGGAAAGGATCAAACTATACAATAGGAATCGATTCAGGGTCTATAGAGAATTCATAATCCTTATCAGTGACAAATATAGGAGAAGTAGAAATTTAGGATCATGTTTTATTTTCTCCATCATAGATTTTTCTTTTAGTTTGCATACTAGTTTCTTCAAATCAACTCTATCATTCCAAGCAAGAAAGTCCCTAGCTACCTCTCCATCGATATCATAACCTTCAGGTATATCAGGCAATTCATATCTATTAGGAGAGCGAGGTGTAACATGTAATTCAAAATCTTCATCAGTTTTAGCATTTTCAAGTTCTCTAGCTTTAGCAATACGAGCATCAAGTAGTTCATTCAGTGACCTAGTTTTAGTTTCATCATGTGTAGCAGTAGTATCATATGTAGCAGTAGTATCATCATTAATTTCAGAAGTAGCATCATAAAGTTCATGCGATGTATCAGAACGAGCAACATGTGGTGGTGTTATAAGCTGATTCAGAACAGTAGGTGAATCAAAAGAAGAGCTAGATGGCAGTTCCTTACTGGCTCTCATACGAGAGGGGAAGATCTTAGTTCGACTATCTTTCAGATTATTCATAGTAGTAATTGGATATCATCAAGTTAAAATAATAAATATAGTTGTGCTCCCAGGCAACGATGCCAGAAAAAGGCCTTAGTACCCCACAAGTATATGGGATCGCAGCAGTCTTCGTGGGTAATATTTCACCCTGATTTATTGATTCGACACAAGGGGAGCCAAAGAATATTTATCGATCTTAGCAGTTGAGTTGTCAATTCAACCACACCTGGGATATCTCTCTATAGCAAAGTTTTAGTAGCACAGCAAATAATAGTAGTAACAGTAACAGTAATAGTGACAACAGTGATTTTGTAACAGTTGTGAAAGTAGCAGCAGCAATAGTAACTTAGCAAGATTCAATATGTGAAAAGCGTAGGCATTTAGATCGGTGATGGATACTGATTTAAATGACATCAATCATGTAACAGTTACACACTAGGGCGACACAGAACTAGCTCCAATTCATCAATGTAATGTTGGCATGTATTCCTATATAGTCATACGTGCTTTCGATAAGGACTTGTATGACATCTTTTGTCCTACCCTCCCATGGAAGCAGGGTCCTAATGAAAACTAAGGGATATTAAGGCCTCCTTTTAATAGAGAACCGGAACAAAGAATTAACACATGGTGAATACATGAACAACTCAAACTACGACAATGACCGGAAAGAATCCCAATTATTGTCACCTTGGGGTATGCGGATCAAGATACGTAATAGGTGCATACAACTTGCAAGATAGGATCCAAATCACTCTTATATTCATGAAAACATAATAGATTTAGATTTGAAATCATGGCACTCGGGTCCTAGTGACAAGCATTAAGCATAGCAAAGTCATAGCAACATCAATCTAAAAACATAGTGGACACTAGGGATCAAGCCCTATCAAACTTAACTCGATTACATTATCAATCGCATCCAATCCCATCACCGTCCAGCAAGCCTAAAAAGGAATTACTCAGTCCCGTTGGTGAGCATCATGGCGGTGTTGATGAACAAGGGTTGGTGATGACGACGCCGACGAATCCCCCTCTGCGGAGCCCCAAATGGACTCCAGATCAGCCCTCCCGAGGAAGAACAGGAGGTGGCGGCGGCTCCGTCTCGTAAAATGCAATGAAATCTTCTCTGTATTTTTTCTCTGAAGACGTGAATTTATAAGATTGTAAATAGGGTCGGAGGAGCCACTTGGGCCCCACAAGCCATCAGGGCGTGCCCAGGTGCGGTGGGCTTGCCCTGTTGGCTTGTGGCCCATAGGCAGGTCCCCTCCGGTGAATCTTCACTCCATAATTCATTACTTATTCCAAACATAATTCACAGAAAGTTTTGTCCAATTCTGGGAACTTTTATTTCTGCACAAAAATAACACCAAGGTAGTTCTGCTGAAAATAGCGTCTGTCCGGGTTAGTTGCATTCAAATCATGCAAATTAGAGTCCAAAACCAAAGCAAAAGTGTTTGGAAAAGTAGATACGTTTGAGACGTATCACATGCCACCGACACGTGGGACACCCGGTAGCGGGAACACTCCCCATCATCTTTTGCACGACATGCTCTCACCCACACTTGTTGTTTTTGCAGCGGCATCTCAACAACTTGCCAGAACCGGAATGTTGCCATGGCATCATTTCCGGGTTACGTTGTGACACCCAATTCTTTCCGTCATGGCTACAAATGATTCATATCTTATTCATGGCACTGTTTTCATAAAATTGCATAATACTTGAATATGTCATCCGCATCCATGTTAAAAACATTTAAATTAATGTTTGCATTAAAATTGCCTAATGACATGTTAAAAGGGTTTATATCATAACTAAATAATCGTAGCTCCGAATTAAATGATTCACATATGTAACTTGACTAGAAAAATGTGTCGAATGACATGGTGCATTTTGTTTTCCTGTTTAATAAATATAAAATATGTTTAGGACAGATCTGTACCAATTTCGGAATTTGCATATGATGTCATTTCGGAAATACTATATGTTGTTTCCGGCCTCAATTAAAATGCCTAGATAGATAGTTTAATTATGATTTACCTTTTTCCATGATAAACACCATTAAATCTTGTTGGGTACCTAAACAAGAGTGACACTACTGGGAAAGGGCTTATAGGTGACCTCAAATCAGTGGCGGGCGGAGTCTAGCACCCGTCACTACTATTAGCACTGGGGGCTCGAAAACTTGCCCGCCACTGCTATTGGCTTACCAGTGTCAGGCATCAGTTTGCGCCCGTCACTAGTAACAGCTGTCCCAATTTTTCATGGGACAAATGTTACCAATGACGGGCACAAACTAACACTCGCCACTGCTATTTGAGTTACCTCTGGCGGGTAGTGATACATGCCCGTCATCGGTATATTTTGGCCTGGTGGCAAATCTTTCATAAACTAGCAGTGGCGGGCGGTAGTAGATGCCCGCCAATAGTAACGAAAATAGCAGTGGCGGGCGGTAATATGTGCCGGCCACTAGTATTTTTTGGTCTCAAGGCAAATCTGTCCAGAAATTACCAATGGCGGGCCATAGTTAATGCCCGCCACTAGTAAAGAAAATAACAGTGGCAGGCTCTATTTTGTGCCCGCCACTAGTATTTTTCCTGTCATTTTTCCGTAATGTTAGTATTTTAGTATTTTATGTTTAGCCTTACGGGCTTATTGTTTTCTACATTAAAGGTACATCATTTAGACTTTATGTAAGAGTTTGACCCATTTTAATGTTAATTAACTATTTTTAGGAAATTAAATTGCTTTCTAGGTATTTAATGGAGGTAAATCCACTTAAATACGTAAATATAGCAGACATACCCGAAACGATGCCAAATTTTGGCATGTCACATGTGGAAAATGTTTGAACCCTAAATGAGGAAGGAGCGGTTGCTTCGTATACAAATTCTTCTCTTTAAAATGGCTAGAAATGCATTTAATTGTTTAAATATAGCAAAGGGATCCCGGAAAATGCATTTTTTACATGACACATTTAAATGTGTGTACTGAGTGTGAAAAAAAAATCAAGGTCAACTGACAAAGCATCGTTAGATTCACATGTGAAACTTGACATGTTCCCTCTCGAAACCTAGCATCTTCCTCGGAGATGGTCCGATTTCTAAGTAGTCTACGTGACAATTCCATGAATCATTCTTAATTTTTTACCACAATGTCTATGGATGATATCATTACAACATGCCAAGTTTCATAATTTTTAGGCATCCTCTAATTTTTCAAAATTAAAATGCCAAGAACAACCATGTTGGTTCCCCTAGGGCACCTGGTGTATGAGACTCGTTATTTTTCCTTGCACGAGTACTAAACATATACTAAAGACCAATAATAACATTTTCCAACCCATTCATTGTTAATTTATAGTGTATTAGTAGTTCAAATTTGAAATTATATCCATTAAATGCCTAAAAATGCATTTAATGTCTTAAATATAGGAAACATACCCTGGAAAATGTGAAATTTTGACATGATACATATAATGTTATTTATTGAGTGTGTCAAAAGTTTATAGCCCAAAGGGTAAAGAAGTGGTTGATTCACGTGCAAACCTAGCCCATTGCCTCTCGAAACCTAGTCTTTTCTTCAGAGATGGCCGAGTTTGTAAGAAGACTGTGTGAAATCTTTTGCCACACATACTCAAATTACTTACCCTATGACTTTACCACTATTGCCACATAGCACATAACAGAAGAAATTACTTGGTCTGCGACTTTGCCACTATTGCTACATAGCACATAACACAAGAAATTACTCTGTGACTTTACCACTATTGCCAGTTACCACATAACAGAAGTATGTAATATATTATGTTACTCAATGAATAGTACAAAACAGCCAAAAAAGGTAGCAGTGACTGGTATACTGTCTCGCCCGCCACTATTAATATAGTTACCAGCGGCGAGCTCAGTCTAGAGCCCGCCACATGTACTCTACTTAATTTTGATTGGTCGAAATGACACTCCCACAGATTGATGAAGCCGCTCGCATCCACACATCCACACATCCACACCCATTTGTGCTTTCTCTGAATGGTGGAGATAGCAGGAGCCACATGCACACCAGCCACACCCGCGTCTCTCCCTCGATCTCTCTCTCACTCTGAAGTTGTGATCCCCTTTTCTTCACCAGCCGCTCCTGACCAGCTCCGGCCGTCTCGCCCAGTGGCAAGCTAGCTCTAGCACCACCGCGGTCTCATCTCTCCGCCTCCCCAAATGAGACCACCAATTGTCTCCTTCTTGCGTTGCCTCATCTAACCCTGCCTTCCTCTATCCATGCAGATGACATGGTGCTCCGGTCGCATGTATGCGAGCGCAATGGTGGGCATCAGTCCATGTGGCGACAGATCCAACGGGTGCGACGGCGGATCCATTGGGCACGGATACAATGAATCTAGCGCGCAGCGGTTCCATCAGGCATGTGGGCGGCGGCGGATCCGGCGGGTGTGCTTGTGGCACTGAATCCAGTGTGTGCACGGTGGGAGATCGATCGTGTGTGGTGGTGGTGCCAGCCTACATGGTGTGTGTGTGTGTGTGTGTGTGTGTGTGTGTGTGTGTGTGTGTGTGTTAGCCTCCCTAGCAGGGGAAGAAATGCGCCATGGAGCGCTGCTACTGCGTCGCCGGAGGTGCTTCCGTTTTTATATTTTCTAAAATCTTAGCAGTGGTGGGCGGCGAATAAAGACCTCCACTGATAGTGTCTATCATCAGTGTCGTTAGTGGTATCGCTGGTGGTGGGCGTTAAGTACTGCCCGTCACTACTATGTCTTTAGCAGTGGCGGGCACGCACCCGCCACTGATGCCATATTAGAAGTGGTGGGAGGTCAGTGGCGGGGGCCCCTGAGAGCCTTGCCCGCCACTGCTGGGCTTTTTCCACCCGCCACTACTAGGCATTCCTGCATTAGTGTGAACTAAATAATAGTATGTGGAGTTTCGTCAATATGCAACCACATACTATTATTTTGTTCACTTAATGTGTAGTATTTGATTGTGGCCTTGCCATGCATCTTTAAATGGACATGCATCATACTTGATCGTGCATCATGCCATGATTATGCTTGTTCGTTGACCATGTATTGTTTGCTTCTTTTCGGTGTCAATTCTTCTCGCTAGAGTCCAATAACATTTCGGAGTGTGAGGATTCGTTCGACTACACTTGTTTGACTACTTCATGAACTCGATCTTATTCCAAGCTGGGTTCTAGGAAAGATGATCATTACCTTGGATATCACTACTATCTTTGCTAGGCTAGTTGTCTTGATAAGCTTCTAACCCTCCACATCCTAGCAAACCGTTGTTTGGCCAAGTTACCGCTTGCTCAGCCCCTCTTATAGCGTTGCTAGTTGTAGGTGCAGGTTGTTTCATGTGGAAACAAGGATCTCATGGGATATCACACTACCTTGATTATTTAATTAATGCATTTATATACTTGGTAAAGGGTGGAAGGCTCTGCCTTTTGCTTGGTGTTTGTTCCACTCTTGCCTCCTTAGTTTCCGGTTACCGGTGTTATGTTCCATATTGAACGCTCCTAACATGCTTGGGATTGTTATGGAGACCCCCTTGATAATTCGTTTTAGTATAAAACACTTCCGACAAGGCCCAACTTTGGTACTACATTTGCTTAATAACAAAAAAACTTGCATAGGGAATGATAAACCCATTGGCTAATTAATCAACAACCCGGGCCACTGCTCCTCACGAGTGTTGGTCCAAACTAGGCGATGTTCGTCACCACCTGGGCAACCGGGGTCTCAGCCAACCCGACGTATTGCCCATCTGGTGTGCCCTGAGAACGAGATACGTGCGGCTCCTATCAGGATTTGTTGGCACACTAGGAGGTCTTGCAGGTTTAGTTTTACCTTAGACGATTGTCTTGTGCACCGAGATTCCGAGGACACTCACTACTGGAATCAGGCACTTTGTCGTCTGCTATAGCAGACGGCAAAGGCATGCTTGGCGGACGGCAAAGGCTTTGCCCGCAGCCAGCAGACGGCAAACACTCCGGCTGAACGGCTGCCTGCAAAGGCCGCTTTGCCGTCTGCTGGCAGACGGCAAAGAACTTT